>OZ026626.1:84356816-84491816 GCA_964020975.1 Hermodice carunculata
CTGTAGAACTGGATTGTCCAACAAGCAAGTCTATATTCTGTCTCAATAGTAACAAATACTTTGGAGTTAAAGCATCAAGATACCTTATATCATTTGATACTGGCGTGAAGGGTCTACCATTCATAATTTACTAAACTTGGCAAAATAAAGTCAACTAACTTTCATCAGTAAAATTCTTTGCCCAGAGAAGACTGTTAATGGTTTCTCTGGCGCTTCTTATATGCCTCTGCAAGACGCCAGCCATATGTGAAGAAAGAGGTGGATTGGAATGTCAGTCAATCCCCTGTCACAGAAATGTGTCCTGTAGACAATCATGATCTATGGACATAATACCCTTGCCTAGTTCTCTGTGGGTGCCATGCAAATTAATGGCATTATCACATCTATTAATCTCTTGTGTAGATCTGTGATTGATAAATGTCATAAGTTCTGTAATGAATGAATCAGTCTCCTGGGAGTAAGTCATCTGCATATGTAAGCCTGTACTCACAAGGCGGGTGAATATACAACCATATCTCTTATCTTTTCAAAACTCTCATTCCCTGTTTCACATGGAACATGTGGAATGAACAAAAAAAAAACGGTTCCTACCGAGGAAAACGGTAGCTTGTCTGAAGCGAGTGGATCTCCTGAAAAGTCAGCCATATTGGCCTTGTCTGCAGGAACCTGCATTTCCTTGATGTCACACATTAAATTAGTATTTTTCTCAAACTTCTTCTACCATGAATAATCCAGTACTGTGCTCGAGTAACATTGATAGTGTGTGCTCAATGCCAACCGGACCACTGGTCCCATGCACCTCTCTTACAATGCGAGTCACAACTGTACTATCTTTCAGTAAAATGTCATGATGTATTTGGTCTTGGCTAAAACCTGGTACATTTTTCAAATGACCACCAACCTGAGTACACCATCGACCATGCCTGATTATTGTTTCCTAACTGGACTACTGGCATTTACTTGACCCATCTCTGTCAACCATCTAATTTCCTCAACAAAGTTTATTGGTTGTACACCTTTCAATTTCTCATATTTAGCTGGCCTAATTTCTTCCAACAGAAATACTAGCAAACACAGCTCTGTCTACTTTGAACATTTAACATCTCACGTATCTTTTGCCTTGAATCTCAACATATGTTTGAATCTCAAAATTCGTGCAGTCACTTTTTTCAACTGATACCAAATTTAGTTTACACCATATCGGTGCAAATAACTTATTTATATAGGCTTGTCAACTGTCTTTCCAGATACATTCAATTTTAAAATATAGCTCTCAATATTTCTCAGTTCATGCGGACTAATTTCTCTACATAGATCATGTTGGTGCTACCTCTTACAAAGACAAACACAAACTAGAAAAGAAGATTTGCTTCAAAGGAAATCTGTCTGTGTTTCAGAGCAAATAAGTGCAATACACGGCAGACAAGGATACCATGTGATGGCAACGAATACAACTTAATTTGTCAATACATATCTGGCCGTAACGTCCAGTGCCTTTGAGATCGTTCATTGCCGATTTCATTTACAGTCGATACGCTCTGAAATAACCCAACCATACTAGATTGATACTCTTTGTAACGCGACCCTTCATTCGAGTACCACATGGCTACAGTTTCAGAGACAGTACGAATTGGCCAGGTCAACAGCTTTCCTTGGCAGTGCTTAGGACGTAATGCATATCTGCAGCTTGTATGGCCAGAAAAAAGAAATTCCTTCACGCATTGGGTGCCATACGCTCAAAGTGCACCAAATAAAGCTGTGTACTCATTCAACTTGATACTTTAGGAAACGATATAATTTATTAGAACTAAAATTCCTAATGTATTAGAGTGTAATTATGAGGACGATTTATAAGTATGTCAGATTAGAATACCCCACATTGGAGAAAGGCTTTTCAACTGTTATTTCAGATACTTTTCAGTTTGGGCCATTGTTCATGATATTTCTCGGTTCGTGTGAACAAATTTCTTTGTATAGATAATGTTGGTGCTGCCTCTTGTAATAAAAAACACAAGCGATATCCACCCATGCACATGTAAGACCATGTAACTTTGCCAGTGGCTTAATATGAACTATGCAGTACACACGTTAGCGTACACAGCGACGGAGAGGGAGGGAGATCTCCCACCTTTAAAATACACTAGCATGGTGGCTCTGATATTGTGTTCTGGTGTGTGTTCAAGTCACACTTTTGTCATGTAGTCAAAATGATACAAAGCACAAATTTGACTCAGGCTTGCCACATATAACATTTCTTCTAAGATATTCATTCATGCAATGGACACAGATTTTGCGTGGCTGGCAGAAAGCTCCCTCAAACTTTTTTTTTTTTTTTTTTGTTTTTTTTTTGTTTTGTGGTTTTTTCTTTTACTTTAATGGCTAAAATTATACATGTTTAGCAATTGCCTGGATATAAAAAGTCACGGTATAAGAAAAATACGTGCCATATTCATATTGTTGACTCTGGCGAAAAACTTGAAATCCTGTTATGTTTGCAAATTTCCCCTTCAGGAAATATTCCTCCTTCAACCAGATAAAATTTACACAAGTATTTGTAATGGAATGTCCATTGCAAGAATGTGTATGAAAGGTGTTGATGACAGATTTCTTTGAAATGATCAGTTACGTTCATTTGGTGAATTTACATAGAAACACCAGTTCTTCACATTTACTTGAAAGTATTCTTGCCATAATATGAATACAAAACAAAGTATACGTAAGATACGGTGACATACAGTTTTTGAAGCCACAAATTACTATCTTAATCCTTCTAAAATCAAATTCTTCACAGCACTGCTTTCAAAACTAAAACTTAGAGTATCAGTTCAATCTTCTCATCAACACTGCACTGAAATGGTCCTTGTATTTTGTCGACCTTATTGCTGACCTACCATACCTGATGAAACGAACTGCATACTTTTTATTATTTTGCAGCTTGTTCATGAAAGAAATGGGAAAACCTCTCTGATAAAATGTACTTGCTAACATATGTTGAAGTACCAGTTAAGTCTTTTCATCTGCACTGCACTCAAATGGTCCGTGCATTTTGCCGACTCCATTGTTGACCTGCCATAATGGACACTATCTGCATGAGTTTTATCATTTTGCAGCTGCTTCAATGCTACAAATAGGAAAATTTTCTGATGAAAAGAACAGGCTTACATATGTCAGTATAGGGTTTCATAAATTAAATAAAAAAGGCTCTTTTATATAGCCGATTGAAAAGAAATATATAGATATACAATATATTTTATCATATGATGTTAATACTTTAGCCCTAAGGAAAATGTCCATGAAAATCAAAAGCTCCAGAACAATGGTAGGGCAGCTTATTTCCTATAAAACAGCTTCAATCTGATTAGGTTATTTATATACTGGCATATCATCATCACCATCATTTTTCATTGTCAATAATACGGCAGCCAATTCAAGGTCTTGAAAAATATTCTAACCTTGAAAAACACTGTACAACAAATACGGCTGTGTGAACACAGAGCACAGGACTGTCACAGTTTTTTAATTCTTCCTTTGCTTTATGTACATCTTACACTCTCTTACAATTCCTCTAAGCATGTTTCTCTGCTTGTCACATCTTTTCTTGTTATGACTGCTTGCCAACAACTTTGATATTCTGACAGTTTTTATTTTATGTGTTTGCTTCAATCTTCCATTATGGTGGACATAACAATGGCTCGAAAGGCTGCACCTTCATATCACAATTGATGGTAATTATTTTTAACTTACGATAATTGCATCTTATATATTGCCTACCTTGTTATCCAAAACATATCATACATTCTTGATCAAAGAAAAGCTGATTATACTGATCCAGTGTGATATGCATTAGTGATCATGCATAAGCACAAAAGTGTAACAGTGGCTCAATGGTAAGGATATTTCAGAGACATCTACCTGCATATCTGTGAAATTGAAATGATAAAATACAGCAATTGATATTGTTTACACACAAAATCAGGCATCAGATGATCCAAATAAAGATGTAGACATATGTCTGTGACATAAACAACGTAGCTTAGTATTCAATGCTTCACGGTACGTTCTACACATAGCATAGTAAAGAAAGATATTAATACCACTATTGAGTGGTGATAATGAACGAAGTGTCCAAAAAATGTCATATGATATTGGTCTTTTCATCTCATATGCAAAAAAAGAAATATGGCACAAGGGATATAGGAAACTTATTACAACCAGCATAACTGTGCCCCCCAAAAACTCATTATCTCGTTTCGTTTTAAGGGGAAAACACTGGACACTGCTTTGTCTTGTATTTCTCAATAAGACAATAATCATATGTAAACACAGAATTACGATCACCAAACATGGTAACAATTTAGACATACAAATAAAGACAATATACTGGAAACGGAACCGCCCTACTAAGATTTGAACTGCATGATATATGGTTGATGTAGCTCTTGCTGCTGCCACAAGACACAAGACAGCAACACGAGCTTGCGTTATAGTGCACAGATACTTTGCCTTCAATGGAAAACATACAGCAATATAACGAAACGCACTAACTACTACAGCCATCCACAGGGACAACATTTCAGCAGTTAATGCAACGGTTGCAAAACTATAATTTACCCATGACGAAATGTTGGCATAAAGGTATGAAAAATTCACCAGCACAGAAAAGGACAGAAATATCAGATCTACCAATGCCAGTATCAACAGAAGGAAATTCGTTGGTTTGGTCCTTAGATGTGCACTACCAAAGACAATCACATTTATGATATTACATATTGTACCTAGAATGCAGATTATGACATCTACAGTTCTGTTATGTTCATAACGTATCAGCCCATATCTTGCACCATTATTGTGAGAACTGTTCATGAAGTAGTATGATTCGTTTTGATCATCCATTGGCAGACATGTTCAAAAGACGTAAACATCAGCAGTCAATAAACGACGTACGAAGCACGGAGACACATCCATTTGATAGGACAATGAGCACTTCAACCTGAATAAATAAATTGTCATATCAGAAAGTATCATGCACAAGTGCTGAAATGGTGATGTCACAAAAGCATGACAATGACACATGCACAAAATTTAATAGCCAAATGTACTTTGCACTCAAAACTCTTAAGAACCTATGTTCAGAATATCTGAGAGATTTTGAGCACTGTTAGAAAAAATGTTCGAACAAAAATCACTCTAGCTTAAAACATATTGGCAACAGCCAATCAATGATATATTGTGTGTATTAATCATTTCCAAATGCTGGTTTCATGACTACAACATTACTTGACTAATGTCACTGACCAACACACTTCCACATTTTAGGGCCAGCAACATTTATGAATTTTTATTTTTGAAACATATTGTTATTAGCTTAGCTCAAGCCCCCTCTTCAAAGGTACTTATTCACACATTATGGTTCCAAATTACTCTGCAATTGTGTCAGGATAATGATGGGATTGTCAGTCAAGATACATCATAATCGTAGTGAATAATAGTGTTTTTATCAGTTTGCTTGATAATTCCCGCCAGTATAAAACACGGTTATGGCTCTATTGGTATGCAAGTATCACAAACTAGTCAAAACTGCCATCACTGTATAATGCAAATTTGGCACAGTACTCTGGTATTGTGGTACATGAAAGATAATTCTACATCCAGTGGAATATAACATTTTATGCAAAACTCATTAACCTTAGAATAGGAGGAACATCTAAACCCTATCTAGCGTCCTGTCATCTCTTAATTTGAAACCTGTAAATGTGCTTCATACATTGATGATCACTTGTGGATTTTAATCATATAAAGCCAAGATTTTTTTGTTAACATTTACTTTGTATCGCATGATTCTATGGTCCCATATTTTGTGGGAAAAGAAATTTTGAAAAACAAGCCTTACTTGTAGGGTAATGAACAAAATTGGTGAAACGTAACATGATGCATTACCACCATAAAGTAAAACCCTTAAAAATTAAAAAACTAACATTGCCACAAAAAATCAACTGCTTTCTCTGCCAATGGCCAGCATTTGTAAATTTGGTTTGCGAGGTGGGCAAAACCAATTTTGTGTACTTGTACTAAATGATTAGGATCAATAAACTGCCAAAAAGATCATTGGTGCAGATATACTTTATACTTGCCTTGTCATAAGTGAGCAAAAGCAATAATCTATAAAATAATCGTTGGTGCAGGTATACTTTACAATTGGTAACATGTAATAAATGAGCAGAATCTTTGCAGGAAACTTTATGGCTGATGCCTCGTGGTACATGAGAATGATCAACATACTATGCAGCTCAATCCTGAATGAAATCCATATCGGCAACCTGTCTAAATATTTACTAACAATTCAATTTACACTTAGACAAAATCAAGAGACAAAGGTAAGGAGAGAGATCATGACTACAGAGACAGAGCCTCACCTTTTTATGCAAAAGTGATCACAGAAAAAATGCTAAGATACGACTAATCAAACTGCACCTTTCTTACCTGGATGCTGTCTCCACTATGATGAATTGTTTTCTATTTTACTTCTGCTCTAAATCCACTTCATTCAAAACTGTGGGTTCTCGCAGACCACTGTAAGTCCCAGCATAACTGCAACCCACAAATCTCATTTTTTTTGGCTATCTAGACTTCCGGTATTTATACACCTATTATCTCTTCCTCTGACAGAATATCCGCAAGAGTCCAAATAACAACGCTGGGATTTCATCATGGGAAATGTTGCATGATTTAGCCATGGCCTTTGTCATTATGCTGACAAAACAATGGACCTTCTATATATGTATATGTATTTAGATGAAGAGATTAAGGATTGTATGATTTTTTTTAAGTGGCGTGTACACATTGAGGCAACGGCATTGATTACCCATGTTCTGAGCTGATCTACATGTGTACATGTACAAAGTCTCCCTTATGTGATACAAATGTAGTTTCATGCTTCAAGTAGACAAAATATATAAAATAAAGCTCTGAGAAAGCAAGCAGACAGGTCAAAGTCACGTCTTCAGGGCTACCTACATGACAGTTTTCAACATTGGAAATTTAGTGATGATCAACAAGTTTACAGCTGATTCATTATTGTTCAGTTAATCTATAGCCAATTTTGTATGAACTCACCACATGTTACAAACTAAAACATATCCTTCGATTTGTTATAAGAAAAGCCTGGTAAAATCACATAAATGAAGTATATAAAAATCCATAGGTGAAGATCATGGTTTTTCAGGAATCCAAAAATAGCTACTTTAAAAAAGTGATTGTAACTACTGATTTTCAATGCTAACTTGAGGCATCTCACTTCAACAAAAACTAATAATCAAAAGGCTGATTGCAGCATTCCCAGACATGCAGTAAATGGCCACCAAAATAAGTCTACACAATACCAGGATTTATATTTCTACTTCCATCGCCACCATGCTTTGTTGCCTTTGGTCTGTGTGTACTTTTTCTCTCACTCTAGTGCCATCTAGCTAGCAGTAAAACATGCAAACCCAATGATTCCTTTCAGCACTGGTAAAAGCTTCCATCTGTGGTACAGCTGGTATCTTACGGTGTCCAAACCATTGTTTGATGCTGATTCTGAATCCAATAACTGCCACTTGCAAAACCTTGGGCGTTTTGTTTTTTTTTTTCCAGGGGGGCTTTTTTGTAATGCAAAATTCCAGGACTGTTGTTAAGCTTGACATGAATTGTTCAAATCAGTATAAATATTCAAACAGAGTCTGTATGTATTGGTAAACCTTCCAATAAAGCAAAACATATTAGAAACAATTTATATACTGATACAAGAGTGCACGAATCAGATGGCCGCCCAAATTGATTCAACCAACCAATGTTAAATGTATATGCTGGTGATTTTACAGTAGGCGTCAAAAATGTTATTATATGTGTTGTGAGGTTAGATAGTGAAACACGTGCACAAAATCATAACTGAAGATGTTACTTTACAAGAATAATACCATGTGTTACCTAATATGTAAGTAATGAAAAAAAATTAGAAAGAAAGGTAGCATGAATCAAACTTTCACCAAATGGAAGAAAGTCCATTCAAATTCTGTGTATACTTGAAATAAAATAAATGAGAATTAGTAATACAATTATTTGATGTGGAGATGTTTATGTAAGTTCCTCTTAAATTTCGCCAATGTCATCCCCATCCATTGTTGTTGGTTTTTTGCAGCAGGCTTGGGCCTAACTTTTGCAAAATTCTGAGCATGGGAGGTAAACTTTGCCACAAGAACATTGTTCTGTTTTATATCGAGCTTTACAGCTAAAGCTGATCAGATTCAGGATTTTATCTTTCGAAGGGAGCTGCATTGGAATAGTCAATACTGGACGTAGTTCTGAGCTAAATATTTCCAAACCATGAAGCAAAGAGTCCAAGTCAGGTGGCGCCGGCACTCCTGCAGTTTTCCACACTGCTGTTTGGAAGTGTGCCCTTTGGCACTGTGGCTGTAAGGCACCCACAATAGGTGGAAGGCTGCTCAGTTTCGGGGGGGGGGGGGCACATGGCGTTTTCCAACGACCTTTCTGTTGGAAATGACTGCCCACATATTGCCTAATGACACATCTGGCCCCTTTGCCACACAACAAGGCTATAAACGCCAAAGCAGATCTCAGAATTTTGGCTGGAGGTGCTTGTAGATCACCTAGTCGAAGCCTATCAGGTATCATATTCAAGCTTTCTCAAGACTGCTGCTTTTCCAATGCCACAAAGTGACGAAACTATATCCCATTTGCTTAGAGCAAGCTTCAAGAATGTTGTGCATGACTGCAGCATGCTTTGCAATTACTTCTTTGACGTGGATTAAAATATGGTTGCAGGACATGCTTCCATTGTTCTTTCTACAGTATCTGGCAAACCATTCGTGCGTACATGCAGATGATGGGCAAGAATGAGAAGCATGTCAGTGCCATACGAGACAACCAGTATCGAGTAGAGGCCTTCAAAAGCTCCGTGCTTCCCTTGTTATTTCTAAAGAATCTGGCATATCATTGGTTCGTGAATGCAAATAATGCGCAGAAATGAGGAGCACGTCAGTGTGTCATCAGAGACAACCCATGTGGGAGAGAGGCCTGCAAAAGCTTCCTGGATCATGTGATATGCCATGATCACATCTGCCTCTTCATGCGTTATTGCTGTATATAGTGGACAAGGGTCAGAGCCAGTTACAACCACATGTTTTGCCTTAGGAATGAATGGAGCACAAATGTTTGACAATCATTTTAGTGATTTTTTCTTTGTGCTTACATTCAATACCATCATTTGGCAAAGGAGAGTCATGTGTCAGCACAAAGGCATGACAACACCCCTTCTGTCTTGCAGTTAAGCAGCATGACTTTCTACTGAGACTGTAGTATCTGTCACACACTACGTGATGGACTCTTGCAATATCTATATGTCAGATGATTCTGCTTACTTCAGCACTAATGAACACAGACACCTGAATACAGAATGCTGACCAAGGCACTGTCCACATCAAGGATCGCCACCATTCAGGGCCCAGCTGCTCCTTGCACAGCACTATATTTGCAGTTTGGTCTTAAGAACAGGCTTGTTAGTTGTCATCATTTCATCACTTTCGTCCAACAGAGCTGTTAGATGTGGAATCAATTTGTGAGAAAAAGTATCAATAGAACATTGTTAGTGTACAAATGTCAATAGAAGTTGGACCTAGATTCTGAATGCTTATTCTATCAGTGGCATCAGCTTTGATTCTCATTGGCTGTTCCTCTGTCTGACAGGTGACTCATGATCAGATTCACCAGCTTTCATTGTGTCAAGATCAGGCAATCACTGATCACATGTGCTATCAGACAGTTTTTATATGGCACAAGTTGGTTCACTCAAGGTAGATTCAATGATGCTAGATGGTCCATGGCCACATCAGACATAGTTTGTCTCGATAAAGAGATCCGACCATAAAGCATCCCAAAGGCCATCCTTTGATGCATAACATGTTTTCCAGGCATATTGTGTCAAGATCAGGCAATCACTGATCACATGTGCTATCAGACAGTTTTTATATGGCACAAGTTGGTTCACTCAAGGTAGATTCAATGATGCTAGATGGTCCATGGCCACATCAGACATAGTTTGTCTCGATAAAGAGATCCGACCATAAAGCATCCCAAAGGCCATCCTTTGATGCATAACATGTTTTCCAGGCATAAACCTTTTCAGGAGTTCAGAGGTAAGATGTTCCATAGAACATAGATAGTAGAGCCCATACCAAACATAATTGACATGACCAGAAGCAAAACGTATGGAGGCATCGTGGTTACTACAAACAAGCGCATGTGGCCAGTCAGCTTCCCTCTCTGCCCATACAGATGCCATCATGATGAAGACAGATTTGATTACACAGTCTGCCCATAGCTTGGTTGTGTTACTGTCCTGGCTTTTTGCATCAAGATATTCCTCAAGCCCAACTCTAGTTTCAATTCAATCACTGACAAATACTGGCCACAAAAGCTCTTATTCAACAATACATAGTGCTCTTACACTTTGGGGGAACGTTTTGCCAGACAGCACTTTTAGCACCACAGCAAATATAGACTTAGGTATGTCCTCAAGCCCATTTCCAGCCATCACTTCACCAACAGTGCCTACAAAACCCATTAACATGTGCATGACACCAAGCCTTGGGACTGAGTTACTGAAAAGGCTTTGGTCCACCCAGGGGATGCCCAAAGCCACCTGGTAGAGCTATTAGTCATTTGTAAAATTGGTCTATTTCCACCCAGTAAGTGATGTTAGATGTTCAGCTTGGATTATAGCAGTTTTCGTGATGTCTGCTTTAAATGGTACTTTGTTCAAGAAGGGTGAACATGCAATGTTAGTTTTTGTTTAAGTAATTGGCCATTTTCTCCTGCAATTTTGGGTATTGGAACCATGAAACTCTGGACATGAGTTGCCACTTGTAATTTGCTTTAGGAAAGCCATCATGGCTGCTGCCATTGTGGAATCAAACTTGGTCAATATTGCTGCAAATAGAGACAACAATGTTGAGCTGAAGTCATTGGTGGCAACAGGCATTGAAATGTGGGTGGCATGAACATTTGCGTCTGGTTTCGGGCATTCTGCTTTGGTCATTTTAATAAAAAGGGACAGTGCATTCATATACAGTATAGAGATGCTCTGCCACTTTACCCCTAAACAAAAAGGATAATGCAACACCTGAGGAGGACAGATAAGAAGATCAGGATGCAGCTTTTAGAAGGGATCACCTGGACAGCTGTGCCCATCCCAACTCACTGCAGAAATCATGAAGCTCAACAATGTCCCAAATGCGCCCTTTATTTGATTGCATTTGTGTGATCAATGTGGTTAATACATCATAATGGGGAATAGGAGAGGATTCAGATGGACTTTGGTGGAAAAAAGGAAATACAACCTCTATGGTATCAGGCACCTACTGCATGTTGCTCACTTAATGCAGAATTGACATTGAGCGCTACATCTCTTGCCAAGACATTGTTTCTTTGATTCGCCTGCTTAAAGAGAGCTTCTTTTGATGTGCTCTTCCCCACACCTAAATTTGTACAACATGTCCCTCCCATCATCGATTTGGGATTTTTGGGTCACATTTGATGCAGCACTTTTCCCTACAAAATGAGCACTCTCTAAGAAGGTTAAATGTTCTACCCCCTGCCCCCTCTCAATTTTTCTCTTATTTGGAGCAATATCGATTTCACACTTGCACCTTTTCACATATAGCTCAATGTGATGCCTTGATCAGTATGTACTGACACATCCAATCTGACATAAAAATTCTGTAACATCATCTGCAATCCTCTCATCAAATCCATCGCCACATTGATGAATTGCATCACAAAGACTTCCAACCCTGGAGGACTGAATGAGTATTGGTTTGCAAAGAAAGCATTCCATTTTGGGGGTTGCCGACCCCTTGGATGCCAACACTGTAATAATACAGAGAAAACTTCAAGCAAAACTCTGGTTTCAGTAAGACATGCACCAAAATTGATGGAGAATCCGTGAACATGCCATCTCACCTTGACACGCATAAGTAATGCACCAGCAGGAATCAGCAGGTCCAAATTATATGGCATCAGTTAAAAATATAAATTATGTCTAAAAACAAACTTCACTCTTTGTTTCTAGCCTTTACTATGGACACTGTAACCTGATGTGCCTTTGTTTTAGAGCTATCCTTACCTACAAAGACTAAATTACTTACACGAATTACAATAATTATACTAAAAATTTGGGCATTTGTTGATTAATAAGTCTCTCTCTCTCTCTCTCTCTCTGTTTCTCTCTCTCTCTCTCTCTCTCTCTCTCTCTCTCTCTCTCCTGCCCCCCATCACGTTCGCTCTCTTTGTCAGAAAATTGGCCTTGTAATGAATTCGAGGAAGTTGAAGAATATTACAAAGCGGTATACACCTCATTGTGGAAGGACTAGTTCCTCCACAGATGCATGGCAAGTACAAGCCAGACAGAAGTATTTGACACTGGGCATACTCTTGTCATATACTGTGCAAGGCTTTCTGGAAGATTCCCACAGAGATCATATTAGCATCGATTTGTTGTGCCCCTGAAAGGTCTTTTCACTTGCCCTTGCAAAACATAGAACCATTTTTGTAAGGGAGGATTTGTATAATTTTCTTTGTGCTGCCGTCCCTCGTTAAGAATGCTGATTCAGACAATGAGATTCTTGGTAGTGTTTCATCCGACTCATCACTGATTTTCTATTCACTATGAAGAGCCTCTGTATTCACACCATTGAGAACTACACGTCATTGGTCACATTTTCATTGCTGACTGGAGTCATTCATGACGAGGCATCTCTCTCTGTTTTGGTGTCTTAATAGATATGCAGTTTAATTAAAATAACTTGATTCTGCATTGGAACCTACCTGGTTTTTTTTCTTGTGAATTGATGAGCTCTTTTGCGTCTGACAAATAAAGTTGCTATAGTTGGAAATTACAGCAAGCAAGCCAGTGTCTCTGCTTTCTTTGGCCATAGCTGGATATGAGGTGGGAAGTCTTTCGTATTAATAGTAAATATATGATTTACTTCAGGGTTGAATGACATTAAGTGTGGGCCACAACGTAGATAACTGGTCTCAATGTTCAGCACACTTATCACCAATTATTGATCAATGGTTGTGTGGTGTACCACACTTAGGTCCAGTTATTCATAAGTTGCCACGTGGTGCACGACACTCAGGTCCAATATACTGATAAGTGGTCACATGATGCACTACACCCAAGTCCAATAATGATGGTATTGCTCTTTTGTGGTGTATCTTGGTTAGCTTGGTCAGTCCCCAGAGGAACAGGGTGTGTTTCTGATAGGTTATCTTATTCTTCCCTCTTAATGGTATGGGAGGCTACACATTAGTGCTGTAGCCTGGAAAAAATACAAGGCTCAGACATGTATCCCTCCAAGCCTACTGCCTGCTATGCCCCTTATGATAACAGCATGACATGGTACGTTCAGTATCTTCAAAGATGGCTAAAATGAACACGTTTGTCTTGTTGGATAACAGACAACTACAAGGGACCAACTCAGTTTTTTTTCAGATGGTAAACATAATGATGCAAATAGACATATATATTCATCCCGTAGAAATTGACCTTTAAAAAATCCTAAAATGTTTAGAAACTCACTTAGAAATTACATGTGGCAGACGTGATACATGAAGTCAAAGGGTAATAATACATTGTTGATGTTTAGTCTATTATTTCATTGCCATCAGTATAGAGAAGCACTGGCACAATTAAGAAACCATGTCGTTCCTAATTGAGTACATGCTGTTATATCCAGGCACATGATGAATGCAAGAATAATAACAACCTTATAGGGCAACTCATTTCCCGTCTATGGAATGAATTATATTCGAAATGTAGGAGATCCAAGCATATTTCAATATTCAAAAACTTTTGGGACACCTGAAAGTACACACACACATACACAAATGTTTTTTCCGTCGATAATCAGAACTTTACATGAGAGACTATCCGTGGGTTGCATCACAGGTGCATGAAACAGATGTCTTGCTAACTGAGTACCATGCAGACCCTTCTCCCCTTTTTGCCCCCCTCCCCCCATCAAAATCACCACCTCCATCTGCACTGCATGTCAACTGAGAGGCCTTTGTCTTATATATATATATATAAGAAGGTATGAAAAGCTTTGACATTGCAGTTGGCACACACAGATTTGTAATGGACAAAAATACGTATATCAGAACTTTCAACAAAAATAAACTTTTTTTTTCTTGTGTCATTGTATTTAAGTTCATGTGGGTTCAAATAAAATGCACTTTACAAAGAAACCTGCTGCTCGCCAAGCCACAATACATACTATTATCCATTTCAGTGCCCATAACATAATTCAGCCAGAGTGAGCTTACATGAAACCGTCATCAGATTGACATCTTTTACGTTGAAACTAATATCTTGTGGCTCAAATTACTGTCCAATGCTGAGAATCTTAATAGTGCTGGATTTGCAACAGGGTCAGCCCACCTGTATTATATATTATCGAGTGTGGCTTCTATTGTCATTTACCTTAATCTTGTTGACTGTGGACTGGTCTCTTGGGTTCAGTTGAATTTCTATCCCTTTTGATGCTGCAAATGTCTATTGCCATAACTCTGTCCTGTGCTATCTTAAGCCCTTTTCTCTAAAGACCTTAACTTTAATCTGTCACTTATACAGTAATTTTCGCACACTGACTTTTGAAAAGAATCCCTTACCAGTCTAAACTTCCCAAGCACCAGCTTGAGTCATCTTCCATGGGACTGCAGCTGTATCATGATCAGTGTGGGCACCGACTTGATCAGTGCCCATTGCACCAGCAAAGACAGGCCTAGGCCTTGTCTTTCCCATGGCTCCTTCCAACATAAGTTCACCATGGTGGATGAGTTACGACTGGACCAGTGGGAACAGTTTCTTGTTTGTATCCCCAGTTTAATCCAGTAGGCCAATAGCACACTGACATTCACTAATGCGAGTCAGTTTTTACAATCGGAGTTGGTGTAGAAGCTCCCTGTAATGACGTCCCAGACCCTGGTGGTCAAACCTAGATGGAAACTAGCAATGTTTGATGAGTGCAGCCACCAAATGAGATGCAATTCCACACGATGAAATTGTGAATCAAGTTTATATTGCGTCATCGCAAAGGCAATTTTCTTTTTCACAAAGTGCTATAACAAATCAACTCCTTCAGTTTTCATAGAAAATAAACTACTTGGCGATGGAGAACTTTAATAGGAACTATGCAGTACTTTAGCAAACGCCTACATCGAAATAGAAATTTACAAATTTTGTTCTGAAAATGTAATGTTGCAGATTAACTCTTCTGTTGCCACTTTCGACAAGAGTCGATGTGTTCTGAATTGACATAACAATACTAGATTCACCCTCTGTGTAATCCTCCTTCTTTCAGGTACCAGCATGTCTACTGTTGCTCAGACCATAACAAGCTGCCTCGCCAGCACCTTCCCTCAGTGCGTTTAGGATGCAATGCACCCAAAGTGCCCCGACGAAAGCTGTTGACTGAGAAACAAATGGAATTAAAAGAGCGAAGATATTCTTTGAGGGTAAGAGAGTTAATCAAATTTGAACACGCTAGGTAAATGACATTCATAATCAGATATAAACATGTATCCTGAGCACGAGTGGGGTATACTGATGTCCAATATGCATCCGTATCTTTGATTAAAATACATGTAATGCCTTTTAGAGGTCATACTACTCCTGTGAAACCTCAATATGCATTACGATCCCCTCGGTTTTGTTATCAATACATTTTTGGTCTGAAAATGAGCACTATGATTGAAAAACCAGCACTATTATTCATGTTAATAATTACAATCTACAGAGGAAAGTAGGTTCTGTACTCATGGTTACCCAGATAGAAAGGCAAGCACCGGAGTCGGAATTTGTGGACATTTGGGGAGCATATTATTTTTGTTCTTGATAGTCACCTATAGAATAAGCATTAGCTGTATCTGCTACCTTTTTTAATGAAAGTATCATGCTACACTATATAAAAATTTCCGCACACAACAGGAGCACCAACTGGATAACTTGATATGACAAACAAGCTAAGATCGATCTTATCCCTGAGTTAAAATATGCACCTTTCATTTTTCTCTTGCCAAACCCAGAAATTTCAATCATGAGGTAAGAGAAAACAGCCCAAGTATTTACCTCTGTTGCCAAGTTTGGATAAACCCACACAACTCAAGAATTTTGGTTGGTTTCTGGGCCGGAGGCGATATTTTCGTCTGCTCCCAAAATGCCCCCAGCCGGATTTATTTACAAAGTTTACAAAATGCTGAAGCAAAGAACTGACTGAAAATGGCAAAACTTGCCAGACTGCAGAGTCCAAAGTGCCACTAAGCCACAGGCTTACCCCCACCTGAACACTGAAAGCACTGCCTGGCATCCAACGTTTCATTCAGGTACAAAAAACTGGTCATCCAAAATAGTGTCATGTGCTCAATGTTAAATTTTGTTTCGAGAATCCACTGGAGGGCCGTGTTGAAAGCCTATTCATAAGGATGTCATATAAGAATATCCCACATTGATAAAAAGACTTGTCAGCTGTTATTCCATATACTTTTCATTCTGAACCATTGTTCTCGATATTTCTCGGTTCATGTGGACAAATTTCTTTATATAGATAATCTTGGTGCTTTCACTTATAATAAAAAAAATGCATCCACCCATATACTCATGTAAGACCATGTCAATTAGCCAGTGCTTTAATAGAAATTATGCAGTACATACGTTAACCCAGACAGCGACAGAGAGGGAGGGAGATCTCCCACTTTTAACATATGTTAGCATGGAGGCTCAGATATTGTGTTCTGGCGTGTGTTAGAATCCCACATTTGTCATGTAGTCAACACCATGTAAAGCGCAAATTTGACTTACGCTTGCTACATATAAGATTTCTTCTACAATCTTCATGCAATGAACACAGATATTGCATGGCTGGCGGAAAGCTCCCTAAAGCGGATTTTTGTTCTCTAATCGTTAAAAATATACATTTTGTGTAATTGTCTGGATATAAAAAGTCAAAGTTTAAGGAAAATACGTGCCATATTCATATTGTGGACTCTGGCGAAAAACTTGAAATCCTGTTGTGTTTGCAAATTTTGCTTCAAGAAAATACTCTTCCTTTAGCCAGATAAAATTTAGATACACAAGTATTTGTAATGGAATGTCCATTACAAGAATGTGTATGAAAGGCGTTTATCACAGATTTCTTTGTAATGGTCAGTTATTTTTGCTTGGTGAATTTACAAAGAAACACTAGTTCTTCACATTTGTTTCAAAGTATTCTTGCCATAATATGAATACAAAACAAAGCATACGTAAGATACAGTGACATACAGTTTTTAAAGCCAAAAATTGCTGCCTTAGTGCTTCTTATATCGAATTTTAACGGCACTCCTTTCAAAACTAAAACTTACAGTATCAGTTTAATCTGAACTGCACCGAAATGGCTCTTGAATTTTGTCGACCCATTGCTGACCTGCCATACCTGGCAATATGATCTGCATATCTTTTATGATTTTGCGGTTTGTTCATGCTATCAATGGGAAAACCTTTCTGATGAAAAGTAAATGCCAACAGATGTTGGAGTACGAATTCAGTCTTCTTTTCTGCACAGCACTCAGATGGTCCCTGCATTTTGCTGACTCCACTGCTGACCTGCCATACTTGACACTATCTCTATAGATTTTATTATTTGGCAGCTTGTTCAATACTACAAATGGGAAAACCTTTCTGATAAAAAGAACAGGCTTACATATGTCAGTAAAGGGTTGCATTAATGATCTTGCCTATGCTTTCAGGCAAACTCTGTTGGTTTTAAGACTTCACTTTTTAATATGTTTACATTTAAGGTGCAAGCTGTGAAGCCAGTGTGCCATGAGACTGGCAAATTTGGATAGCTATTACCCATTTAATTTTTTCACAAGTATATTAAACCTATATATTTTCTTATTACATATCCATAGAGTTGTATCCATAGGGGTTTTTGGCAGGATTGGAATTTTGTGAGATTTTATAGCATTCTTTTTGACTTGGTAGCATTTTCACATTTTTTCGCGCAGAGGTCGCACAATTTTTTTTTACAGATGATATCATGACAAATGTAAAATATATATCCATGTCAAGGATCAAATTCAATGGCTGGTCATGAAATAGGATAAATAAAGAGTTATTAAATTTTTTATTTAGTACTGACAGGTTGTTCATTTTCTTTCTATAAATTTCTCCAAAAATCACGCAAGGGGTTCTTAAAAAAAAAAAAACCTGGGAACCACTCCTGGATATATATTTTTTTTTTCGATGTCCGTTGATTCTAATGTGATAGGGCAATTCGTACGTTTCTGAGGCGAAATACAAATTGCAGAGGTTGAGATTAAACAGTTATGAGAAAATGGCATTGAAAGAAAAATTTGCCAATTCTCACACATTTATGGCTGTAATATGACACATACTCATTTCCTCTCTCCTGTGTTTTAATTATTGTGAAATAAACTTTATCTTTATCTCTGTGATGTTGTCATTAAAAAAAGTATATTTTGTGGCTTATATCTCGACCTTTTTTAAATTGGAAACACCACTTTTGGCTTATTTGGGTGTGGGTTCACATGCGGCTTTCCATATTTCGGGACCAGTAAGTGGATTGTGCTAATTTGTTTTTACATTAATAAAGAATTTCAAAGTAATCAGAACATTGGTAGTGATTGGTCTAAACTGATCCATTCTTCTCTCCATGGCTAATGGTTTCCTGTAAGTGACCCTTGCCAATGGCTCAATTAGTTTCCAGGAGTCATGGACTAATGACTGTGCAAACAATGACATGGTTCATTATCATGCCCATGCAAGCAAACCCATATGCCGGGCATTGCTTGAATGTTTCAGTGTTAACAAAAGTTTTCAGATCAATTTTCTCATACAAAATTTATTTTCACGCATCTGAGTTTTGGGGAGCTTGTAGTTTAAATATCAAACTATCCAAAATATGAAAAAGTGATCAGAGGGTATCCAAAGGTGTGACTTTAAATCCTCCACCTTAAATAAGAAAGGAACTTTTATATGACCGATTTGTAAAGAAATAAATCGATATAAAATGTTTATACCTCTACCTGTGATGCAGTGTTTTTTCACCATTGTTCATTCATTTTAGGGAGTTTTTGCTATTTTCGATTTCTTGTAAAGAAAGTTAAGGACAGGTAAGACATCAAAAACCTTTGCTTGGCCGATTTTGAGATTTTAACGTTTTCTACAAGATGAATGCCCTTTCTATAAGTTGTCAAAATTTGAAGCTTTTAACTAAATTAGAAATATGAGAAAACCGCCAAAAACCACACAGGCATGTAGTCAGCGAAAAAACATCCATGTGTCATTCTTTTGGTTTTCAGCCGCCAAACAGAACAATGCCACCCGGCAATCACACTTGACAGCCTGTTACGTGGCTGGAGGTAGCAATGGCCCATGGCAAAAGGAGAGTGGTATCATGGCAGCAACGTGAAATCAGGCGGGCAGGAAAAAGATGCAATCATGCTAACATACCATAACCTCAGTGGTTTATTTTATAGTTATCTTGCTTCTTTTGCATTCTGATGAACGTAGACTTTAAATGTATATGAATCGTCGTTTGGGAATCGTCCGGCGACGTCCCTTTAAAGGCCATGCTGCCATGGACTACCCTAGTGGTCCTGCTCACCAAAGACAGGCGGGAAAAATACTGGCACTTTAATCAACAATACCCACGTACATAGTAACATTTTATCGAAACCTAGGGATGAGGAAATAAAAGTACAAATAAACACATCGATTTAAGCACAAACGTGAACAGAAGAGAAAACACACAAAATAGCGTTACAGAACTCAGGTTGGAAAGAGAAATGAAACTCTTTGAGAAAATAGCTACAAAATAATGACAAGCTAACCATGTAAAGTGTACAGGCAGTTCTAACAAGCTAACTACATAAAGTATACAGATAGGAGTAAATACAATAAAACACTATCCCTAAAAACGGGATGAAGAGGTAGTGGGTGGTAGACTGAACCCGCTATCCCTCCACTGACCACAAGCGGCCACAGGCTGCCCCACTGAAGCAACTTTAGTTGTCATGAGGTCAAGGGACCAGAAAGGCCCCCTCCATGACATCAAGCTTTGAAACCAGTTTGTCACTGTCACCATTTGACAGATCGCTGAATAATGTTTTTGGTACTTCAAAGGCTCCTTTTTCCATGTGATTGGCCAAGAATTGAATGACAACCTCACCAAATGTTAAGGGACGATGTTTACTACGTTTTGTACAACTATTAGCTCAACTTGAGCAAACGGTATAGTTTCAGAGGCAAATGATCAACATCGAAAGCCTTTGAAGCCTGTTTTCTCAAAAAGGATAATAGGACGAGATCCCCACCTAAGAATGGTTATTCAAAGAAAACGACTGGACGAAATTTAATCCGCTCAACGGCTTTTGACTCTGTAATGTCTGAAATGCAAAAACAATTAGCAATTTTCTAAGTTTTGCTTTGTTCTTTTGCTATGAAATGAAGGAAATGAACATCCTGGATATCCAAGGGAAAATTGAAATGTTGAACTTTGAGGACGGATAACAGAAAAACTAGACCAAATATAAAAAATCACAGGATCGTTTTTTTGTTGTCAATATGTCAGGATTAAGATGCAAGTGTGATTATGATTTTATCACAAATAATTAGTGACATATTGACATTTATGGGGTGGATGCTTTGCGGTAAACTTTCAATTGCTTATTCAACAATTAACATCACAGACACCAAAATCCGGAACATATAAATTCTTTGGAGTATGACGATTACATGCATAAAAGATATGTTATCCTAATGCAAATGTGTTCTGAGCTAGGATTGATTAATGTGGGATTTATTTTTGGTGTCTTACCCGTCCTTAAATCTTTTGCAGCTCGATGGAAATATTCCTGTACGAAGGGTCAAACTAAGTTGTTCATTAGTTGATGATGTTCTGCATCTCTGCTTTTTAACGCGTTTTTCAACTTCAACTGGTGGTCCGCTAGTATTTTTTGGCTTTTAAAAAAATTTTGGTGTCTTTTCAATTTTGTTGATTTTTTCTCCCAAACTTTTAATTGGTTTCTTTTGAGACTTATCAGGACAGTGTATGGACTTGATCCCGACCCAATTTATTTACTACATGCAGATGCTATTATTTTTTAATTTTTAACATTTATTGTTTTAACATTTTTTGCATTTATCAAAACTCGGGGGAAATTGGTAACGGATATATGTTCATGTTGGCAACAGTGATCATGGTCTTAAACAAAGGTGACCTATATATCATTCGGAAGTTGACAGGACCACTTCAGTCAGTGCATGTAAAACTAGCTGAGCACAGGGCTGTCACAGTGTTTTAATTCTTCCTTTGCTTTATCTGTAGCGTCCACTCTCTTACAATTCCTCTAAGCATGTTTCTCTGCTTGTCAGAATTTCCTTGTTATGACTGTTTCCCAACAACTTTGATTTTCCAACAGGTTTTTTTTTATGTGTTTTCTTCAGTCTTTCTTTATGGCAGGCATAACAATGGCTCAAAAGGTTGCACATTCATATGAGAACATTGATGGCGATTTTTTTAACCTTACGATTATTGCATCTTTATCCAAAACATATCAAACATTCTTGATGAAAGAGAAGCTGAATATTCTGATTCAGTTTGACATGCATTAGTGTTCATGCATTGGAACAAAAGTGTAACAGTGGATCAATTGTAAGAATACTTCAGAGACATTCACCTGTATATCTGTGGAACTGAAATGATAAAATACAGTAACTGATATTGTTTTCACATAAATTAAGCATCAGATGATCCAGATAAAGATGTAGACATATGTCTTCGACATAATCAACATAGCTTAGTATTCAATGCTTCACGGTACGTTCTACACATAGCATAGTAAAAAAGGATATTAATGTCACTATTGAGGGGTACTAACAAACGAAGTGTAAACAAAACGTCACTTGATATACGTCTTTTCCTGCCATATGGGAAGAAAGAAATATGACAGATGGGATATCAAAGCGCAATTACAACCAGCACAACTGTGCCCCAATAAAAAATGATCTCGTTTCATTGCTAGGGGAAAACATGGGACACTGTCATGCCTTGTAGCCCTCAATAAGGCAATAATCATCTGTCAACACAGAATTACGATCACTGAACATGGCAACACTTTATAAATAAAAATTATGACATAAGCATAGACACCAAACCTCCCTACTAATTTAGAGTTACATGAATGATGCATGATGTAGCTATTCCCGCTGCCAAAAGACACAGGACAGCAACACGAGCTCGCATCCTGGTACACAGATATATTGCCTTCAAGGGAAAACACACAGCAATGTAGCGAAATCCACAAACTACTACAGCCATCCACAGGGACAACAACTCAGCAGTTGATGCAAGGACTGAAAAACTCAACAAAATGTTGGCGTCATTGTATGGAATCTGTGCCAGCAGCAAGAAGGGCAGAAACATCAGGTCTACCAATGCCAGTATCAACAGAAGAAAATTGATTGGTTTTGTCTTGAGATGTCCACTACCAAAGACAATCACATTAATGATATTACATATTGTACCTAGAATGCAAGTTATGTCTTCTAAAGTTCTGTATTGTTGATAAGCTGTCAGCCCAAATGTGGAACCATTATTGTGAGAACTGTGTATGAAGTAGTATGATTTGTTTTGATCTTCCATTGGCAGACATGTTCAAGAGACGTAAACATCACCAGTTGGCAAACGACGTACGAAGCAAAGAGACAGATCAATTTGATAGGACGATGAGCACTTCAGCCTGTATAAGTAAATTGTCATATCAGAAAGTATAATGTACAAGTGCTAAAATGGTGATGTCACAAAAGCATGACAATGACATGTGCCAAAACTGAATGGCTGAAGATACTTTGCACTCAAAACTCTTAAGAAACTATGTTTAGTATATCTAAAAGAGGTTGAGCACTGTTAGCAAAAATGTTCGAACAAAACTCACTCTAGCTTGAGCTATATTAGCAAGAGCCAGTCAATGACATATTATGTCTATTAGTCATTTCCAAATGCCGGTTTTATGACCACTATGTAATGTAATGACAAATGTCACACACCGACAAATTTTTCTTAATTGAGGGCCAGCAACATGTATGTATTTTTATTTTTGACAATATTGTTATTAGCTAAGCTCAAGCCACCTCTTTAAGGGAAATATTCACATATTATGGTTCCAAATTACTCTGCAATCGCGTCAGGATAATGATAGTAATGTCGGTCATCATACATCATAATGATGGTGAATAATAGCGTTCTTATCAGTTTTGCTTGATAATTCCTACTAGTATATAACATGGCTATGGCTCAATTGGTATGCTAGTATCATAACGCAGTAAAAGTTGCCATCACTGTATAATGCAAATTTGGCACAATACTCTGGTAGTATGCTACATGAAAAATAATCCTACATCTAGTGGAATATAACATTTTATGCAAGACTCATTAACCTTAGAACAGGAGGAACATCTAAACCCTATCTAACGTCCTGTCATCTCTGAATTTGGAACCTGTAAATGTGCTTTATACATTGATGATCACTTGTGGCTTTTACCATATAAAGTCAAGATCTTATTGTTTACATTTATTTTGTATCGCACGATTCTATGGTCCCATATTTTGTGGCGAAGGAAATTTTCAAAAACAAGCTTTACATGTAGAGTAATGAACAGAGTTAGTGAAACGTTACATGATGCATTATCACAATAAAGTAAACCTTATAAATTCAAAACCTAACATTGCCACAAATGATCAGTTGCTTTCCCTGCCAATGCCCAGCATTTGTAAATTTAGGTTGTGGGGTGGGCAAAACCGATTTTGTGTACTTGTACTAAATGATTAGGATCAATAAACTGTAAAAGAGATCATTGGTGCAGATATACTTTATAAATTGTCTTGTCATAAGCGAGCAAAAACAATGATCTATCATTGGTGCAGGTATACTTTATAATTAATAACACGTAATAAATGAGCAGAATCTTTGCAGGAAACTTTATGGCTGATTAATTGTGATACATGAGCATGATCAACATACTATGCAGCTCAATCCTGAAAGCAATCCATCTCGGCAAGCTGTCTAAATATGCGCAAACAATTAAATTTACATTTAGGCGAAATCAAGAGACAAAAGGTAAGGAGATAGATTTGACTACAGAGACACAGTCTGGCCTTTCTATGCAAAAGCGATCAGAGTGATATGCGAAGATACGACTAGGCAAAATGTATCTTTCTTACCTGGGTGCTGTCTCCACTATAATGAATTGTTTTCTAAACTAGGCAAAATTAATAACCCTCCGCTTAAATAATTTAATAGTGTACCCATACTTTTTTTAGGTAATTTAAAGATACGCACATGTATGTGCAGCGAAAATCCTTTGTTTACATCATGTGTAAAGATGAGCAGAGTTGGAGCCCATGCTTGACTGCACATGGGCTGAATGTGACACAAAGTCAAAAAGTGCACTTCGCAGAAAGGATCATGAGTGGTCTTTCCTGTCCCTGTTAGGACCCTCTTGACCATTGATTTTTCTCACCATACCTGTGTAATGTAGCCAGAATCTGTGCCAATCAGGGTATAAAGGCATAGGGTTTTTTCTGTCAGTTATGGATTCGCCATCACTGGTCAAACTGTGAACATCACCATGCCAAGGCAATCCAAAATGGACAGGGCAAGAGCAATAGGTTGCATTTAAGCTGGTGAAAGTAGCAGAGCTGTCGCACGGGCAATGGGTGTGAACCACAAATCCATCAATGAGTTGTTGAGAAAATGCCGAAACACAAATGATGTTGCAGATTTACCACACCAAAGCTGACCACCAGGCAAAAAGACCATTTCATCGACAATGCAGCACTGAGGAGTAGGAGCCGCACAGGTCCTGATATTCAGAGCCAGCTCGAGAGAGCCAATCCTCACCAAAGACGCATGTCCACCCAGACTGTTCGTAACAGACTGCATGCTGCTGGTTTAAGGTGCCGGAGCATGGTGAAAAAGCCGCTTCTTACCCCACGTCACAAGGTTGCTCAGTTGCAGTGGACAAGAGAACATGTCCGTACAACACATGCAGGAGGAAGCAATGTTCTGTTCACTGATGAGTGTCGCTTTTGCCTCCACAGAAGTGATGGATGTGTTTGTGCATGGAGACAGCGAGGGGAGAGACACGCTTGTTGTGTTCAGCCCATAGTTGCATACGGAGGGGGCAGCATCATGGTCTGGGCAGACATCTCTGCTAATGGCAAGACAGACCTCGTCATCATGGAAGGAACAATGACAAGCAGACGGTACATAATGGATTTCCTGGAACCCCATGTTATTGCATATGCGGGTGCCATTGGAGACAACTTCATGCTGATGCACGACAATGCCAGGCCACATGTTTCAGCTGTGGTTCGTGATTACCTGGATACTGAGAGTGTTGAGGTGATGGAATGGCCAGCATGCTCACATGACCTCAACCCGATTGAGCACCTGTGGAGCCATATGAAAAGAAATGTGTACCAGAAGATGGGTCCTAACTCACACTTCGCAGATCTACGGCGTTATCTTCTGGAGAAGTGGGACAGTATGCCTCAGGCACTTGTGAGAAAGCTCATCTACAGCATGCGAAAATGCTGCCAACGGTGCATTGACAACCATGGTGGCTATACATCCTATTGAATGGACATTTAAAGGTGCTTTAGGTGACACAGTGATGAGTCAATTTCTGCTCTATTGAACTCAGAAAATGTCTTAACTTTAAGTGCAGTCTGTGATAACTTTTCATGCAACCAAGCACCATCTGCGATAACTTCTGATGGGACTCTGCACTCAGTTCATATGCATGTTTGAGTGCTCTACAGGTACTCTTGCAAACTTGTGATTCAGACTTTGTCTGCTTATTGACACTGTGCAATGAAGTGTAACTTCATTTGATCAGAATTTCCTCTACAGATCTACTCCCAAGTGTATACAGAATAAAAGAAACATTGAATGTATTCAAAATATGAGTGTGTTTTTTTATATAAGAATTGCTTTTAGTGGAGGGTTATATATTTTGCCTAGTTTATTTTGCTTCTACCCTAAGTCCACTTGATTGAAAACTGTGGGTTCTCACAGATGACTGTCAGTTCTGGCACAACTGCAACCCGCAAAATCTCATTTTTTGTTGCTGTCCAGACTTTCGGTATTTTACACAGTCATTTTCTCGTCCTCTGACAGAATATCTGCAGTAGTCCAAATAAGAACAATGAGAATTCATCATAAGTGCTGCACGCTTTAGTCCATGGCCTTTGTCATGATGCTGACAAAACAGTGGACTTTCTATATAGATAAACTTCATTGCAAGAAGACGCCCTCTTTGGGCCAGTGCATACATTAATGTGCTGATCGAGTGTACATCAAAATGTTCGACCCTGGTTGCACAGTCAAAAATAACATAGTAATAAATAGTAATAGGTTTGTTACATTTACTTGTATCAGCTACCATGCTACAGCACCTTAACACACAAGACAGAACAAAACCAAAAAAAATTTAAAAAAAAACAAAAGGTAATGATAATATGTAATGAAAAAAAAAATAATAATAATAATAATGAATGAATATTAATTAATTAATAAATTTAAAAAAAAAGTTATACTAATAACAGGAATCTATAGCACCGAAGTCTTATAAGTTGAAAAAGTCAAATAATAGATTGTCACATAGAATTGATGTGGCATTTAGTACCCGTATCATCAATGTGCATAATAGGTTAATATATATGTACAGTAGAGCAGGAATTACTCGGGACAATTGGAGTGCTTTTCAAATGCAGCATGACAGTACTTGGCTGTTGCCTTCAAAATTTCTCCTTTAGCAGTCAGTAGATAGCACATTTTTTGTTGGTCAGTTACTAAAACAAAATCTTGGCACTCAGTATCAACCACAGAGTATAACTCTGTTCTTTCTACATTATATTTGGGGCAGTTAATCAAAAAATGTATTTCATCTTCAATTGTGTGACATAGAGAACACATTCTAGCACTCGGATCTACTTTTGGCCTTTTGTAACGCCCAGTTTCTATTGCTAATTTGTGGCTACTTGTTCTTAATCGGGTTAGCGCTTTCCTGTTGTCCGCAATCGGAATCATGTTAAGATAATTTTCGAATGAAAGATTGCTTTTGAACAAAGCATATGTCCTCAATTTGCTCTCAGTCTTGCTTAATGATTTTAACCAGAACTCTCTATAATGTTCAATGTAGTTTTGGAGTGTTTTTGCATGGCTAACTGGTCTGCTTGTTTGGTTCACTAATTGCTCAGTTTTATTTACAATGGAGAGCCAACACTTCGGATCATAACTCAAAGTTGACATGTGCTTTCCGCAGTGTTTCAACAGTGAATTGTCTGGGGCTTCTTGTATGTGGACTCTATATTTAAGGATGCTTTTCAGGGCAACTATGCCCAGGGGCAGAAGTCCCAGCTCACCACGTACTGCTGCTGATGTGGTATGTTTATGAACACCAAGTATAAACCTGGAGAAGCTCAATATTATTTTTTCCATTGGCAATAATTCCATGTTATTCAAGGTTTTCTGTATTGTGGGGGCACACATAGAAATCCCCCAAACTTCAGATCCGTATAGAGCAATAGGTTTGATTAGTGAGTTGAATAGGCTCAGGGCGACCTTTGGTGATAGGTTATTACTATCAATTATCTGTTTCAGTTTGAAACATGCCTTCATGGCCTTAGCTTTTAAATTGAGTTTTGCCATGCTAAAGGATCCCGAATTGCAGAACTCCAGTCCTAAATATTTATATGATTTTACACACTCAATTAAACTGCTGCCATAATAAAAGTTGTCTCTCAGAAGTCTACCAGTTTTGTTGAATATGATAATTTTAGTCTTCACTAGATTGACTTCCAGTTTCCACTTTATACAGTAGCTACGAACATTGTTCAGACAGTTTTGGAGACCACTCTTTGTTTTGGATAGCAAGACAATATCATCTGCGTACATGAGACATTGAATATTTTGCTCACCTAGCTGCACAGGGTCGCTGTGCCCTTGTGAGACGTCAATGTGGAAGTCATTTAAATATAAATTGAACAATGTCGCTTAAAGTTTCCCCTTGTCGCACACCTTGGTACACATTAAACATTGAGGTAAGCCCCTCTACAGTTTTTACACAACTGGATATTACACTGTACATGTTTTTGACTGTTTTATAGAAATTACCCCCGATGCCGTTTTTCTGAAGTTTGTAGAATAAACCATGCCACCATACTTTGTCAAACGCTTTCTTCATGTCAATGAAGCATGCATACAGGTGTCCACCTTTAGGTTTTTTACACTGGTCAATGATACATTTCAAAACAAACATATGGTCAGCTGTACGGGCCTTTCTTTGAAATCCGATTTGTTCAGGTACCCTTAGGTCATTATCTTCTAGAAATTTGGTAAGTCTCTGGTTCAATACTGCACTGAAGACTTTTGCCAGGTTACTACATAAAGTGATCCCCTTGTAGTTGGAGGGGTCTGATTGGTCACCCGCTTTGTGTATTGTAGTTATAACACCATTTCCCCAATCATGAGGGTAGTCACCATTCATAAATAATTTATTAAAGATAACAGTAAGTGGTTCACTAATTAGGTCTGCACCAGCCTTCAGCATTTCATTCATAATTCCGTCTAGCCCAGTGGCTTTGCCTGATTTTAACTTTTTGAGAGCAGTCTCTACTTCAGTTTTTTTTATTGTAAAGTTAAGCTCATTGAATGTGCTTTGTTTTTCCATTTCCTCAAGTTCCTGTAGGATTATCTGGTCAGAAGCTGGGTTAGCTGGTGGTGTAACAGAGAAAAGGTCCTTAAAGTATGAATACCATCTAGAGGGGTTGATTTTGTCACTCTACTGTTCATTAGTTAGCCTTTTCAGTTCATCTACAATTTTCCAATAGGTTGAGGGATTTCGTTCATGGGCATTCTTTAATCTTTTTAGTATGGAGGCCTTGAAATCTTTTTTACATTTTTTCAGCATTTTTTGGTAGTTTTTTTTGGTGGAAAATAATAAGTGTCGAATTGTCATATTAAATGGTTGATCTTGAAGTATTCTGCTTAGATTTTTACATTCATTTTTGAGGTCAGCACATGACCTATCAAACCATTTTTGTCTGCGGGCCTTTTTCTTAAAGTGCCGTTTTCTCCTAAGAGATTGGTCTGCAGCCTGGTAGAGGATCTTTGAGAAATTTACCAGTAATTCTTGTGAGGTTGTATTTGTTAACTTCTCACTGTCACTTATGGATTTCAATTTATTTGTTATATCTACACTATTAAGAGCAGATCTGAATTTCTTTTCAGATTCGGTATCCCTCTTGTATTGGTGGCTGGGTGGTTTTGTGGGGCATATATCAGTGTTAGAGGCCAGTTGGGCAGTAAATTTAGCTGAAATGGAGAACGAGATAGCACAGTGGTCAGATACAGTTTCCTGCCACTCATGAACCTTGAAATGAGAAATTTTAGATACAAGTGTATGGTGCACAATACCAAGATCCACAGCACTGCTGCCATTGTACTGATGGCATGTCATTTTCCCGTAGCTATCACCTAATGTCTGGCCATTCAAAATTCTCAGACCAGCGCTTTGACACAATTCTAGCAGTAATTTACCATAGTTATTTATTGTTTTGTCCTGATTCAGCCTCTTTCTCATGAGCTTGTCGGTTACATAGTCAGCCGGGAGAGGCAAATAGTCATTGTTTTCACTATCCTTCACAATATAATCAGGTTCCTCTTCTGTTCGCAAATTAAAATCACCTGTTAGTGCCACTTTACCCTTGTGGGAAAAGTAAGCTACATCACACTCAAGGTTTTCAAAGAATTGAGGGTTTTCACGCAAGGTATGAGACGAATGTTGCGGGCTAATATATATGAAGGCTAAGTAGATGTCGTCTTCCCATTGGAAGAAGGATTTAGACAGTTTCAGCCACAAAATATCATAGTCTAGGTTGGGAGAGTTAACAAATGTAACACCATCACTAATGTCGTCCCTAGCTAGGGCAACAACACCACCAGAGCATCTCTTAGCTTTGTGGTTTTTTGGTCTGTTAACCTGTGAAATTGTTTTATACACCTTGATATAAAGAGGGCATTGGTCGCTTCCATGTGTTTGTACAAGTCCAAGGATATGGAAATTTTTCAAGTTGCACTGTACTTCAAGCATGTTTAATTTGTTGCCGAAATGGCTGCTCATTGCCCCTTGTATGTTCCATGTCCCTATACATATGTCAGTAAATGCCATTACTCCACTAGTGCTGGAGTGAGCATATAGCCATCCTGTCAGTTCAATGTCAGTTTAATAATAATAATAACCAATGTAGGTGTGGTCATATTCATTATCCTGTACACTAACACGCGGGCTCCTGTTGTTGTGATCTCTGTATCTGTTTTTTCCACTGTTCATATGAGCCTGCTGGTTGCTGTAACTGCCATTGCGCTCGGGTCGGCCCTTGCAATCCTGGTCCGAAGATCTGCGCGAGTTGTGTTCACGTGGAGGGGGAGGTCCATATGTGGATTGATCCTCAGCCAGATTGTAGTTGTTCATCAAACTTGCCGCCGATCTTGCTCTTATCCGGTCAGTTATCATGCCATTGGTTTTTGTGTTGGGCCTCCTGTTTCCATTGCGGTTTCCTTCCTTTTGGTTGTTTTTTGAATTTTTGCTCACCAGGTTTTTCCCTTGGGGCTTTGGGGTTTGGGCTCAGATTAAGCCCTAGCTGCAATGTAGATCTCATGTTGGCAGCAAGGCTAATGGTGCCAGTTTTGTTCAGATGCAGAAGGTCTTCTGTGAAGTGTTCCTCAGTTGCGTGGTCGTTGACGAGCAAATTGCTATGGTCACATATGTGGATGTCTTTATCAAACAGTTTTTGTTTGACTTCAACATTTGCTGCTTGGGTTTTTATGTGAAGTTCACGATTACCCCTACCAGGTGGCAGCGACACAATGATTGCTGAGTTTTCAAACTTGGTTTTTGCTATGTTTACCAATTCGACAAGTTCATCTGCACACTGTGTATATGTTTTGCTCTCCATTTTGATGTCATTTGACATCTCCTGAAGAACGATAGCAGCTGGTTCCGGACCTTCATACATTTGGACATACTCAGCTGCTTCATTTATATGGTATTTTGTGACTTTCTTTGTTGTATAGTCCCACAATAATTTCTCTGGGATAATGTCTTTAATAAGTGACGAGCCTATGAGTATTATATTCTTACTCTGTGTAGGTTTGGAATCATTAGCGGGGGTGGTCACTTGCTGGGGGCCAGTCTGGGGGCGCTCGCGTTGGTCCACGCTAAGATCACATTTTCACCTTTCTCTAGGTCTGCTTTTAGGCTCCCAATTCTTGTCTCAAGTTGATCAATTGTCACGAGTTTGTCTTGCACTCTTGCCTCTGTTGCACTAATATCATTTATCAGCCCTTCTTTGCTTTTCTCTAGGCGTGATACAGCTTCCTTGTGTTCTTTGGCTAGTTTCAATTTCTCACTTTCTAGGATTAGTTTATCTGCATTTAGGGTGCGGACAGCTTCCTTTAGGGCTCCATTTTCTTTTGTTAGTTTCTTGATCTCTTCAGTGTGACCTGTACATGTGGTTGCAGAGGTGACAGATTTTGTCTGTTCTAATTCCTTGCGTAGTGCTTTCACTGTTTTCTCCAGGTCCTTGTTTTTTTCTTGTTCTCTCTCCAGATCTGTGTGTGCGATCCTGAGTTTGAGTGAAGTATTGTCATCTTTGAGACCAAGTAACTGTTGGGTGACATTATCTTCTAGGTTGTAGATCACGTGTTTAATATCAGCCATAGTTTCCAAACAGGATGCTATTCTGTCAAATGCAGTGTTTGAGTACTGGTTGCACAACACTGTCTTTTGGGGTACATCTTTCTTTGGTTTACAGCTAACAGTTTGTTTCAGTTCGGTGTCTTTCACCGGAGACTGACTTTGAGGATATTAAATCTCATTGTGATTGTCCTCACGCATTTTGAAGTATTCTCTCCTTGGAAGGTCAGTTTGACTTTCATCACTGTCACCTAGCCTATCTTCATGCAGTTCTGTCAGCCTGGTAGAAGTGGAAATATTGTCAACAGTTGTCTTTAGTAAGGGAAACTCAGTTTGCACAAACTCACATATCACATTTCCTTGAATCAGAACAGATAGGGTAGAGAAATATACTGCAACTGTAAGCAACTTCTCTGGTTCACAGTCAACCACAGTTCTTTGTAAAGACACAACGGTTTCTGTGATGGTGCCTTTCTCGGTTTTATCTTTCCAGTTAACTACGTAATCATTGCTTGCACCCAACTGTTCATAGTAACGTGTAGTGAGTGCACACATCCATCTTGTGATACGACTTGGCGATGTTGAAAACGCCACACATTTTGCATTACTTTTGAAGTGATCTACCGTTTCCAAGGGTCTACTGTTGGGCTTTGGCGTTGTGGGTATTAATGGTGCGTACCTTGACAATATCCCGTCCAATGTTTCATGATTGTATGGCATCGAATCCACTGGTGCGTGTTCACCAAATTTCAGATTTACAGCGGCCGCCATGTTTTCTTTGTTCCCGTTGGTCGTTTGTTTTGCGCAGCGGCGATTCCAGACTATTTCCCGGCTTATGGGCCAATCGAAACACTTGGTAGACGCCCTGTAACACCCTTTTTACGTAACACAGTTCAAATCAACTTTTTCATTCCCGACAGGTAGGCATTTTGTTCTTATTTACGAGTAGCGGTACGACATGCGACCTTCCTAGCGACGCATGCGCACAGACATCTTTATATATGTCTTTGTATTTAGATAAAGGGACTATGGATTGTATGATTTTTTAAATTGGCGTGTGAACATTAGGACAATGGCATTGATTATCAATATTCTGAGCTGATCTACATATGTACAAGTACAAAATGTCTCTGATGTGATACAAAAGTAGTTTCATGCTTCAAGTAGACAAAACGTATGAAATGAAGCTCTGAAAAAGCGAACACACAGGTCAAGGTCACGTGTTCAGAGCTACCCACACATTTACAGCTGATTTATTATGGTTCAGTCAATCTATAGCCAATTTTGCATGAGCCCACCGCATGTTGCAAAGAAAAATATATGTGGTTTGTTATAAGGAATGCCACCAAAAATCATATAATTAAAGTATTTAAAAATCTACATAGGTGAAGATAACTTTCAAGAATCCAAAGATAGCTACTTGAAAAAGTAAATGTCCTTATTGATTTTCAATGTGAACCGGAAGCATCTTACATCAACGGAAACCAATAATTAAAACGCTGCTTGCAGAGTTCCCGGATAAGCACCAAATGGCCACTAAATAAGTCAATACAATACCATGATTCCTATTTCTACTTCCATTGTCACCATGCTTTCTTGCCTTTGGTCTGTGTGTACTTATTTCTCTCACTCTAGTGCAATCTACAAGCAGTAGAAATGCAAACTCATTGACTCTTTTAAGTAATGGTAAAGGTTTCCATCTGTAGTGCGGCAGATATCTTTCTTATTCGAGGTTGAAACTCAAATCCTCCTCTGCGTCATCGTCACCATAGCATTAACTGCATTCTGTGAATGTGGTGCCTGCTTTGCCAATATCATGCCTGGCACCTGGCATTTTGCAGTATCTGATGCAGCACCAGCAATGTACAATCGCAGGTTATAAGCACTTTTTATCGCCTCACTTCGGTTCTGTGTTTATGTGCAGGGTGGTAGTCAGAGCTAGACATCTCAAGACCTTGTCTATGAACATAAAGTAATTTTTGTGGTTCCTAGACTATCGTTTGATGCTGATTCTGAATCCGATAAGTGCCACTCACAAAACGAAACATTTCTTTTTTTTTTAATGCGAAAATCAAGGAATGTTGCTAAACAAACATATGAATTCTTCAAAATCAGTATAAATCTTCAAAGAGAGTCTCTAAGTCTTGGTGAACCTCCAATAAATCAAATGAAACATGTTACAAACCATTGCAAGAGTGCAAGAATAAAGATGGCCGCCCATACTGATTCAACCAACCAATGTAAAATATGTTTATAAATGTGGGACTAATTTGTTAGTTGTAACAATTTCATCAATTTCGTCAAAGAGAGCTGTCAGATGTGGAGTCATTTTGTGAGAAAAAGAGTTTCTACAAAACAGTGAACTCATGATGACCCCATTCTTCTTATGACCCGTGCATAAATGAACTTAGTATCAATAATGTGCTCATTTTAGCCAATTGGGATACCACGTTTTGTTACTGTTGTCATCTTTTTACTCTTTTGCTAATCTTGCTGTAGAACCCTAAGGGCTATTGGCTCTCATACTCTAACAGCAGTGCAGTCTTAATTTCATAGTAACAGGAAACATTTACTGAAGGGTCATCAACAACTCGATAAAGTATATATCAACAAGACCAGATCTTGGATGCTTATTAGTCTACAAATGTCAATACAAGTTGACACTAGATTGTGAATGCTTATTTTATCAGCAGCATCAACTTTGATTCTCATTGGCTATTCCTCTTTGTGAGAGGTGACATATGCTCAGATTCACCAGAATTCATTGTGTCAAGATTACGCCCTCGCTGATCACATGTGCCATCAGACAGTTTTCAGATGATACTGGTTGATTCATTCAATGTAGATTCAATGATGCCAGTTGGTCCATGGCAACATCACACATAGGTTCCCACCATAAAGAAGTCTGACCATACAGCATCCCATAGGCCATCCTTTGATGCCTAACATGCTTTCCAGGCATAATCTTTTTCAGGAGTTTAGAGGCAAGGCGTCCCACACAACATTGATAATAGGGCCCATACCAAGCATAATTGACATGACCAGAAGCAAAAAAGTATGGACACATTCTGGAAACAAGTGCATGTGGCCATTCAGCTTCCCTTTCTGCCCATACCAATGCCATCATGAAAAAAACAGGTTTGATTACACAGTCTTGGTTGTGTTACCATCCTGGCTTTTGGCATCAAGACATCAAGATATTGCTCAAGCAGAACTATAGTTTGCAGCCCATGAAAGCCCAATACTAGGCATAAAAGCTTTTCTTTAACAATGCGTAGTGCTCTCACACTTTGCGGGGAACTTTTTGCCGGAAAGCAGTTTAGGCACTGCAGCAAAAAAGTAGACTTAAATATGTCCTCAAGCCCACTTCGAGCCATCAGTACACCAACAACACCTACTAATCCCATTAGCATGTGTATGACAACAAGCCTTGGGACGAATTTACTGAAAAGGCTTTGGGCCATCCAGGTGATGCCCGAAGCCAGCTGGCAGAGCTACTAGTCATTTGTCTATAAATGGTCTATTTTCGCCCAGTGAGTGATGTTGGATGTTGAGCTTGGATCATAGCAGTTTTCCCGATGTCTGCTTCAGATGGTACCTTGTTCAAAAATAGTGAATATGCAATGTTAGTTTTTTTTACGTAATTGGCCATTTTCTCTTGCATTTTGGGGTATTGAAACCATGAAACTCTGGACATGCATTGCCACTTGTAACTTGCTTTAGAAGAGCCATATCTTCAAATCATATCTGCTTCTCTGTTTACAGACACCTGCACACTTGTCAAAAATGCAACGGTAAGAACAACCCTGTGGCCATATTGCTGTGGCATCTACGGTATTTTGGTATCATAATACCGCTCCATATTCACCTCCCCAAGTTCCAACCAGATGGACTTTGTTCCTTCTTATTTAAGATGCTTAATTTGGGGGATGTCGAGCATGCCTGGAGTCTCGTCTGACATAGGTTTCCTGGACTGGGTTACGATCATAGCCAAACAATGCATAGACTTTCGACTATTTTGGGATGGTATCTCTATATCAAAATTGTCAGCAAAAACCTGCACTTACCTGTTGCTGCTGTCAAACCATGCTAGTCCCTGTGGAGCACTTTCTTACATGGGGTAGCAGAATTTCTGAAATGCCTAAGCTCATTATAAGAGGAAGTGGCACAAAAATTTGTGAAATTGCTTGACCAGATTTTTATGTCTGTTCAACAAAACACTGAGAGTTGTAAGAATGTAGGCAGAAGGGTTGTGGTAGCAGTTGCAATGTTGCTGATCAAGGCTGCTGCCATTGTGGAATCCAGCTGTGACAGTATTGCTGCAAACACAGACAACAGTGTTGACCTGAAGTCATTGGTGGCAACAGGCATTGAAATGTGGGTGGTTTCCAGCATCTTGCTTTGATCATTTTGGCAAAAAGGGAAAGATCATTCATCTACAGTATACATATGATCTGCCACTTTGCACCTAAACAAACTCAATAAGGCAACACCCAAGGGGGACACATAAGATCTGAATGCAGAAGAAGGGATCATCTGGACAGCTGTGTCTCTCCTGACTCCTTGCACAAATCATGCAGCTCAACACTGTTCCAAATATGCCCTTTATTTGATTGCGTTTGTGTGGTCAATGTGGTCAATTCATCATCATGGGGAATAGGAGGGGATTCAGATGGACTTTGGTGAAAAAAATGGAAAGACACCCACTATGTATTGGGCACCTGCTGCATGTAGCTCACTTAATGCAGAATTGACACTGAGGGCTACATCTGTTGCTAAGACATCGTTTCTTTTATTTGCCTGCTTTAAGAGAGCTTCTTTTGATGTGGTCTTCCCCACATCTAAATTCATACAAACAAATGCCTCCCATCATCGATATTGGGTTTTGGGGTCACATGCCATGAAGCACTTTTCCCCACAAATAAGCACTCTTTCTGGAAGATAAATATTCTAACCCCCCCCCCGCCCCACAATTTTTTTCTTATTTGGAGCAATATCGATTTCAAACTGGCACCTTTTCACATATAGCATAATGTGATGCCTTGAGAAGTATGTATTGACACAACCAATCTGACATGCAAATTCTGCAACATCATGTGCAATTCTCTCACTCAAACCGTCGCCACATGACATGACTTGCATCATGAAGACTTTCAACCATGGAGGACTGAATAAATATTGGTTTGCAAAGAAGAGAAATAAAAATAGGGAAACCATGCCTAGCCTTGCATATAAAAACAATGCACTCTTTGAAAGACTGCAATGATAAAACTCATTACATCAGCAATACAGTTGTCAGAAGCTCCTCAAGTCTCCCTGGTTTGAGTACAAAGCGTACTGGTAGAAAATAAAGATAAAGCTTGCAAACCATGCCATACTCTCTAACACCCTACAGTCACTTGAACAGTTCACAATTAAGTGCAGCAATGAGACTCAAAAGTTGGTTGATGCAACACAACTGGCACAGAACAAGGTAATATTTGCCCATGTAGACATTGCATAATACACACATTACAGTCACCTGAATAAGTGCACATTTTCCAAAATAACTGCATTGAATGCTCTAACTAGAACTTAGTCGACCTCAAAGTTTTATATTTGAACACTGCAAGTTGCGTACAGGAAACACGAGCAAAATAGAGGAATGAACTGACAATATTGCCAGTAAAATTCCAATAAAGTTCCAAAAGAGCATGAAAAGATATAGTTTAGAGTAATCGGATTAATTTTGCTTAACACCATTCATATTTCTGAATACTTGTCCATGTTTTGTGCTCGAAACAATTATAACCACTAAAAATAACAGATTTTCATAAAACTTTGACAATATTACCTTAATGGACTTGCACATAAAATGCTGAACTTTGATCATCTAGCATTCATCTTATTTGGAATCAGCAAATCCGAATTATATGGAATCAGTTAAAAATATAATTTATGTCCAAAAAAGAAACTTCATTGAGCAATCTTTGTGTCAAGCCTTGACTATGGACACTACAACCTGATGTTCTTTTGTTCCAGAGCTATCCTTACTTCTAGAGACTTAATAACTTAGACCAATTATGTTGACACCTCCAAATAAGCATGAGAAAAATTCGGCATTTATCTATTAATGACTCTCTCTATCTCTCTCTCTGTATCTCTATCTATCTATCTCTATCTCTCCCTCTCCCTCTCCCTCTCTCTCTCTCTCCCTCTCCCTCTCCCTCTCTCTCTCTCTCTCTCTCTCTCTCTCTCTCTCCTCCTCTTACTCTCTCCTGCCCTTAGCTTTCAATTTCAGAAAATTGTCCTAGTATTAAATTCGATGATGTTTAAGAAAATTACAAAATGGTATCCACTTGGTTGTCGAAGGATTAGTCCATAGACAGATGCATGGCAAATACAAGCCAGACAGAAGTATTTGAAAGGCGGGACACTGTTGTCATATACTACAGAGGGCTCTCTAGAAAATTCCCACAGAGATCATATTAATGTTGATTTGTTGTGCCCCTGAACTGTCTTGTCACTTGCCCTTGGAGAACATAGGACCATTTTCTTAAGGGAGGATTTTATAATCTTTTTTGTGCTGCCTTCCCTCATTAAGAATGCTGATTCAGACAAGGCGATTCTTGGTAGTGTTTCATCCAGCTATTACTGATTTTGTTTTCAATGTGAAGAGCCTGTTTATTCAAACCATTGAGAACTCCACGTCATTGGTCACATTTTCATTGCTGACTGGAGGCATTCATGTCGAGACATCTTTCTCTTTCTTGGTGTCTTAATTGATATACAGTATAATCAAAATAACTTGATTCTGCATTGGAACCTACCTGTCCTTTTTTATGTGAATTGATGGCTCGTTTGCATCAGATACATAAGGTTACTACAGTTGAAAATTACAGCAAGCAAGGCAGTGTTTCTGCATTCATTGGCGATAGCTGGATATGAGGTGGGAGGTCTTGCATATTACTTATAGTCAATATATGATTTACTACATGATTTAATGACAAATTCTAAGTGTGGGCCAGATGTTCTCACAATGTAGATAACTGGTTTCAAGGTTCACCACACTTATGTCCAATTATTGGCAAGTGGTTGTGTGGTGCACCACAATCAAGTCTAGTTATCGATAAGCAGTCGCTTGGTGCAACAAACCCAGATCCAATTATTGATCAATGGTTGTGTGGTGCACCACACTCAGGTCCAGTTATTTATAAGTGGTCATGTAGTACACCACTCTCAGGTCCAATTATTGATAAGTGGTCATGTGATGCACTACACCCAAGTCCGATAATGGTGGTACTGCTCTTTTGTGGTGTATCTTGGTTATCTTGGTTAGTCCCCGGAGGACCAGGGTGTGTTGTGATAGGTTCTCTTACTCTTCCTTCTCAATGGTATGGGAGACTTCGCATTAGTTCTGTAGCCTGGAAAAATTACAGGGCTCAGACGTGCATCCCTCCAGGCCTACCTCCTGCTATGCCCCTTCAGATAACAGCATGACATGGTACGTTAGCATCTTCAAAGATGGCTAAAAAGAAGACGTGTTGTTTTGTTGGATAACAGACAACTACAAGGGACCAACTCATTTTTCCGCATGGTGACTGTGGTGATGCAAATAGATATGTATATATATATATATTCATCCCGTAGAAACTGACCTTTAAGATATCCTAAAATGTTTAGAAACCCACTTAGAAATTACATGTGGCAGATGTGATACATGAAGTCACAGGCGATAATACATTGTATATGTTTAGTCTACTATTTTATTGCCATCAGTATAGAGAAGTACTGGTTCTATTAAGAAACCACGTTGTGCCTAATTGAATACATGCTCTTATATCTAGCCACAACATGATGAATGCAAGAGCAACAAGAACCTTATTGGGCAACTCATTTTCCGTCTATGGAATGGATAATATTCGAAATGTAGGAGTTCCAAGCAGATTTCAATATTCAAAGATTTTCTGGACACATGAAAGGCACAAAGTACACACACATCCACAAATGTTTTTCTGTCAATAATCAGAATTTTACATAAGAAACTATGTGTGGGTTGCATTACAGGCACATGAAACAGATGCATTGCCAAGTGAGCGCCATGCAGACCCTTCTCCCCTCTTTACCCACCCCCCCTCCCCCATCACCATCACCATCTCCATCTGCAGTGCGTGTCAATGGAGAGGCCTTTGTCTTTCATACATCAGAAGATATGATATTGATATTGCGGGCGGCACACACTGATTTGTAATGGACAAAAAGATGTATATCAGAACTTTCAACAAAAATAAACCCTTGTTTTCTTCTGTCATTGTATTAGAGTTTATGTGGGTTCAAATGAAATGCACTTTACAAAGAAACCTGCCCCTCGCCAAACCAAGATGCATATTATTATCCATTTAAGTGCTCATAACATAATTCAACCACAGTGAGCTTACATGAAACAATCATCAGATTGACATCCTTTACATTGAAACCAATATCTTATGGATCAAATCAGACTTCAAATACTGAGAATCTTGATAGTGCTGGATTTGCAACAAGGTCAGCCCACCTGTATTATATATTAATCTTGTTCTTGTATTCTTACTAGATTTAAATATTGAGCACAAGAGCATATGTATATATATATATATATATATATTATATATATATATATATATATATATATATATATATATATATATATATATACATATGGCACCCAATTGTATGAATTATATTTGCAAAAACGAGTAAAAGTAATAATACATGATCATCTTCTGTAGTTTTCACATATAATTTCCTGAACGGCCAGTCATTTTAGTTTTTACCATGTCGCACCCAATATGTGCAATGCCTGATACATGACAGATAAGGATACCATATGATTGCAATGAATATAGCTAAATTGGCCAATATATGTCTGGTGGTAACGCCCAATGGTTTTAACTCTTTCCTTGCCAATTTTGATCAGTTTCAGTGTGCGGTGAGTGTACACAACGATACTAGATTATACACTTTGTCAACCAACCTTTCAGTCAAGTGAGAGCATGGCTGCAGTTAAATCAGAGATCATGCGTATCGACCAGGATTACCAGCAGACTTTGCGTATGACCTGGGTCAAAAAGTGACCATAAGTATGATCGGGGTAAACAACAGATCATAAGCATGGTCTGGGTGAATACAGACCATAAGTATGGCCTAGGTTAACAACTGACTATAAATGTGACCCAAGTTAACAACAGACCATAAGCATGATCTGGGTTAACTACAGATCACAATTATGGCCTGAGTTAACAACTGACCATAAGTATGACCCAGGTTAACAACAGACCATAAGCATGGTTTGGGTTAACTATAGACCATAAGTGTGGCATTGGTTAACAACTAACCATAAGTATGAACGGGGTTAACAACAGACCATAAGCATAGTCTGGGTTAACTACAGACTATAAGTATGCCCTGGGTTAACTACAGGCCATTGTGTAGGTTAAGTACAGACCATAAAAGTGGCCTGGGTTAACTACAGGCCAGAAGCATGTCCTGGCTTAACTACGGACCATAAACATAACCTAGAGTAACTACACATCATGAACATTGCCTGGGTTAACAACAGACTATAAGCGTGGCTGGGGTTAAGACCAGACCATAAGTATGACCAGAGTTAACAACAGACCATATGCATGGTCTGGGTTAACTGCAGACTATAAGTATGGCCTCGGTTAACTACAGACCATAAATATGATTTGAGTAACTACAGAGCATAAACATTGCCTTGATTAACAACATACCATAAGTATGGCCTAGATGAATTGCAGACTATAAGTATAGCCTGCATAACTACAGACCATAAAGTGGCCTGGCTTAACCACAGACCAACAGCATGGCCCTGACTCAAGACTTTCATCCACGCATTGGATGCCTTTCCACGCAAGCGTGCCGATATAGCTCTTTAATCATTGAAAACTTAACACTTGAAGCAGATGAAAAAGTTTATTATGACTGACATTCCTAATGTGTAAGAGTACAATCATAAGCTCTTTCATAAAGATGTGAGATTCAAATACCTTACCCTGTTACATGTGATTGTGCACACTGTCATCCCAGATACTTTTTCATTTTAAACTATGGCGGTCGATATTTTAAGATTCATTTGGACAAATAGTTTGCTTTATCGATATGGTATGTGTAACTTTGAAGGTGATACTGGAAGTGCAAGACATTTTAAAGCATAACTGCGCCATGTAAATGATCTCCAGTCAGCAAATCATCCTAATTGCAAAGATGATCTTCGTGCTTCCTCTTATAATACACACAACGGTATGCAAATATATGTAAGGCCAGTCACTCTGATGGTACTTTAAAAATCCCAAAAGCCAAAAAATTTATTTTTGTTCAAGGTGAAGTACTTTTGTGAAGAAAATTTGCCATATTCACACAGATAAATAACTTTATTTGCATAAGAATTTTGTTGCCAATGATCGGCCTGAAGTTGACAAGTGCGCACCTTTTTGGCAATCAAGCAGGCTCTGGGTCGTGACGTCACGGAAGGGAGTCGATGTGATACCATGGCAGACAGCGATAGAGAAAACATTAGCACTATTAATGTAAAGAACAAACTGGATCTCATTTTTAGGTGTTTCTTTTAAAAAGAGGATCTCACCGAGTATGATGGGAGATCTGAGGTCAGGAAGGGAAAAAGATAGAGAAATTCGGCCTTACTGGTAGGAACCACGGTCGACAACAAAGCCAGTCAAGTTTGCCGATGCACATGGTGCTGAGTCTTTTGCCAAGCACTGACCATGACCTTCCATAGCTGCCACGAAAGATCTATAAAAGTGAGGCTTGGGATGCTTAGACTGGTATTTGTAAGGGATGCTTTTCAAAAGTCATTATGCAAAAATTCCCATATAAGTGACTGGTCGAAGTTTACGGCAGGCCATCTTGTGCGGTCGCCAAAAAGCCAATACCGCCAGTTCATGCCGCATGCTAAGACAGTGTAAATGTAACTCAAAACCAGTTGAATTTGAAATCATAGGCCTGACTGCAGCGGGCTTTTATTTTTATTCTCTTTAATGACATATATAACAAGGCTTGGGATACTTGAAGGAAAAGAGTCACATTCAAAAGCATCTGTGAGTCCAGTACATGCCTAAACAGATTAGTAATGACCATTCTAGCATTTCCGCAAACTTCAAAACAGGGGAAAACACAAGCACTTGACCACTGCTTGAATACATATACGCCACAAAGTGGGAGGTGCTACTGTTTTGTCTGTCTAAGCGTGAAGGGTATACTGCAAGTATTGGCAAGCACGCAAGGTGGCCAGCCGGGGGGGGGGGGGCAGTTGGTTTTTTTTTTTTTTTTTTTTTTTTTTTTTTTTTTTTGTTTCTTATTTTTTTGGGTATTTTTTTGTGCTAAAAAGCAGAAAAATTGGGAACAAGGGCATAGCCCTATATGAATCCCTTTTTGTTAAAAATAGGGGAGAGTAAAGGGCTGTACAGCAAAAAGAGGATGGTAGACGTCACTGAACAAAGACAATTGCACACAAGACAACAAAAAAGTAAATGGTCTTCCTTCTTATTATATGCCATAATCTGGCAGTACTCAAAGAGACCTAAACTTCAACCCGTCACTTATAAAGTAATTTTCGCACACTGACTTTTGAAAAACATCCCTTACCAGTCTAAACTTCTCAACCACTAGCTTTGGTCATCTTCCGTAGCACTGAAGCTGTGCCATGGATCAGTGTGGGCACAGACTGGATCAGTCCCAGTTGCACCGGCAAAGACAAGCCTTGTCTTACCCATGGCTCCTTCCAACATCGGTTCACCACAGTGGATGAGTTACAACTGGACCAGTGGTAACAGTTTCTTGTTTGCATCCCCAATTTAATCCAGTAAACCAAGAGCACACTGACATTCACTGCTGCGAGTCATTGTTACAATCAGAGTTGGTGCACAAGCTCCATTCCATGATGTTGCAGATCCGGTGGTCAAACTATGACGGGAAGTGGTGATGTTTGATGAGTGCGGCCACCAAATGAGATGCAATTCCACACCATGAAATTGTAAATGAAGTGTATATTGTGTTATTCCAAAGGCAATTTTTTTCACAAAGTGCTAAAGCAATTCAACTCTTTCAGTTTTCATCAAAAATAAACTACTTGGCGATGGAGAACTTTAATAGGAACTGTAAGGTACTTTAGCAGACACCGACATCGACATAGACATTCACACATTTTGCTCCGAACATGATATGTTGCAAACCTTCGACAAGAGTCGATGTGTTCTGAATTGACATAAGGATACTAGATTCACCCTCTGTGTAATCTGACCTTTCATTCAAGTACCAGCATGCCTACTGCTCCACAGACCATAACAATTTGCCTGGCCAACACCTTACCTCGATGCGCTTTGGGTGCGATGCACCAAAAGTGCACGGAGGAAAGCTGTTGACTGAGACAAAAATCGGAATTAAAAGAGTTAAAAGAGCAAAGATATTCTTTGAGGGTAGGAGAGTTAATCACATTTGAACATGCTAGGTAAATGACATTCAGGATTAAATATAAACCTGTATCCTAAGCACTACTCGTGTATACTGATGTTCAATATGCATCTGTATCTTTGATAAAAATAATGCCTTTTGAAAGTCATAGTACTCCTCTGAAACTTCAAAATGCACTAATATCCCCTCTGTTTTGTTATCAATACACTTTTGGTCTAAAAATGAGCACTATTATTGACAAAACAGCACTATTATTCAAAGTAATAATTTCAATCTACAGAGGAACCTAGGTTCCCTGACAGAAAGACATGCACCGGAGTTGCAATTCATGAATATTTGGGGAGCATATTAATATTGTTATTATTATTATTATTAACATCATCATCATCATCATCATCATCATCATCATCATCGTCGTCGTCGTCGTCGTGGTTGTCGTTGTTGTTGTTGTTAAAGCCAGTAAACTATAGAATAAACATTAGCTGTAGCTACTACTTTATTAAAGAAAGTATTCTTCTATACCATAGAAAAATCTTCACACACAAAAGGAGCACCAACTGGATAACTTGATTTGATAGACAAGCTAAGATCGATCTTATGCTTGTGTTTATTTATGCTTTCATTTTTATCTTGCCAAACGCACACATTTCAATCATGAGTGAAGAGTTAGCAGACCAAGAGTTTACCTCTGTTGCAAAGTTTGGATAGACCCACACAAATCAAGAACTTTGGTTGGTTTCTTGGCTGGAGGCGAATCTTTTCATCTGCACCCAAAATGCCCCCAGCCAGATTTATTTACAAAATTTACAAAGTACTGCACAAAGAACTGACTGAAAATGACGAAACTTGCCAGATTCAAAGTGCCACTGAGCCACAGGCTTACCCACACCCAAACACTGAATGTGCTGCCTGGCATCCAACGTTTCATTCAGGTACAAAAACAGGTAATCAAGAACATGTGTTATGTGATCAATGTTGAATCTTTTCTTCGAGAATCCACTGGAGGGCCATGTTGAAAGTCTATTTATAAGTATGTCAGATTACAATACCCCACATTGATAGAAAGGCTTGCCAATTTTTATTCCATATACTTTTCTCTTTGAACCATTGTGCTCGATATTCCTCGGTTCATGTGGACACATTTCTTCAATATAGATAACCTTGGTGCTGCCTCTTATAATAAAAACCACAAAAAACATCCACCCATACACATGTAAGACCATGTCACTTTGGCAGTGCTTTAATAGAAACTATGCAGTACATACGTTGACGTAGATATCGACAGAGGGAGGGATATATCCCACTTTTAACATATGCTAGCATGGAGGCTCTAATATTGTGTTCTGGCGTGTGTTAGAGTCACACTTTTGTCATATAGTCAAAATCATATAAACTGGAAATTTGACTCACGCTTTCCTGCATATAACATTTCTTCTAAAATCTTCGTGCAATGAACACAGATTTTACGCGGCTGGCCGAAAGCTCCCTATAACAGGTTTTTATACTTTAATAGTTAGAAATATACATTTTTTCCAATTGTCTGGATGTAAAAAGTCAAAGTATAAGGAAAATACGTGCCATATTTGTATTGTCGACTCTAGCAAAAAGCTTAAAACCCTGTTGTGTTTGCAAATTTCGATTTAAGAAAATACTCTTCCTTTACACAGATAAAATTTAGATGCACAAATATTTGTAATGGAAAGTCCATTGCAAGAATATGAAGGAAAGGCATTTATGACAGATTTCTTTGAAATGATCAGTTACGTCCATTTGGTGAATTTACCTATAAACACTAATTCTTCACATTTGTTTCAAAATATTCTTGCCATAATATGAGTACAAAACTAAGCATACGTGAGATACATTGACATACAGTTTTTAAGCCAAAATTTGTAACCTTAGTGCTTCTAAAATCTAATTCTTGACAGAACTCTTTTCAAAACTAAAACTTAGAGTACCAGTTCAACCTTCTCATCTGCACTGCACTAAAATGGTTCTTCTATTTTGGGACCCCATTGCTGACCTGCTACACTTGACAATATGATCTGCATATCTTTTTTTACTTTACAGCTTGTTCATGCTAGCAATGGGAACACCTTTCTGATAAAAAGTCAATTCCAACACATGTTGGAGTACGAATTCAGTCATCTCATCTGCACTGCACTCCAATGGTCCCTGCATTTTGCCGACCCCATTGCTGACCTACCATTCTTGACGCTTTCTATATAGGTTTTATTATTTTGCAACTTGTTCAATGCTACAAATGGGAAACCTTTCTGATAAAAAGAACAGGCTTACATATGTGAATATAGGGTTGCATACATTATCTTGCAAATGCTTTCGTGCAGACTCTGCTGGTTTTAAGACTTCTCTTTTTGTTATGTTTACGTTTAAATGAAAAAAGTCTCTTTTATATGGCTGATTGGTGAAGAAATAAATAGATAAACAATATCTATACATGTACCTGTAATGCAATCGTTTGTCACCATTTTAATACATTTTTGAGGGTTTTTGCTATTGTCGACTTCTTGTACAAAATGGTCAATTAAATCCTTTTGGACCTCGATGGAAATATACCTGTTCGAAGGGTAAAACTAAATTGTTTATTACTTAATGATATTCTGCATCTCTCTTTTTAACGAGTTTTTCAACTTCACCTGGTGGTGCTGCTACTATTTTTTCGGCTTTTAAAAAGATTTTGGTGTCTTTTCAAATTTTTAAGTTTTTTCTGTCAAACTTTTAATTGGTTTCTCTTGAGACTTATTACGAATGCATATGGACTTGATCTTGAACACATTTATTTACCACATGTTGATGCTATTATTTTCTGATTTTTAACATTCTTTTACATTTAACAAAATAGCAGAGCACAGGACTGTCACAATGTCTTAATTCTTGCCTTGCTTTATCTACATCTTACACTCTCTTACAATTCCTTAAAGCATGTTTCTGTTCTTGTCACGCTTTTTCTTGTTATGACTGTTTGCCAACAACTTTGATTTTCCAAAAGTTTTTATTTAATGTGTTTTCTTCTATCTTTCATTATGGCTGACATAACTATGGCTCAAAAGGTTGCACTTTCATAGAGGAACATTGATGGCGATTATTTTTACCTCATGATTGTTGCATCTTACATACATATTGCCTAACGTGTCATCCAAAACATATCATACATTCTTGATCAAAGAGAACCTGAATATTCTGATTTGGTGTAACATGCATTAATGTTCATGCATTGGCACAAACGTATAACAGTAGCGCAATGGTGAGGATACTTCAGAGACATCTACCTGCACATCTGTATAACTGAAATCATAAAATACAGCAATTGATATTGTTTCCACACAAAATCAGGCATCAGATGATCCAGATAAAGATGTAGACATATATCTTCGACATAACCAACATACCTTAGTATTCAATGCTTCACGGTACGTTCTACACATAGCATAGTAAAGAAAAATATTAATACTACTGTTGAGTGGTACTAACAAACGAAGTATAAAGAAAACTTCATTTGATTTACGTCTTTTCCTGCCATATAGAAAGAAAGAAATATGGCAGATGGGATATAAGAACGCAATTACAACCAGCATAACTGTGCCCAAATAAAAATCATGATCTCGTTTCATTGTCAGGGGAATACATTGGACACTGCTGTGTCTTGAAGCCCTCAATAAGACAAAAATCATTTGTGAACACATAATTACGATCACCAAACTTGGTAACACTTTATACATAAAAATTATGACATAATCATTGAAACCAAAACTCCGTACTAGTTTTATAATAACATAAAATATGCTTGATGTAGCTATTCCTGCTGCCAAAAGACACAGGACAGCAACACGAGCTCGCGTCATGGTGCACAGATACTTTGCCTTCAATGGAAAACATACAGCAATGTAGCGAAACGCACAAACTACTACAGCCATCCACATGGACAACAACTCAGCAGTTGTTGCAATGACTGAAAAACTGAATGCAATGTTCACGTCATTGTACGGAATCTCTATCAGCAGAGAAAAGGACAGAAACATCAGGTCTACCAATGCCAGTATCAACAGAAAAAAATTGATTGATTTTGTCCTTAGATGTGCACTACCAAAGACAATCACATTAATGATATTACATATTGTACCTAGAATGCAAGTTATGATTACTACAGTTCTGTATTGTTGATTACGTATCAGCCGATATGTGGAACCATTATTGTGAGAACTGTTCATGAAGTAGTATGATTCGTTTAGATACTCCATTGGCAGACGTGTTCAAGAGACGTAAACATCACCAGTTGGTAAACGACGTATGAAGCACAGAAACAGATCCATTTGATAGGACGATGAGCACTTCAGCCTGAATAAATAAATTGTCATATCATGTGCAAGTGCTGAAATGGTGATGTCACAAAAGCATAACAATGACACACGCCCCAAAACTGAATGGCCGAAAGTACTTTGTGCTCAAAACTATTAAGAACCTATCTAAAGAATATCTGAAAGGGTTTTAGCACTCTTAGAAAAAATGTTAGCCCAAAAATCACTCTAGCTAAAAATATATTGGCAACAACCAACAATGATATATTGTGTGTATTAGTCATATCCAAATGCCGGTTGTATGACCGCAATGTAATGTTTCAAATATCACAGACCAACAAATTTTCTTAATTTTATTTTTGACAGATATTGTTATTATCATAGATCAAGCCACCTCTTCAAAGGTAATATTCACACATTATGGTTCCAAATTACTCTGCAATCGTGTCAGGATAATGATGGTAATGTCGGTCATCATACATTGTAATGGTGGTGAATAATAGAGTTTTTATCAGTTTGCATGATTCCTACCAGTTTATAACAAGGCTATGACTCTATTGGTATGCTAGTATCATAATCCAGAAAAAGTTGCCATCACTGTATAATGCAAATTTGGCACTATTCTCTGGTAGTTTGCTACATGAAAGATAACTGTACATCCAGTGGAATATAACATTTTATGCAAGACCCATTAACCTTAGAACAGGAGGAACATGTATACCCTATCTAAAGTCCTGTAATCTCTTTATTTGGAACCTGTAAATGTGCTTCATACATTGATGATCACTTGTAGCTTTTAATCATACAAAGCCAAGATCTTATTGTTTACATTTACTTTGTGTCGCATGATTCTATGGTCGTATATTTTCTGGTGAGGGAAATTTTCAAAAACAAGCTTCACTTGTAGTGTAATGAACAAAATTGGTGAAACATAACATGATGCATTACCATAATAAAGTAAAACCCTTATGAATTCAAAAACTAGTATTGCCACAATGATCAGCTGCTTCCCCTGCCAATTATCAGCATTTGTAACTTTTGTTTGCAGGGATGGGCGAAACCAATTTTGTGTACTTGTACTAAATGACGAGGATCAATAAACTGTAAAAGAGATCATTGGTACAGATATAATTTGCACCTTGTCTTGTCATAAGCGAGTAAAAACAATAATCTATAAAATCATCATTGGTGCAGTCATTGGTGGCAGCGGGCATTGAAATGTGTGTGGTATAAGTATTTGCATCTGGTTTCCGGTATTCTTCTTTAAGCATTTGCGCCAAAAGGGATAGAGCTTTCATCTACTATACACAGGTGATCTGCGACTTTACCCCTAAACAAAAACATGGACATGACACCACAGATGAGAAGATCCGGGTGCAGTCTTTAGGAGGGCCCGTCTGGACATCTGTGTCCCTCCCAACTCACTGCAGACGTCTTGCAATGCAACACTCTTCCAAATGCGCGCTTTATTTGATTGCATTTGTGTGTTTAATGTGGCTAATGCATCATCATGGGGAATAGAAATCGATTCAGATGGACTGTTGATAAAAAAATGGAAAGACAACTTCTGTGGCATCAGGCACCTGCTGCACGCACAATTGACACTGAATGATACATCTGTTGGTAAGTCCTCCTTTCTTTTATTCTCCTGCTTTAAGAGAGCTTCTTTTGATGTGGTCTTCACCACATCTTAATTCCTACAAACATATGTCTCCCTCCTTTAATTTGGGGTTTTGGGTCACGTCAATACAGGGCTTTTCTGCACAAAATGGGCCCTCTTTGTGGAAGTTAAATATTCTCCCCGCCCCCTCCTTTTTTTTTCTTATTTGGAGCAATATCAGGTTCATACTTGCACTTTTTCACATATGGCTCAATGTGATGCTTTCAGCAGTAAGTACTGACACAGCCTGACATGAGAATTGTATAATACCATCTGCAATTCTCTCACTCAAACCATCGCCACATTGACGACTTACTTCACGAAGACTTTCAACCATGGAGGACTGAATGAGTATTAATTTGCAAAGAAGGCATTCCATTTTTGGGGTTGTCGACCCCCTGGATGCCAACATTGTAATAATACAGAGACAGCTCCGAGCAAAACTCCAGCTGTAGTAAGATATGCACCAAAAATTAATGGAGAAGGTGTGAACACGCCATCTCACCTTGACACACACAAGTAATGCACCCTTTGTATTCCAGCTAGAGCGTCATAGAGATGCCTTAACCACCCTATCTGTATTGTACATACCAAGTGAAAAAAAGAAATAATAATGGGGATATCATGCCAATCCTTTGCTTGAAAAAAAATAATGCACTGCAACACTCAAACTCATTTTATCAGCAATAAAGAAAATAAGGATAAACCTTGCAAAGAATGCCAAACCATGTAACACCCAACAATCACTTGAACTGCAGAAATGAGACCCAAAAGTTGGTTGACGCAACACAACTGGCACAGGACCACATGATATTTGCCAACGTGGGTATTGCATAATAGATACATTACGGTCACCTGACTAAGTGCAACTTGAATTTAGTCAACCCTAAAGCGTTTATGTTTGAACCCTACAGGTTGCATGTAGGAAATATTAAAAGAAATAGAGGAAATGAGCTGACAATATTGCCAGCAAAATGACAATAACGTGTCAAAAGTGCATGAAAAGATTTAGTTTACAATAATCGGATTAGTTTTACTTGATACCATTCAGATTTCTAAATACTGGTCCATGTTTTATGCTCTAAACTATTATAACCATTAAAAATAAGACATTTTCATTAAATTTTGGGAACATTGATTTTAATTGACTAATGCATAAAATGCTGAACTTTGATCATGTTCCACCCATGGGATTTGGAATCAGCAGGTCCAAATAATATGGAATCAATTGAAAATAAAGTGTATGTCCAAGAACACACTTAACTGAGCAATCTATGATTCTAGTCTTGACTATGGACACAACAACCTGATGTTCCTTTGTTCCAGAGCTATCCTGGCATATAGAGAGTAAATAACTTGCACCAATTATATTTTGACAGCTCCAAATCAGCAAGAAAATGTGGGTGTTTGTCTATCATCGACTCTCTCTCTCTCTATCTCTCTCCTCCTCCTCCTCCTCCTCCTCCTCCTCCTCCTCCTCCTCCTCCTCCTCCTCCTCCTCCTCCTCCTCCTCATCCTCATCTTTTCTGCCCTCACCTTTGCTCTCTATTTGGAAATTGCCCTTGTAATGAAGTCAAAGAAATTGAAGAATATTACAAAGCTGTATCCACTTCGTTGTTGAAGGACTAATTCCTCCATGGATGCATGGCAAGTACAAGCCCAACAAAAGTCTTTGAAAGGGGGCACACTGTTGTAATATACTACAAACAGCTTTCTGGAAGATTCCCACAGAGATCATATTAACATTGTTTTGTCATTCCCCTGAAAGGTCTTGTCACTTGCCCTTGCAGAACATAGAAACATTTTCTTAAGGGAGCATTTGTATAATGTTCGTGCTGGCTTCCCTAATTGGGAATTCTGATTCAGACAACGTGATACTTGATTGTGTTTCATCCAGATTATCACTGATTTTGTATCCAATGTGAAGAGCCTGTTTATTCAAACCATTGAGAACTACCCGTCATCAGTCACAAGTTTATTGCTTACTGAAGGTACTCATGTCGAGACCTCTCTCTCTCTCTCCTCTGAATTTATAGTTTAATTAAAATAACTTGGTTTTGTATTGGAACCTACTTGTTTGTTTATCATGCACATTGATGAACTTTTTGCGTCAGATAAATAAAGTTACTACAGTTGAAATAAACAGTTAGCAAGGCAGTGTCTCTGCATTCTTTGGCCATAGCTGGATATCAGGTGAGAGGTCTTTCATATTAGTTGTAGTCGATTTACTTCTTGGTTTAATGACAAGTTTTAAGTATGGGCCGGATGTTGTTTTCACAATGTAGAAACCTGGTCTGAAGCTTTACCACCCTTAAATCCAATTATTGATAAATGGCTGTGTGGTGCACCTCACTCAGGTCCAGTTATTTGTAAGTGGTCGTGTGGTGGACCACACCCAGGTCCAGTTATTGATAAGTGGTCACGTGGTGCACCACACTCAGGTCCAATTATTGGTAAGTGGTCATATGATGCACTACACCCAAGTTCGATAATGGTGGTACTACTCTTTAGCGGTGTATGTTGGTCATCTTGGTGAGCCTCCAGACGACCAGGGTATGTTGAAGGTAGGTTCTTCTACCCTTCTTTCTTAATGGTACGGGAGCTTTCACATTGGTCCTATGGCCTGACAAAATTACAAGGCTCAGACATGCATCCCTCCAGCCTACTTCCTGCTATGCACCTTATGATAACAGCATGAAATGGTAGGTTCAGTATCTGCAAAGATGGCTAAAATGAAGAAGTGTTGTCTAGTTGGATAACAGACAACTACAAAGGACCACCTCATGATTTTGTCACCTGCTGACTACGATGATGCAAAGAGCCATTTATATTCATCCCGAAGAAATTGACCTTTAAGAAATCCTAAAATGTTTAGAAACTCACTTAGAAATTACATGTGGCGGTCGTGATTCATAAAGTCACAAAGCAATAATACATGTTGATACTTAGTCTATTATTTTACTTCTATCAGTATGTAGAGGCACCGGTTCTATTACGAAACCACATTGTTCTTAATTGAATACACGATCTTTTATCCAGGCAAAACATGACAAATGCAATATTTTGTAATATAGGCGTATCAATTCATAAAGCTGGCCAAAGAGAGATCCTTCTATTTTTCAAATGTTTTCTCAATTGTTATTTTGTTCGGCAATGCAATGTTCTGTTTCAATATATTGATGGAATAGATTTTCAAATTTTCTGAAGGCAGGACGTTTTTTCAATTTTGCCCTTCCAAATAATTTGCGTACTTGCAAATCGTATTTAAATAGGAAAGAGATTATGAGCATATTCAAAATAGATTTTTTTTATTGGGTTAAGTTTATTTCAATTCCAGTTTCCTCGTGTAACCAGGTTTTTATGGTTTGGAAAATCTTTGGGTTATTGGGCATTTTGCAAAACAGGTGATATTTTTTTCTTTTTCTGCACCACAGAAGGTACACATTTCTGTGTCACTGATTCCTGTTTTGAACAGAAATATGTTTGTTCTTAGGCATTTGTAAAAATCCTTAAAAGAAGGCCTTAATTTGGAAGACATTGTTATTCTATAAATTGCATAAAAGTTCTTACACCATGTCTCTTCTGAAATATCATTTTTCTTTTCTGTTTTCCATTTTTCATTGCAGACAGTGGGAATGATGCAAAGCCTTGAATTAGAATGTCGTTAAGGTAGAATATATAAAACTAGCACCTTTTTATCAATATTTCGTATAGTTCGATACTTAAGTACATGCCCCACAAGCTCATAAGTGTGAACAAAAAAATTGTATGAAAAAATTGAGCTCCAATCTCTTGTCTACATGACGAGTTTCTGCATTGCTGACCAAACGGACTTCGTTTGCATGGGCATGATAATGAACCATGTCATTGTTTGCACAGTCATTAGTCCATGACTTATGGAAACCGGGTGAGCCACTCACAAGGGAACAAGAAAGTATTAGCCATGGAGAGAAGAACGGGCCAGTACAGAGTAATCACTACCATTTTTCTGATTAATTTGAAATTTTCTATTGATGTAAAAACAAATTAGCATAATCCACATACTGGGGCCCAAATATGGAAAGCCACATCTGAACCCACACTCAAACAGGCCAAGTGAGGTAACGTTTGATGTTCCCAAGTTGAAAAAAAGTCGAATTTCAAGCCGTGAAATATGCTTTTTTTTAATGAAAACATCACAGAGGCAAAGCTACAAGTTTATCTTATACAATAATCAAAACACAGGACAGAAAAGGTGAGTATGTGTCATATTACAGGCATATATGAATAGCAATTGACAACATTTTCTTTCAACGCAAATTTTTGCACAACCTATGCACTTTGTATCTAGCCTCACAGATAAATGAATTCAATGGACATCAAAAGAAAAATATCGTATCAAGGAGCGGAACCCGGGAATTGGTTTCTGACTACCCCTTCCGTGACTTTTGGAGCAATGTTGAGAAAGAAAATAAACAATCTATTAGGACGAACATAAAAATTTAATAACTTTTTATTCATGCTATTTCATGACTCACTATTGAATTCAATACTGGACATTGATACGTATTTTCCTCTGATTTCAACTTGAAAAAGGCAATTTTGTGCGACTTTTGCGAGAAAAATGTAAAACTCCCACCAAATCAGAAAGAATGCTATAAATCTCAAAAAAAAAATCCTGTAAAAAAATACTTATTGTTTTTCAGCATTATACACACTCTTCTCGCATTGTGTTCACCATGCGCAAATATAATTTCACCTCGCTATTCATTTTCCCATCTTCTTTCTGATTCTGTGGGTCTCACATCAATTGGTGTCAACCTTTGCGAAGAACATTTGTAGAGGACAGATTTTGTCATTTTTCTTCTCAAATCCTGATCAGTCCGACACTATGAGTGAGTGAAGACTTTGAAACTGCAGGCAATGATGCTGGTCTCACAGAAAAGTGACCTTGAAATTATTTGAAAGTCATTGGACCACAGTTTTTTTCTGCAAAGTCAGCTAAGCGCAAGACTATCATACTCCTATAGTTCTTACACACACACACACACACACACACACACATACACACACACATATATATATGTATATATATATATGTATGTATATATATATATATATATATATATATATATATATATATATATATATATATATATACACACATAATATCATGCTTTGTTGACGATATGAGGTACATCAACGAGCACTAGATGCCATGTAGCTTAACGAGTGAGCAAAGCGAACAAGTTCTGCTATATGGTATCCAGTGCGAGTTTGATTGCTTCATATCGTCTACAAAGCATGCTATAAAATTTTTATCTCATGTTTGGGTCGATTTGTACCTTTCAATACACAAAGCAGAAATAAAAACGACATTTGCAGAAAGTTTTACTCCGCATCAACACAATTACTGATGAAACCGGAAAAGTACCCATACCACCGGAGGAGTGCCAATACCACTGGCAGAGTACCGATACATCATATCGCGGCACTCTAGCTTTTAGGCTTATGATAAGGTATTTATACAAGCCTGTTATAGTACTAAAATCGACCCAAACATGATATATATATATATATATATATATATATATATATATATATATATATATATATATATATATATATATATATATGAGACATAATAGATGACACCTTAACACCAAGACATTGATTTAACTGTGGGTTAAAGCGCCATACAGGCTTATTTTGGGTAAGGTCTTTCTTGCAAAGAGATGGGTTCTCGAAAGGGCAATCGTTATTTTGTAAAATAAGTACAAATGTATGTAGATCAAAACATATACTCTCGATCTGACGCATAACATTATGAAAATGGTTCACATTTCTATACGCAAAAAAATTGTTTCGGTCACACTTCATTAACTTGGCCAGGCCAGAAACTTTTTAATTTCCTCACGTTCTTTGGGAACACCACCACTGAAAAGGCTATACCAATTACAAAGAGAATTTTTTTTTTAAAAATCAATTTCAATTGAAACAATCCTCTGCAGGAGAATGAAAAAATGATTTGACGCTACAGCCACCATAATTCTCATGTCAGAACATTTTGGAAACTGGTATAGTAATATATATATACACTAGTATTATACAGCCATAAAATCACCAAATAAATAAAAAATAAATCAGAAACATAGAAGCGTATTTAACTGGTATCTTAACAGCGGACTGATGCAGCAAGGTACACTTCCGGGGGAGGTGTGATTGTGCGTAGCACATGAATGTGCTCTTGTGTGGAAACCGTCGCACTGCCAATGGAATTATCATCACAAGATCAAACACGGGTTGGTTTGAATGTATTTTTGTGAAGTATTTAGCTCATATGCGTCCATCGAATAATGCATGATGTTGTCCTAACTCGCAGATGTCTTTAGACTGCCCTATACTGGGATTTCTGTGCATGCATCAAATACGCTGATTCTGGTGAGATTTTGTATGGAGGACACAAAATTAGACTCTGAGTATACTAGTGAAGTATATTTTTTTAGATTGACGGCATCTGCACAATAAATATACTGGGTAAAAACTGCAGTTATGCAGAACTGACCTACAGGCCACATGTCTCCCTGAAAACAAGTTGATGCTGCGCAGCTGCAGGTTGGTAACCCACAACACTAGATGGATTTTCCGTATCAATTCGAATGACTAAACAATTAATCACAGACGACTATGCACACCCTGTTAATAGGAGAATTAAAAAATATCGTTACCTTCTCTGTATCTGTTGTAATCATCGACATTTCTTAAACTCCCCGGAGAACATGCCTGTCGATTTCCCTTGTTTTATCAACTGGTGATGTTGATCAAACCTAACTGATAAGTCGTCGTAGTTGGATATACACAGAGACACCACTCGGGCGCATCATGTGCAAAAATTGCCGTCAAATAGAACTGGCGCTGGATGTAATATCAAACATCATTTTTTTTCATGCAACCACTGTTTAGCCAAATAGTCTAAACGTTGTTTAAGTTCAAAAAAACTAAATGATCGAGCAAACTTTATTTTATATGGAAGCAACACAAATTCTATATCACTGGAAATTTCTTGATGGAAACACTTAACACTGCTTTAGAGGAAGGATAACTCCATACCCCTAGTAGACAAAAGGCCAGATCGGGTACAATGGGTGGGGGTGGGAGTCCAGGTTTATTTATTTATTTATTTGTTAAAATATATATATTCTGGGTAACCCAATCAGTCAAAGACTATTCTTCCCTGGGGCCCAGTACAAAGGGTACAAAGTAAATACAATAAACATAGTAAATCAGCACAGTAAATTATATACACATAATAAAATAATACAGAATGTGATATATAGAGATACATAAAATACTGAAAGTGAAATATTACTTCAAGTTTGTAGTGGGGCCAAGGTTACCAAATGGTTTATATACCTGTTTGAAGGCCTGAGCACGTTCAGCTTTTATTTGCCCCCTAGCATGCACATTATGCTTATTATGCTCATAAGGACAGCGGAATGCCCACTATGCCCACATGGTACACAAAGCAAATGATTAACATCCGCTGTTATCTGGTACTTGGTTACTAATTAAATGCTTCCCCACTTAATTGTTTATCAGTGATACAGCTGGACTGCATGTTGTGACTACATACAGCTAGTTGTTCCCAGTTCTAAGGGATTGTTTTCAGCAAGTTATACTCATTTTAACCCTTCCCCCCCCCCCCTGAAACCGGCCAAAACCGGCTGGTGGCCAAATGTCGTCTGCTCCAGTGTTTTCAACTAATTTCAACAGTTATGAAAACCAATTTGTCTGAGAATTGTACATGAGACTTATCAAGATCACATGCCCCAGGTCAACAGCTTTCCTTGGCATGGGTTGGGAACTTAGTGCCCATCCCATGCCAAGGAAAGCTGTTGACTCAGTCTTAATTCAAGGGGGAAAGGGTTAATAAAAGGCAATAAGGGATATAGTGCGTGGATCGATTGCTCCAGTTCAACAAATCGACCTTCTTGCGACAAAATGCGTTTAGATTTTGAATAAAAGTTTCAGACAAGTAAGAGCGATTTTTCTAAACATAATTTCTTTATTCAGCAAAAGAATACAAAACTGCATATACCATGTATACAAGAATAATGCATATTGATAATGATAATATGCAGAAATTTTCTACATGAAGATTACATTTCCAAAATTACACTCTCAACTAAGATGAAATACTGGATTAAGAATATCGAATACACAAAAAAAAAATTTTCTTTTTTCTAAATTATAACTTTGATTTCTTATCTTTGAAAAATATTTGGCTTTGTACACAAATGTACCATCACCTTTTGCATTGGTTACACTATCGCCTTCTCAATGAAAATGGCCAGCAGATTTTGGTCGATTCGGTACCCTCTGCTTCATTTGCTGCTTCATATTTCTGAAAATGCAATGGAGTAACTTCTTTCGAGGTATTTTATTGGATAATGAGCTCCTAATTAACATCTTTTCTTTGTGTGGAATGAATGCATAGAAGAAATGTGCTGATTTGGGTTCATTCGCCAGTCGAAGTGTATCATAGCATCTTACCTCAGTTTGTACGCATCTTACAAGATGAAGGCGTGACTCGTGAATACAAGTTTACAACTTCACAAAAATGCAAATATGGTATTTTACATGATTATAACGTGTTTTATTTTTCCCATACACAGAGTACCACCTTTGTCTGAACCTATGGTGGATTGGAAGATCAAGTGATGGGGACATAAGCTGACCAGGAGAGCCGATATTACATATCATGTGGAAGAATGAACCTACCAGAAAAATATATTTTTGTTTTTACTTGTGGAACTGCTATTTGAAATAAAGAATCTCAAATACCACGTCATGGGAATAACACTGAAATTTCTCTTTGCAACATGTGGGGACAGAGAATTTTGGGCACACAACAGTTGATTTACATGTTAGGTTTTATTCACTTATCACAGATCTATATCGCAAAGAGCTCGAGGTATATTCTTTTTAGAGAGTTAACAACATTTGTCGTCGTGCCATTCAATATCGATGGCTTCTTCTGGAAGAAATGTAAGGATAAGTGAGCCAATACTCTGCATATAATGGTACAAATATTCTCAAATATGGCCATATGCTGACATTATTAGATACATTTGTCTGTCTTTCATAGTCATACTGGACAAGTGCAAGTGTTTCAATTGCTATTTTTGTTATCAAACAAGAAATTTCAATTCAAAGATATTGTATTTCAATTGTGATTGGGAGTCGGTGAAGCTTATGTTAACTCTTCTCAACAAAATTCACAGACGTATGTACTCTAAAAGTAACAAACTGGTGACGTACAAAACATTCACATATCCCAAACCCTGCATTAGTTATATTAAAATTATTGTGAAAAATTCACTGTTTGATGTCTAACTGCATTTTGTATCATAAATATGTTATAAGGACTAAACATTGCACGGTATACAATTGTAAAAAGAAAGTAGATAAATATAGAAAATAGAAACATATTATAAGTAATATTTTATCCACATTTTTAACAGTATACTCATAATCCACGAGATGTGTGTGCATAGACCCGTGACATGGGAACATATTCATGACATGGACATCTGCTGACCCATGGCAAGTAACATGGGTCACATTGAAACATGACATGGGTCACATTAAACCATGACATGGGTCACATTAAACCATGACAGCGGTATGTATATCAACACATTGTGAACATGTCATTCTTTACTTCTTTCATCTCTCGTTGAAGCCTGCGCTTGCTGCGGCACTATTTCATTTTGGCCGCTAAATCATCACATCATTAATCCCGCGCTGAGCTAATAGTTCTTGCATATTTGAATGGCCCTAAGCATATGATTAGGCCTAATTATCCAACTGGTGACATAGGTTTTATATAGTCAAGTCGAAATGTTTGCTATCTGAACATTCAGTTATACTCTTGGGAAAAAAACATCTTAAAGCCGCATCACTTTGTCCTTGAAAAGTATTGGACCTGTTTGTTTGTCTGTGTCCATGTAGTTTCTTCATGCAGTGGTTGTAACATGTAGCAAGATCATTTTCCTTTCTTCTACCCGATTCAGCTTCAACATGGCATAACAGTTATATATCTACCATGCCTTTTTCTACTATGTTCATTTTTTACCTCAATAACAACATATATGCAAACCAAGAAAGCTGAAACAATTTTCAGTGCCTACCTACGATCAAAATTTGCACCATTTTATATCCACAGGAAACAGGCCTTTGCCAACTGGATATATTCATGTTCGAAAATGCAATTGCTTTGTTGTGACATGGGAACACCCAAATGTTGAAAGATGCCAAAGTTTGATGCGATGAAGGAAGCATGTCGCCTGAAGGTGGCGCTGCATTTTTGCTGGACGTTTGAATAACCACCAAAATATAAACCCTAGTGAGAACACCAATGAACAGGCTTTTATCAAGAGTTGTAGGGAATGGCTGCAAATGTATGGCAGAGTCCTTCCACGGCCTTTGCAGACTGCAACTACATCGCAAATCCAGGAACCTCCAGGTAGATTTTACCAAGGGTTTCTATTATTCTATGAGTTGTGTCACTGTATGCCAAGTTTCATTAAATACTCTGCAGAAGGCACTCAAATTAGATCATTGCTGCCCAAGTAATACCCTAGTTGCCTGTATCCTAAACACTTCTGGAGAATCCCCCAATTAGTGACATCTCGATGTACTATAGGGCGATCCAGTTGAAATAAATATGTTTAAACTAAACTACTCCTGAATACTGATGTTCAATATGTATCTGTATCTTTGATATAAAATAGTACCTTTGTAAGGTCATACTACTCCTGTAAAACTTCAATATGCATTAAAATCCCCTCTGTTTTCTTATCAAAACACGTTTGGTCTGAAAATGAGCACTATGATTGATAAAAAAACACTATTATTCACGGTAGTAATTTCAATCTACAGCGGAAACTAAGTTCTGTACTTACCCGGACAGAAAGACACGCACCAGACTCACAATTCATGAACATTTATGGAGCATATTATTATTATTATTATTATTATTATTATTATTATTATTATTATTATTATTATTATCATTATTATTATTATTATTAGAGGACTGTCACAGTGTTTCAATTCTTCCTTTACTTTATCTACATCTTACACTCTCTTACATTTCCTCTAAGCATGTTTTTCTGCCTGTCATGCCTTTTCTTGTTATGACCATTTGCCAGCAACTTTGATTTTTCAACAGTTTTAATTTTTTGTGTTTTCTTCAATCTTTCATTATGGCAGACATAACAATGGCTCAAAAGGTTGCACCTTCATTCGAGAACATTGATGGAGATCATTTTTACCTCACGATCATTATATCCTAGATCCATATCACACATTCTTGATCAAAGAGAAGCTGAATATTCTGATTTGGTATGACATGTATTAGTGTTCATGCATTGCCACAAACGTGTAAGTTACAGTGGCACAATGGTGAGGACACTTCAAAGACATCTGCTTGAATATGTGTATAACCGAAATGATAAAATACAGCAATGGATAGTGTTTCCACACAAAATCAGACATCAGATGATCGAGATAAAGATGAAGACATATGTCTTCGACATACCCAACATAGCTTAGCATTCAATGCTTCACGGTACGTTCTACACATAGCATAGTAAAGAAAAATATTAATACTACTATTGACGTGCACTAACAAACGAAGTGTAAAGAAAACGTCATCTGATTTACGTGTTTTCCTGCTATAAAGATAGAAAGAAATATGGCAGACGGGATATAAGAAAGCAATTACAACCAGCATAACTGTGCCCAAAAAAAAGTCATGATCTCGTTTCATTGCTAGGGGAAAACATGGGACACTGCTGTGTCTTGAAGCCCTCAATAAGACAATAATCATTTGTGAACACAGAATAACGATCATTAAACATGGTAACACTTTATAAATAAAAATGGGGACATAATCAAAAAAAGCAAGCCTCCCTACTAATATTAGAATTACATAAAATATGCTTGATGTAGCTATTCCCGCTGCCAAAAGACACAGGACAGCAACACGAGCTCGTGTCATAGTGCACAGATACTTTGCCTTCAATGGGAAACATACAGCAATGTAGCGAAACGCACAAACTACTACAGCCATCCATATGGACAACAACTCAGCAGTTGTACTAATGACTGAAAAACCGAATGCAATGTTGACGTCATTGTATGGAATCTCTGCCAGCAGCTCAAAGGACAGAAACATCAGGTCTACCAATCCCAGTATCAACAGAAGAAAATTTATTGGTTTTGTCCTTAGATGTCCACTACCAAAGACAATCACATTAATGATATTACAATTTGTACCTAGAATGCAAGTTATGATTACTACAGTTATGTATTTTTGATTATGTGTCAGCCAATATGTGGAACCATTATTGTGAGAACTGTTCATGAAGTAGTATGATTCATTTTGATACTCCATTGGTGGACATGTTCAAGAGACGTAAACATCACCAGTTGGCAAACGACGTACGAAGCACAGAGACAGATCCATTTGATAGGAACATGAGCACTTCAGCCTGAATAAATAAATTGTCATATCAGAACGTATAATGTACAAGTGCTAAAATGGTGATGTCACAAAAGCATGACAATGACGCAGGCCCAAAAACTGAATGGCCGAAAGTACTTTGTGCTCAAAACTCCTAAGAACCTGTGTATAGAATATCTGAAAGAGCTTGAGCACTCTAAAAATAAATATATGCACAAAAATTACTCTAGCTTTAAATATATTGGCAACAGCCAACAATGATACATTGTGTGTATAAATCATATCAAATTAGCGGTTTTATGACCGCAATGTAATTTTCCTAATATCACAGACCAACAAATTTTCTTATTTTACAGCCAGCAACGTTCATGTATTAATATTTTTGACACATATTGTTATTAACTAAGCTCAAGCCACCTCTTCAAGGTAATATTCACACATTATGGTTCAAAATTACTCTGCAATCATGTCAGGAGAATGATGGTAATGTGAGTCATGATACATCATAAACGTGGGGAATAATAGTGTTTTTATCAGTTTGCTTGATAATTTCTACCAGTATATAACACGGCTATGGCTCTGTTAGAATGCTAGTATCATCACCCAGTAAATGTTGCCATCACTGTATAATGCAAATTTGGCACATCTCTCTGGTAGTTTGCTACATGAAAGATAATTCTACATTCAGTGGAATGTAACACTTTATGCAAGAGTCATTAACATTCGAATAGGAGGAACATCTAAATCCTATCTAGCATCCTGTCATTTCTTATTTTGGAACCTGTAAATGTGCTTCACACATTGATGATCACTTGTAGCTTTTAATCATATAAAGCCAAGATCTTATTATTCACATTTACTTTCTATTGCATGATTCTAAGGTCCCATATTTTCTGGTGAAGGAAATTTTCAAAAACAAGCTTTACATGTAGGGTAATGAACAAAATTGGTGAAACGTATCATGATGCATTACCACAATAAAGTAACCATTATAAATTTAAAGCTAATATTGCCACAAATGATCAGCTCCTTCCATGCCAATGGCCAGCATTTGTAAATTTGATTTGCAGGGTGCGCAAAACCGATTTTGTGTACTTGTACTAAATGACTAGGATCAATAAATTCTAAAAGAGATTGTGCATACTTTATAACTTGTCTTGTCATGAGCTAGTAAAAACAATAATTTATAAAATAATCGTTGGTGCTGTATACTTTACAATTGGTAACACGTAATAAGTGAGCAGAATCTTTGCAGCAAACTTTATGACTGATGCCCCGTGGTACATGAGCATTATCAACATGATATGCAGCTCAATTCTGAAAGCAATCCATCTCAGCAACCTGTCTGAATATGATCAAACAATTTAATTTACACTTAGGTGAAATCAAGAGACAAAGGTAAGGAGATAGATTCTGACTACAGAGACAGAGTCTGACCTTTTCATGCAAAAGCGATCAGAGTAAAATGCAAAGATACGACTAATCAAAATGTACCTTTCTTACCTGGATGCTGTCTCCACTGTGATGAATTGTTTTCAATTTTACTTCCACCCTAAGTCGACTTTGTTCAAAACTGTGGGTTTTCGCAGACGACAGTCAGTTCCAGTATAACTGCAACCAACAAAATCTCATTTTTGTTGCGGTTCAGACTTCTGGTATTTTACACACTAAACACTTCCTCTGACTGAAAATCGGCAATAGTCCAAATAACAACGCTGGAATTTCATCATGGGAAATGTTGCATGATTTATCCATGGCCTTTATCGTGACGCTGACAAAACAATGGACCTTCTATATAATTATGTCTATGTATTTGGATAAAGGGGGTATGGATTGTCTGATTTTTAAAAAAATTTCCATGTAGACATTAAGGCAATAGCATTGATTATCCATGTTCTGAGCTGATCAACATGTGTACAGGTACAAAGTCTCCCTGATGTGATTCAAAGGTAGTTTCATGCTTCAAGTGGACAAAATATATAAAAAAAAGCGAGCATACAGGTCAAAGTGACGTGTTCAGGGCTACCTACATGACAGATTTCAAAATTGCAAACTTGTGATGATCAACAAGTTTACAGCTGATTTATTATGGTTCAGACAATCTTTACCCAATTTTGCATGAACCCACCACATGTTGCAAACAAAAAAATATACTTTGATTTGTGATAAGAAAGGCCTGCTAAATTAACATAACTTAAGTACATAGAAATATATAGGAGAAGATCATTGTTTTTCAGGAATCCAAAAATAGCTACTTTAAAAAGTTGATTGTACTTATTAATGTTAACTTGGGGCTTCTAACTTCAACGGAAATTAATAATTAAAAGGCTGATTTCAGCGTTCCCAGACATGCAGTAAATAGCCACCAAAATAAGTGTACACAATAGCAGGATTCCTATTTCTACTTCCATTGCTACCATGCTTTGTTGCCTTTGGTCTGTGTGTACTTTTTTCTCTCAAAATGTACATGCGGGTGTTTTTACAGCAGGTGTCAAAGACGTTATTACATTTGTTGTGGGGTTAGCTGGAGAGACATGTGCACCAAACCATAACACAGAATGTTACTTTACAAGAATGATACCATATGTTACCTAATATGTAAGTTATAGAAAAATATTAGAAAGAAAGATAGCGTGAATCAAACTTTCACCAATGGAAGAAAATCCATTAAAATTCTGTGCATACTTGAAATCAAATATATGAGAATTAGTTATATAACTATTTGATGCAGGGATGTTTATGTACGTTCGTCTTGAATTTCGCCAATGTCATACCCATCCATTCTTGTTTAGTTTTTACAGCATGCTTGGGCCTAACATTTGCAAAATCTGAGCGTGGAAGGTACAATTTGCCACACGACCATTGTTGTGTTTTATATCCAGCTTTACAGCCACAGCTGATCAGATTCAGGACTTTATCTGTCAAAGCGAGCTGCCCTAGTATAGTCAATACTGGTCGTAGTTCTGAGCCAAATATTTCCCAACCAAGGAGCATAAGGGGTCAATGTCAGGTGGCGCAGGCATTCCTGCAGTTTTTACACTGCTGTTTAGAAGTGTGCCCTTTAGCACTATGGCATCCATAATAAGTGGAAGGCTGTTCAGTTTTGGGGGGGGGGGCACATGGGGTTTTCCAGTTAACCTTTCTTTTGGAAAATTTCATCTAAAGGTGCTTCCAGATCATCTAGGTGAAGCTTATCAGCGAACATTTCAAGCTTTTTGAAGACTTTGCTTTACCAATGCCAGAAATTGACAAAAAAACATAACATTTGCTTACAGCAAGCTCCAAGAATGTTGTGCATGACTGCAGCATGCTATGCAATTACTTTTTTGACGTTGATTAAAATATGGGTTCCAGAATATGCTTTCCTGTTTTTTTCTACAGTATCGGGCAAATCATTGAGGCATGCATGCAGATAATGCACAAGAATGAGGAGCCCGTCAATGCTATAAGAGGCAACCAGTATGGTATGGAGGCCTTCAGAAGCTTCCTGGTTCCCTGGTTATTTATACAGAATCTGGGAAATCAGTGGTGGGTGCATGCAAATGAGGTGCAGCAATGAGGGGCACGTCAGTGTGTCATCAGAGACAACCCATATGGGAGAGAGCTTCCTGGATCATGTGATATGCCATGATCACATCTGCCTCTTCATGCTTTATTGCTGTATGTAGTGGACAAGGGTCAAAGCCAGTTACAATCACATGTTTTGCCTTGGGAATGATGGAGAAGAAATGTTTGACAATCATTTTAATAATTTGTTCTTTGTTTGTGCTTACATTCAATACCATCATTTGGCAAAGGAGAGTCATTTGTCAGCACAAAGGCATGACAACACCCCTTCTGTCCTGCAGTTTAGCAGCATAACTTTGTACTAAGACTGTAGTATCTGTCAAACACTACATGACGGACTCTTACCATATCTATATGTTGGATGATTCTGCTTACTTTAGCACTGATGATCGCAGACACGTGAACACATAATGATGACCAAGGCACTATCTACATCAAGAATCAATTTGTGAGAAAAAGAGTTTCTACAAAACAGTGAGCTCATGATGATCCCATTATTCTTATGACCCATGCATGAATGAACTCAGTAACAACAATATGCTCATTTTAGCCAATTTGGATTCCATGTTTTGTTGCTGTTTTTATGTTCTTGTCTTTCTTGCTAATCTTGCTGTAGAACCCTAAGGGCTATTGGCTCTCATACTCTAACTGCAGTGTAGTCTAATTTCAAGGTAACTGGGAACATTTACTGTAGGGTCATCAACAATTCGACCAGAGAATATATCAACAAGACCAGATCTGGATGCTTGTTAGTGTACAAATGTCAATACAACTTGAACCTAGATTCTGAATGCTTATTTTATCAGCAGCATCCACTTTGATTCTCATTGGCTGGTCCTCTTTCCGACAGGTGACACATGGCCAGATTCACCAGCTTTCATTGTGTCATGATCAGGCACCAGCATATCGCATGTGCTATCAGACAGTTCCCGGATGGCACAAGTTGATTCATTCAAGGTAGATTAGATTCATTCAAGGTAGATTCAATGATGCCAGATAGTCCATGGCCATATCACATGTAGGTTGTCTCAATAAAGAGATCTGACCATACAGCATTCCATAGGCTATCGTTTGATGCATAACATGCTTTCCAGGCATAATTTTTTCAGGAGTTCAGAGACAAGACGTTAAACAACAAAGATAGTAGAGACCCTACCAAGCATGTTTGACATGATCAGAAGCAAAAACGTATGGATGCATTTTGGTCACTGCAAACAAGTGCATGTGGCCACTCTGCTTCCCTCTCTGCCCTCTTTTAGCTTGCTTTAGAAAAAGCCATATCTTCAACTACTGCTCTATTTAGATATACCTGCATGGTTGTCAAAAATGCAAGGGTAAGAACAATCTTGTGGCCATATTGCTTTGACATCTCGAGGGGGGGGGGGGTTGTTACCATAATACCGCTCCAAATTCACCGGCCAAGTTCCAACAAAGTAGACTCTTTCCATTTAGGGGCTTAATTTGGGAGATGTGAAGCATGTATAGAGTATTGTTTGACATAGATTTCCTGGACTGGGTTACGATCATATCCCAACCATGCATAGACTTTTGACCATTTTGGGATGATATATGTGTATGAAAAGCAACAACCTGCTCTCAATTATTGCTACTGCCATGAAAGTTGCAGCAAAAACTCTGAAATGCCTAAGCTCATTGTAAGAGGAAGTGGCACAAAAAATGTGAAATTGCTTGACCAGGTTTTTATGTCTGTTCCACAACACACTGAGATTTGTAACAATGTAGCCAGGAGGGTTGTGGTAGCCATTACAATATGTTGCCAATCATGGCTGCTGCCATTGTGGAATCAAGTTTCGTCAATAATGTTGCAAGTCGAGACAACAGTGTTGAACTGCAGTCATTGGTGGCATCGGGCATTGGAATGTGTGTGGTATAAGTATTTGCATCTGGTTTCTGGAATTCTCCTTTAACCATTTTGGCCAAAAGGGATAGAGCTTTCATCTACTATACACAGGTGATCTGCCACTTTACCCCTATACAAAAACATGGACACGACACCACAGATGAGAAGATCCGGGTGCAGTCTTTAGAAGGGCCCGTCTGGACAGCTGTGTCCCTCCCAACTCACTGCAGACGTCTTGCAGTGCAACACTCTTCCAAATGCGCCCTTTATTTGATTGCATATGTGTGTTCAATGTGGCTAATGCATCATCATGGGGAATAGAAGTCCATTCAGATGGACTGTTGGTGAAAAAAATGGAAAGACAACCTCTGTGGTATTGGGCACCTGCTGCATTAAGATCCCTTAATGCACAATTGACACTGAATGCTACATCTGTTGGCAAGTCCTCCTTTCTTTTATTGGCCTGCTCTAAGAGAGCTTCTTTTGATGTGGTCTTCACCACATCTAAATTCCTACAAACATATGTCTCCCATCTTTAATTTGGGGTTTTGGGTCACGTCAATACAGACTTTTCTGCACAAAATGAGCCCTCTTTGTGGAAGTTAAATATTCCCCCCTTCCCTTTTTTCTTATTTGGAGCAATATCACGTTCACATTTGCACTTTTTTACATATGGCTAAATGTGATGCTTTGAACAGTATGTACTGACACAACCTGACATAAGAATTGTATAATACCATCTGTGCTTCTCTCACTCAAACCATCACCACATCGATGACTTACTTCACGAAGACTTTCAACCATGGAGGACTGAATGAGTATTAATTTGCAAAGAAGGCATTCCATTTTTGGGGTTGCCGACACCCTGGATGCCAACATTGTAATAATACAGAGACAGCTCCGAGCAAAACTCCAGCTGTAGTAAGATATGCACCAAAAATTAATGGAGAAGGTGTGAACACGCCATCTCACCTTGACACGCACAAGTAACGCACCTTTTGTGCTCCAGCTAGAGCGTCATAGAGATGCCTTAACCACCCTATCTGTATTGTTCATACCAAGTGAAAAAAGAAATAATAATGGGGATATCATGCCAATCCTTTGCTTGAATAATGCACTGTTTGAACGACTGCAATACTCAAACTCATTATATCAGCAATACAGTTGTCAGAAGCTCCTTAAGCCTTCCTGGTTTCAGTACAAGATGTACTGGTAGAAAATAAGGATAAACCTTGCAAAGAATGCCAAACCATATAACACCCAACAATCACTTGAACTGCAGAAATGAGACCCAAAAGTTGGTTGACGCAACACAACTGGCACAGGACCAGGTGATATTTGCCCACGTGGGCATTGCATAATAGATACATTACAGTCACCTGACTAAGTGCAACTTGAATTTAGTCAACCCCAAAGCGTTTATGTTTGAACCCTACAGGTTGCCTGTAGGAAATATTAAAAGAAATAGAGGAAATGAGCTGACAATATTGCCAGCAAAATGACAATAACATGTCAAAAGTGCATGAAAAGATTTAGTGTACAATAATCGGATTAATTGTACTTGATTCCATTCAGATTTCTAAATGCTGGTCCATGGTTTATGCTCTAAACTATTATAACCATTAAAAATAAGACATTTTCATTAAATTTTGGGAACATTGATTTTAATTGACTAATGCATAAAATGCTGAACTTTGATCATGTGCCACCCATGAGATTTGGAATCAGCAGGTCCAAATCAATTAAAAATAAAGTGTATGTCCAAGAACACACTTAACTGGGCAATCTATGATTCTAGTCTTGACTATGGACACAACAACCTGATGTTCCTTTGTTCCAGAGCTATCCTGGCATATAGAGACTAAATAACTTGCACCAATTATATTTTGACAGCTCCAAATCAGCAAGAAAATGTGGGTGTTTGTCTATCATCGACACACACACTCTCTCTCTCTCTCTCTCTCTCTCTCTCTCTCTCTCTCTCTCTCTCTCTCTCCCCTCCTCCTCCTCCTCCTCCTCCTCCTCTTTTCTGCCCTCACCTTTGCTCTCTATTTGGAAATTGCCCTTGTAGCGAAGTCAAAGAAATTGAAGAATATTACAAAGCTGTATCCACTTCGTTGTTGAAGAACTAATTCTTCCGTAGATGCATGGCAAGTACAAGCCCAACAGAGGTCTTTGAAAGGGGGCACACTGTTGTAATATACTACAAACAGCTTTATGGAAGATTCCCACAGAGATCATATTAACATTGATTTGTCATTCCCCTGAAAGGTCTTGTCACTTGCCCTTGCAGAACATAGAAACATTTTCTTAAGGGAGCATTTGTATAATGTTTGTTCTGGCTTCCCTAATTGGGAATTCTGATTCAGACAACGTGATACTTGATTGTGTTTCTACCAGCTCATCACTGATTTTGTATCCAATGTGAAGAGCCTGTTTATTCAAACCATTGAGAACTACCCGTCATCAGTCACAATTTCATTGCTTACTTAAGGTACTCATGTCGAGACTGACCTCTCTCTCTCTCTCTCTCTCTCTCTCTCTCTCTCTCTCTCTCTCTCTCTCTCACTTAATTGATAAACAGTTAAATTGAAATAACTTGATTTTGTATTGGAACCTTCTTGTTTGTTTATCATGCACATTGATGAACTTTATGCGTCAGATAAATAAAGTTACTACCGTTGAAATAAACAGTTAGCAAGGCAGTGTCTGTGCATTCTTTGGCTATAGCTGGATATCAGGTGAGAGGTCTTTCGTATTACTTGTAGTCGATTTACTTCTTGGTTTAATGACAAGTTTTAAGTATGGGCCGGATGTTGTTTTCACAATGTAGAAACCTGGTCTGAAGGTTTACCACCCTTAAATCGAATTATTGATAAATGGTTTTGTGGTGCACCACACCCAGGTCCAATTATTGATAAGTGGTTACGTGGTGCACCTCACTCAGGTCCAGTTATTTGTGAGTGGTCGTGTGGTGGACCAGACTCATGTCCAGCTATTGATAAGTGGTCACGTGGTGCACCACACTTAGGTCCAATTATTGGTAAGTGGTCATATGATGCACTACACCCAAGTTCGAAAATGGTGGTACTACTCTTTTGCGGTGTATGTTGGTCATCTTGGTTAGCCTCCGGACAACCAGGGTATGTTGAAAGTAGGTTCTTCTACCCTTCTTCCTTAATGCTAACAGCATGAAAGGGTAGGTTCAGTATCTGCAAAGATGGCTAAAATGAAGAAGTGTTGTCTAGTTGGATAACAGACAACTACAAAGGACCACCTCATGATTTTGTCACCTGCTGACTACGATGATGCCAGGAGCCATTTATATTCATCCCGAAGAAATTGACCTTGAAGAAATCCTAAAATGTTTAGAAACTCACTTAGAAATTACATGTGGCGGTCGTGATTCATAAAGTCACAAAGCAATAATACATGTTGATACTTAGTCTATTATTTTACTTCTATCAGTATGTAGAGGCACCGGTTCTATTACGAAACCACATTGTTCTTAATTGAATACATGATCTTTTATCCAGGCAAAACATGACAAATGCAATAATTTTTGTAATATAGGCGTATCAATTCATAAAGCTGGCCAAAGGGAGATCCATCTATTTTTCAAATGTTTTTCTCAATTGTTATTTTGTTTGACAATGCAATGTTCTGTTTCAATATATTGATGGAATAGTTTTTTTAATTTTCTGAAGGAAGGACGTTTTTTCAATTTTACCCTCCAAAATAATTTGCTTACTCGCAAATCGTATTCAAATAGGAAAGAGATTATGAGCATGTTCAAAATAGAATTTTTTCTTTGGTTAAGTTTATTTCAATTCCAGTTTCCTCATGTAACCAGGTTTTTATGGTTTGGAAAAATCTTTGGGTTATTGGGCATTTCCAAAACAGGTGATAATTTTTTTTCTTTTTCTGCACCACAGAAGGTACACATTTCTGAGTCTGGTTTTGAACAGAAATATGTTTGTTCTTAGGCATCTGTGAAAATCCTTACAAGAAGGCCTTAATTTGGAAGACATTGTTATTCTATACATTGCATAGAAGTTCTTACACCATGTCTCTTCTGAAATATCATTTTTCTTTTCCGTTTTCCATTTTCCATTGCAGACAGTGGGAATGATGCAAAGCCTTAAAGTAGAATGTCGTTAAGGTAGAAGATCTGAAACTAGCACCTTTTTTTAATATTTCGGATAGTTGGATACTTAAGTACATGCTCCCACAAACTCATAAGTGTGAACAAAAAAATTGTATGAAAAAATTAAGCTCAAATGTCTTGTTTACACTGACGAGTTTCTGCATTGCTGACCACACAGACTTCGTTTGCATGGGCATGATAATGAACCGTGTCATGGTTTGCACAGTCATTAGTCCATGACCTCTGGAAACCAGGTGAGCCACTCACAAGGGTCACTCACAGGGAACAAAAACGTATTAGCCATGGAGAGAAGAATGGGCCAGTACAGAGTAATCACTACCATTGTTCTGACTACTTTGAAATTTTCTATTGATGTAAAAACAAATTAGCATAATCCACATACTGGGGCCCAAATATGGAAAGCCACATTTGAACCCACACTCAAACAGGCCAAGTGAGGTTATGTTTGATATTCCCAAGTTGAAAAAAATTCGAATTTCAAGCTGTGAAATATGCTTTTTTTAACGACAACATCACAGATGCAAAGCTACAAGTTTATTTTATACCATTATAAAAACATAAGAGAGAAAAGGTGAATGTTTGTCATATTACAGGCATATATGAATAGGAATTGACAACATTTTCTTTCAATGCAATTTTTCTCGGAACTGTTTTTTGCACAACCTATGCAATTTGTATCTAGCCTCACAAATAAATTAAATCAATGGACATCAAAAGAAAAATATCGTATCCAGGAGCGGAACCCGGGAATTGGTTTCTGACTACCCCCTCCGTGACCTTTGGAGCAATTTTGAGAAAGAAAATAAACAACCTATTAGGAAGAACAAAAAAATTTAACAACTTTTTATTCATGCTATTTCATGACTCACTATTGAATTCAATCCTGGACATTGATACGTATTTTCCTCTGATTTCAACTTGAAAAAGGCAATTTTGTGCGACTTTTGCGAGAAAAATGTAAAACTCCCACCAAATCAGAAAGAATGCATTAAATCTAAAAAAAAATCCTGTAAAAAAATTGATTATTGTTTTTCAGCATAATACACACTCCTCTCGCATTGTGTTCACCATGCGCAAATATAATTTCACCTCGCTATTCATTTTCTCATCTTCTCTCTGATTCTGTGGGTCTCACATCAATTGATGTCAAACTTTGCAAAGAAATTTGTAGAGGACAGATCTTATCAGTTTTCTTCTCAAATCCTGATCAGACCGACACAAAGAGTGAGTGAAGACTTTGAAACTGCAGGCAATGATGCTGGTCTCATAGAAAAGTGACCTTGAAATTATTTGAAAGTCATTGTACCACAGTTTTTTATGCAAAGTCAGCTAAATATATATATATAAATATATATATATATATATATATATATATATATATATATATATATATATATATATATATATATATATATATATAATATCATGCTTTGTTGACGATATGGGGTATATCAAAGAGCACTTGATGCCATGTAGCAGAACGAGTGAGTGAAGCGAACGAGTTCTGCTATATGGTATCCAGTGTAAGTTGATTACTTCATATCGTTTACAAAGCATGCAATAAAATTTTTATCTCATGTTTGGGTCGATTTGTACCTTTCAATACACAAAGCAGAAAAAAGAACGACATTTGCAGAAAGTTTTACTCCGCATCAACACAATTACCGATGAAACCGGAAAAGTACCGATACCACCGGAGGAGTACCAATACCACAAGAAGAGTACCGATACATCATAACGCGGTACTCTAGCATTTAGGCTTATGGTGAGGTATTTATACAAGCCTGTTATAGTACTAAAATCGAACCAAACATGATACATATATATATATATATATATATATATATATATATATATATATATATATATACATACATACATATATATATACATATACATATATACATATACATGCATATATATATACATATTTATGCATATATATGTATATATATGTATGAATATATATATATATATATATATATATATATATATATATATATATATATATATATATGAGACATAATAGATGACACCTTAACACCAAGACATTGATTTAACTGTGGGTTAAAGCGCCATACAGGCTTATTTAGGGTAAAGTCTTTAATGCAAAGAGATGGTTTCTCAAAAGAGCAATCGTTATTTTGTAAAATAAGTACAAATATATGTAAATCAAAATATTTACTCACGATATGACGCATAACATTATGAAAATAGTTCACATTTCTATACGCAAAAAAATTGTTTCGGTCACACTTCATTAACTTGGCTAGGCCAGAAACTTTTTAATTTCCTCGCGTACTTTGGGAACACCACGGCTGAAAAGGCTATACAAATTACAAACAGAAATTTTTAAAAAAATCAATTTCAATTGAAACAATCCTGTGCAGGAGAATGAAAAAATGATCCCTGTAAATCAATTTACAGTATTTATTCATCACAATTTCCAGGATTTTGCACTGAAAGTTTTCCTTTAAACCTCCCTCAAAGTGTAAATTACACCCTTTGAATAAATGTTCCTAGAATTTTACAATCTAATCTAGCAATTTTTATTGCTATTTGCACGGAAACTATTCCTATGGTCAAAACCAAATGCGGTACGCACTTCCAAGTCAGAAATACGAAACAGGCACAAAATAATCTCCATATGCGTCAATGCAGAACATATACTGAACCCCAATGAAAAGTATCCACATGCCAATTTTGAAGTATTTTATTGTTTATACTTGAAACATTTCATACCTAGACGTGCTTAGAACTTAACAAAGCATTCACTTTTCTGGCGTAAAAATAATGTCACGCTCTACCGACATTAACGTCACTTACAGGCAAAAAATGTCATTAACTGCCCTAATTGAAAGTCACACAAATTTTTCTGTTCAATATGGGATGTGGCCACCTCGAGCATCAACACATGCTATACATCTGCGGCGCATACTGCTGACCAGGGTTTGAATTCTGTGTTGGCGAACATTATTCCATTCTTCCTGCAGAGCTTGGATCAGCTGGTTTCGGGTAGTAGGCCTAGGTGTCCTCCGTTGAATACCTTGGCCTAACTGATCCCACAAATGTTCAATAGGGCTCAGATCGGGTGAGAACGCTGGCCATTCCATGACATTGATGTTGTTCTCATTGAGAAAGTTCATTGTTAATCTTGCAGAGTGTGCACGTGCATTGTCCTGCTGAAAGATCGCCAGATCTTGATGCTGCTCCATAAATGGGACCATGTGCGGCTCCAGCACCTCATCAATGTACCGCCTAGCATTGAGGATCCCTTGAATGATCACTAGGGGTGTCCGGTAGCGGTTGCTGATGCCTGCCCACACCATGACAGAGGGTCCACCCCATCGATCTGCCTGACGGACACAGGCATCTGCATATCTCTCCCCAGTCCGGCGCCACACACGTTCTCTGCCATCTGCTCTGCTGACACAAAAACGGGACTCGTCAGTAAAAAGGACGGTATTCCACTGCTGGCGAGTCCACCTGGAGTGTGCTCTACACCACTGCAGTCGTCTTTCTCTTCTGGGTTCGGTCAGCAGGTTACCCCTGTAAGGTCTTCTGGCTGTTAGGCCACTGCTCCTCAGTCGCCTCTCCACAGTAGAACTACTGACAGGACGGTGATTCACCCCTTGAGTCTCACGGGCTGTTTGGGCTGCTGTACGGAAACGGTCTCGCAGGTGCATCAGCCGGATGTGACGGTCTTGGCCAGGTGTTGTCACTCTTTCTCGGCCAGGCCTAGGCCGATCATCTACGGATCCAGTTTCTTGTTGCCGTTCAATTAGTCGTTGGATGGTGCGCCGAGTACACCCCATTCTTTGTGCGATTTGAGTGATTGGGACTCCACCCTCTGCAAGCCCCAAAGCATGGTGTCTTTGACCTTGGCTCAGACGCGGCATGATCGCCTCAACACACCTGAGACCACTGGCTTTTTTCTTGGCTGAACATCCCTTTTTAAAGCCACTGAAAACATCAGGTCATTTTAGCCATCCAATAGGAGTGGTGGTCAGAAGCCATATTCGGTGCACAAAAGTCACATGCATTATGTAACAACCCAGCAAAAGTTAAAAAGTTGTCCTGAATGACCCTGATGTAGGCTCCAAACCATGCATATATGCACACACAGTACTTAGTAACTTACAAAATTAATGTGTTAATTTTTTTATGTGGATACTTTTCATTGGGGTTCAGTATAAATCATTCAAAACAATTCAAGGTAAGGAAAAACGAAAAATAAATAGATAGTCCCGTTTTGACGCTACAGGCATGAGAATTTTCATGTCAGAACATTTTGCAAACTGGTATAGTGATATATATATACTAGTATTATACAGCCATAAAATCACCAAATAAATAAAAATTAAATCAGAAACATGGAAGCGTGCTTAACTGGTATCTTAACAGTGGACTGATGCAGCAGGGTACACCTGCGGGGGAGGTGTGGTTGCACGTAGCACATGAATGTGCGCTTGTGTGGAAACCGTCACACTGCCAATGGAATTATCATCACATGATCAAACATGGGTTGGTTTGAATGTATTTTTGTGAAGTATTCAGCTCATAAGCGTCCATCGAATAATGCATGATGTTGTCCTAACTCGCAGATGTCTTCAGACCACCCTTTACTGGGATTTCTGTGCATGCATCAAACACACTGATTCTCAGGGCCCGTATGCATAAAGGTGGTTTAGCTGTGGTTTAGCTTATTCCAGGGAACAACCATGGTGTAAAGTCTAATCCGTATGCATAAAGGTGTTGCAAAGTTACCCCTGGTGTAAAGTTACACCAGGTTTAAGAATCCGTATGCAAGAAGGAAGTTTAGCTTAATCCATGGTGTAAATGGCCTTAAACTACCCTAGATCTCTAAACCTGCCAGGGGGATAGTTTAACGGAGGTGTAAGTCCCAGTGGAAGTCTATTTCCTTGTATACGAGGGACCTGTTATGATATGTAACGTAAATACTTATAACACTGTACATTAAGTGAGTGTTCATATATGATAAAATGTCAAATAGTGATACCAACAGTACAAAAGATCAGCTCCATTTCACATGCCTAGTGCTGTTACCATTAATAAACAAAATTGTACTGTGTGTACATTAGTCAAGCATGCCCAATGTACGCACTATCTGAATATTAAATGTGTTTTCTCTACTGCAAATCTACACATGAAAATACTGTTATTACAGAAATCCACACTGCATCCATTACTAGTATGAAAAACAATGACTGACAGTTTGCGTGAAACTAAATATTTTATTGCCTGCAAAGCAAACCAAGTTCCATCTTACTACACTTGGAAACCAGGTATGTCTTAATCAAATGCATAGAAAAACAGACGTCAATAAATGTTACCCTTTATTGGTCAATGTAGCCGCCCAGGAAAAAACAGAGATAAAACCTTTAGAATTATATCATCTGGCCTAAAGACTCTGGGAACCAGTGTTTGGCGCCTGTAACGCTAACTTCGGGAGTGAGATGCTGGACTCCACCTCAAATAATAATAATGATAATGATGATGATGATGATGATGATGATAATAATAATAATAATAATAATGATGATGACGATGATGATAATAATAATAATAATAATAATAATAATAATAATAATAATAATAATAATAATAATAATAAATAAATAAATAAATAAATAAATAAATAAATAAAATGAATAAATTACAAAACTCGTTGCAGAAACTTCCTTTAAAATTGAAATCGTTTACAAATTTTGAGTATATATATTGTAGGACCGGACCAGAGTGACTGAATACCTGCATTGCAACCGTACCCCCCTCCCCGCCCCGCCCCCCAAACAAACCACGTGACCATGCTCCTCACTCCCTCTTCTTACTTCACCCCTTTTCCGTCACGTAAGCTACTTTATTGCGTAACACATTCAGAAAAAATAATTCCCGCTGTACTTCGAAACGCGGGAATATTCCAATCTTGTTCCATAATACCTAATCCAAGGCCGTTTTGCTGCTGTATATTTCACGGGATATGCCTGTGTCATGCATTTGGGTCACTATGACCTTTACCTTTGACCCCTCATATGATTTTACCTTGACCATGCCTAATATTCTACACCCTTGCCCCAAGTTAGCCGGAACTTGGTCTGCTTTGCAGACAATAAAATGTTTAGTGACTGGTCAGGTATTTTAACAGTTAGATGATATTTATAAAGACTTCCACTTATTAAATCAGGCTAAGTTAAAATTTTAGTTTGATTCTATTTCCATTCAAAGCAATTTTTCAATGAAAGTAAAAGAATTGTGCCTTCATGTGTGCCTTGATCAGCGCAAGAACAATTCTGCCATAAAATATTTTGCCTCCAAAGCAGACCCAGGCTGCGTCTTTTGTTTTCCTCAATGGTTTAAACAAATACATATAAACATACATTAAAAGTTGTGTTCGAAAGAGGTGAGGTTTGTTTCAGATAAGTTAAATGCGTTTCGTATATTGCATGCGAAAAGTTACTTTTTATAAACATGTGCATGATGAAGACTCTCTGGCAAGATTTTGTTAACAAATGAATTTACTCGAATGTTCAATCCTTTTTTATTAAAATTTGCTCGCTACCTAGTCTCACTGTCCGGCTAAATGCAATTTGATTGTTAAGTTGTGCGTTACATGTCTTTTAAGTATAGTTAAGAAATATGGCTTGCACAAGCCGAAACGTCTTGTCGGGTTAAAGGTTGAGAAATAGGTCACAGTGACCCAATTTTGGCACATGACACTCCGCCATTCAAGGAAGTGTCTCCACGCAAAAGTAGGTTAGTGTGAGCCCAAGGGTATAGGAAATATGGTACAAACTAGGCCCTACGCAAGAACGAACAGGCGAACAGACGGGTCTGACTAAGTTACATACAGTTTATGCAACATATAAAATACATATTATGTCTTCACTCATATAAATGATCAAAGCAAACTGTTTGGCAAAATGAATTTCAACTACTTGAACCATAAAATGACCTTGCCTGCGTTGACATATTCTAAAAGTTAGCATACTATTCCTTCTTTAACAATGCTTCTAATATTATTGCGAAATGTGTGACATTTCCTCAGATCTTTTGCAATAATATTAAAAAATCTTTGTTGTAGAATGGAAAACATTTTTAACACTAGAGTCCACAGTCTACACATTCAACAAACACAAAGAAAAACAAGACATCCTCAATACGAAACATTGACTGAAGGGTCCGCATTAATAATGCTGTAATTTGCTTTAGGTGGTCCTGTTATGCCACAGTATAATCAGTGCAAATATCTCTTTTCCGGCTCCATAAAGTAAAAGTAGCGTTCAGAGAACGGATTACTCTCGGCGCCCACAATTTTTGTTCCTCAATTATGCATTTTTTAAGACTTCGCAGAAGAATAATTTACATACAATTTCCATATTATTGTCTGTGAAATGAAAGAGCACGTTTGAATTTGTTCTTGGGGCAACCACTGTACTGTGCGTCATCCGGTCTGCCATCATATAAACACTTCAAAAGTTTCACAACAAGTATAAAAATAAGAAGTTAGTTTTCAATAGGAATGTGGTCCATTATGATGTGCATCTGTGAAAAAAATGGGAAAGCTGCGTTGGATCCTTCTTGAGGTATCATGATAACGTCGTCCCCATGTGAACCACTCAGACAGCCTACAAGATAAATACTTTAAAGTTTCATAAGAAGTTTATAAATATAAAGAGGAAGCTAGTTTTAAATTGGAACCTGTCCATCATAAGATGCATCTCTGACAAAAATGTGGGAAGGCTGTGGTCAATATTTTTGAGATATCGCGGTAACGTCGACAAGCCGGACGGACGGACGACACAGCTGACGACAATACCCTCCGGCACTTTATTTGCCAAGGGTAAAAGGTGTGCATACAAACATATGCAAAGTATACATTTGATGAAAGGTCATTCACAGAGGTGTAGTATCTGATCAAACGAACTGTTGTTTATGAGACGATTAACTGCAGTATCAAAGTTTTGCCTTTTCCACAATCTACTGACCAATACATGTTTAAAAATGTATACATTGCATATGTCTATTTGAATACTTCTTACAATATGCAGCTACCAAATGGATAGTGCATTTATAACAGTGGGGCATAGCTAGACAATGTTCTTTTTTCTCATGCTGCCAATTCCCCTCCTCCTCTTTTTAGCTTTGCTGTCTACGCCTTGTGCAACCATGGTTGCTGTGACTGGACTTGGAAAAAAGGGGTTATATGGGGCAGATAGAAATTTTAATGTTCTATTGAAACTCCAGTGATCACTTACATCATCATGTTATCCATAACACAGACATATTTTGAGGATTAAATACACACATATAAGTTTATTGTTTATAATGCACAGATATAAAATCAGTAATATTTCCATTATTGACCACTGTGTGTACACTCAATTTCATTTTGACAAACATAAATCTGAAGTCCCTTGCCCCCCTTGTCACGAAATGCAATCTGTCAATAAAAGGGGACAGCAGTCACACGACTGTCCTCAGTGTGCTCACCTAGGACAGGTCAGCTGGCCAGTGTCAGGAAAGGGGGTTAAAAATTGTATCAAGGTCTTCAGTTAAACAATGGCGTAACTGCCCCATGGATTAGTTACCCCGGTTATAACTACACCAGCTTTTACGCATACCAATTTTCTTACACCATGAACTGAGGGGTAACTAAAACTGTTTTAAGTTACACCATGGGTAAGTTACACCTCCTTTATGCATACGGGCCCTAGAGATTTTTCATGGAGGACACAAAATTAGACTCTGAATATACTAGTGAAGTATATTTTTTTAGGTTGACGGCATCTGCACAATAGATATACTGGGTAAAAACTGCAGTTATGCAGAACTGACTTACAGGCCACACGTCTCCCTGAAAACAAGTTGATGCTGCCAGGCTGCAGGTTGGTTACCCGCAACACTAGGTGGATTTTCCATATCAATTCGAATAACTAAAAATTCATCAAAGAGGACTATGGACACCGTGTGAATGGAAGAATTATAAAATATCATTATCTTCTTTTGTTATCTGTTGTAATTATTGACATTTCTTAAACTCCCCGGAGAACATGCCTGTCGATTTCCCTTGTTTTATCAACTGGTGATGTTGATCAAACCTAACTGATAAGTTGTCGCAGTTGGATATACACAGAGACACCACTCGTTCGCATCATGTGCAGAAATTGCCGTCAAATAGAACTGGCGCTGTGTGTAATATCAAACATCATTTTTTTATGCAACCACTGTTTAGCCAAATAGTCTAAACGTTGTTTAAGTTAAAAAAACTAAATGATCGAGCAAACATTATTTTATATGTAAGCGCCTAATATTCTATATCACTGGAAATTTCTTGATGGAAACACTAAACACTGCTTTAGAGGAAGGATAACTCCATACCCCTGGTAGATGAAAGGCCAGGTCGGGTACAATGGGTGGGGGTGAGGGTCCAGGTTTATTTATTTATTTATTTGTTAAAATATATATATTCTGGGTAACCCAGTCAGTCAAAGACTGTTCTTCCCTGGGGCCCAGTACAAAGGGTACAAAGTAAATACGATAAACATAGTAAATCAGCACAGCAAATTATATACACATAATAAAATAATACAGAATGTGATATATAAAGATATATAAAATACTGAAAGTGAAATATTACTTACTTTAAGTTTGTAGCGGGGGCAAGGTTAACATATTGTTTATATACCTGTTTGAAGGCCTGAGCACGTTCAGCTTTTATCTGCCCCCTGGCATGCACATTATGCTTATTATGCTCATAAGGACAGAGGGATGCCCACTATACCCATATGGTAGACAAAGCAACTGATTAACATCCGCTGTTATCTGGTACTGGGTTCCTAATTAAATGCATCCCCACTTAATTGTTTATCAGTGAAACAGCTGGACTGCATGTTGTGACTGTACATACAGCTAGTTGTTGCCAGTTCTAAGGGATTGTTTTCAGCAAGTTATACTCATTTTAACCCTTTCCTCCCTCAAACCAGCCAAAACCGGCTGCTGGCCAAATGTCGTCTGCTCCATTGTTTTCAACTTATTTCAACAGTTATGAAAAACAATTTGTCTGACAATTGAACATGAGACTTATCAAGATCACATGCCCCAGGTCAACAGCTTTCCTTGGCATGGGTCGGCAACTTAGTGCCCAACCCATGCCAAGGAAAGCTATTGACTAAGTCTTAATTCAAGGGGGAAAGGGGTAATAAAAGCAATGCCGAATATAGCGTGTAGATGGGGTTGCTCCAGTTCAACAAATCGACCTTCTTGCGACAAAATGCGTTTAGATTTTGAATAAGAGTTTCAGACAAGTAAGAGCAATATTCCAAACATAATTTCTTTATTCAGCAAAAGAATACAAAACTGCACATACCATGAATACAAGACTAATGCACATTGATAATGATAATATGCAGAAATTTTCTACATAAAGATTACATTTCCGAAATTACACTACCAACTAAGATGAAATGCTGGATTAAGAATATCGAATACACCAAAAAATCTCTTTTTTCTACATTGTAACTTTGGTTTCTTATCTTTGAAAAATATTTGGCTTTGTACACAAATGTACCATTACCTTTTGCATTGGATACATTATCGTCTTCTCAATGAAAGTGACCAGCAGAGTTGGGTCGATTCGGATACCCTCTGCTTCATTTGCTGCTTCATCATGTTTCTGAAAATGCACTGGAGTAATTTCTTTCGAGGTATTTTATTGGATAATGAGCTCCTAATTAACATCTTTTCTTTGTGTGGAATGAATACATAGAAGAAATGTGCTGATTTGGGTTCATTCGGCAGTCGAAGTGTATCATAGCATCTCTCCTCAGTTTGTACGCATCTTACAAGATGAATTCGTGACCTGTGAATACAAGTTTACAACTTCACATAAATGCAATTATGGTTTTCTACATGTTTTTGTTTTATTCTTCCCACAGACAGAGTACCACCTTTGTTTGAACCTACGGTGGATTAGAAGATCAAGAGGTGGGACATTAACTGACCAGGAGAGCCGATATTACATATCATGTGGAAGAATGAACCTACCAGAAAATGTATTTTTGTTTTTACTTGCGGAACTGCTATTTGAAATAAAGAATCTCAAATATCACGTCATGGGATCAACACTGAAATTTCTCTTTGCAACATGTGGGGACAGAGAATTTTGGGCACACAACAGTTGATTTACATGTTAGGTTTTATTCACTTATCACAGATCTATATAGCAAGGAGCTCGAGGTATATTCTTTTCAGAGGGTTAACCACATTTGTTGTCGTGTCATTCAATATCGATGGCTTCTTCAGGAATTAATGTAAGGGGAAGTGAGCCAATACTCTGCATATAATGGTACAAACATTCTCAAATATGGCCATATGCTGACATTATTAGATACATTTGTCTGTCTTTCATAGTCATACTGGACATGTGTAAGTGTTTCAATCGCTATTTTTGTTATCAAACAAGAAATTTTGATTCAAACATATTGTATTTCAAGGGCGATTAGGAGTCGGTGAAGCCTATGTTAACCGTTCTCAACAAAGTTTATAGACGTATGTACTCTAAAAGTAACAGACTGGTGACGTAGAAAACATTCACATATCCCAACACCTGCATTAGTTATATTAAAATTATTGTGATAAATCCACTGTTTGATATTTAACTGCATTTTGTATCATTAATATATGCTATAAGGACTGAACATTGCACGGTATAAAATTGTAAAAAGAAATTAGATAAATATAGAAAATAGAAACACATTATAAGTAATATTTTATCCACATTCTTAACAGTATACTCATAATCCATGAGATGGGTGTGTATTGACCCATGACATGGGAACATATTTATGACATAGACATCTGCTGACCCATTGCAAGTAACATGGGTCACATTGAAACATGACATGGGTCACATTTAACCATGACATGGGTCACATTGAAACATGACATGGGTCACATTGAACCATGACAGCAGTATGTATTGGTTCCTCCATGATGCGAAAGAGATACAAAACACTTACTTTCAAAGTAATAATGAAGGAAAGCACTATTCTACTGTTCGAGGTATTAGAAATAATTCATATATCCCAGGATGAATAACCCTGCATAGTGTAATTTCTTGGTTTTTTTGCCTGTGGAAAATGTTGTCGCCACAGTTGGTGTTACCATTAACTTATGAAATGGGTGTATACTAAGCCATGAAGCAGACATACATTTATCCATGAGACAAACATATATTAGTCCTTGACACAGCCATATATTGTTTGGGATGTTACCATATACATATATATTGAGTAATTCTTATATACCACTCCATGACATTGGTACCCATTGATCTATAACATGGATATATGTTGGTCCGTGACATGTCCAGACTGGTCAATCTGTTACTGTTGAGAATAGCGAGTGAATAATGTCACACGGGGGTCATACATTTCAATTTTTTGTAAACTGTGGATCAATCATTTCGCATGACTGGACTAAAATGATTTTATGAACGACAAGAGATGGATATGCCAAAAGTACACACCTTTGGAACTGCTGCAGACCCACGAGTACTTGGAAGCATAGAATAATGAAAATATAATTTGGAACTGTATTCTGCTTAATCATTACTATTGTCGCCATTAAATAATTACCATGTCAGAGGTCATATCACCACATTGTGAACATGTCATTCTTTACTTCATTTATCTCTCGTTGAAGCCTGGGCTTGCTACGGCACTATTTCATTTTGGCCGCTATATCATCACATCATTAATCCCGCCCTGAGCTAATAGTTCTTGCATATTTGAATGGCCCTAAGCATATGATTAGGCCTAATTATCCGTCTGGTGGCATAGGTTTTATGTAGTTAAGTCGAAATATTTGCTATCTGAACATTCAGTTATACTCTTGGGAAAAAACATCTTAAAGCCGCATCACTCTGTCCTTGATAAGTATTGGACCTGGTTGTTTGTCTGTGTCCATGTAGTTTCTTCATGCAGTGGTTGTAATATCTAGCAAGAGCATTTTCCTTTCTTCTGCCAGATTTAGCTTCAACATGGCGTAACAGTTATATATCTACCATGCATTTTTCTTCTATGTTTAATTTTTATCTCAATAACAACATATATGCAAACCAAGAAAGCTGAAACAATTTTCAGTGCTGACCTACGATCAAAGTTTGCACCATTTTATATCCACATGAACAGGCCTTTGCCAACTGGATATATTCATGTTCGAAAACACAATTGCCTTGTTATGACATGGGAACACCCAAATGTTGAAAGATGCCAAAGTTTGATGCGATGAAGGAAGCATGTCACCTGAAGGTGGCGCTGCATTTTTGCTGGACGTTTGAATAACTAGCAAAATATAAATCCTGGTAGGAACACTAATTTACAGGCTTTTATCAAGAGTTGTAGGGAATGGCTGCAAATGTATGGCAGAGTCCTTCCACGGCCTTTGCAGACTGCAACTACATCCCAAATCCAGGAAGCTCCAGGTAGATTTTCACCAAAGGTTTCTATTATTCTATGAGTAATGTCATTGTATGCCAAGTTTCATTAAAATACTCTGCAGAAGGCACTGAAATTATATCATTGCTGCCCAAGTAATACCCTAGTTGCCTGTATCCTAAATACTTCTGGAGAACCCTCCGATTAGTGACATCTCGATGTACTATAGGGCGATCCAGTTGAAATAAATATGTTTAAACTAGACTGCTCGTGTATATTGATGTTCAATATGCATATGTATCTTTGATAAAAATATTTCCATTTTAAGGTCATACTACTCCTGTGAAACTTCAATATGCATTAAAACCCCATCTCTTTTCTTATCAAAACACTTTTGGTCTGAAAATGAGCACTATGATTGATAAAGCAGCACTATTTTTCACGGTAATACTTTCAATCTACAGAGGAAACCAGTTCTGTACTTACGGTTACCCAGACAGAAAGACACGCACCAGAGTTGCAATTCATGAACGTTTGTGGAGAATACTATTAATATTATTTTTATTATTATTATTATTATTATTATTATTATTATTATTATTATTATTATTATTATTATTATTATTATTATTATTATTATTATTATTAATGCCAGTAAACTATAGAATAAGCATTATCTGCAGGTGCTACTTTTTTAATGAAAGTATTCTTCTACACCATATTTAAAAATTCCACACACAATAAGAGCACTAACTGGATAACCTGATTTGATAATACAAGCTATGATCGATTTTATGATTGTGTTTATTTATGCACCTTTCATTTTTCTCTTGCCAAATGCACACATTTCAATCATGCGTGAAGAGTTAACAGACCAAGAGTTTACCTCTGTTGCCAAGTTTGGATAAACCCACACAACTCAAGAATTTTGGTTGGTTTCCGAGCTGGAGGTGAATCTTTTCATCTGCTCCCAAAATGCCCTCAGATGGATTTATTTACAAAATTTACAAAGCGCTGAAGCAAAGAACTGACTGAAAATGACGAAAGTTGCCAGATAGCAGAGTCCAAAGTGCCACTAAGCCACAGGCTTACCCACACCTAAACATGGAAATTGCTGCCTGGCATCCAACGTTTGATTCAGGTACCAAAAACAGGTAAACCAGAAAATGTGTCATGTGATCAATGTTGAATTTTTTCTTCGAGAATCCACTGGAGGACCATGTTGAAAGCCTTTTTATAAGGATGTCAGATTAAAATACCCCACATTGATGGAAAGGCTTGCCAACTGTTTTTCCATATACTTTTTAGTTTGAACCATTGTTCTCGATATTCCTCGTTTCATGTGGACACATTTCTTCAATATAGATAACCTTGGTGCTGCCTCTTATAATAAAAAACACAAAAAACATCAATCCATACACATGTAAGACCATGTCACTTTGGCAGTGCTTTAATAGGAACTGTGCAGTACAAACGTTAACGCAGACATCGACCCTAGGGGAGGGATATGTCCCACTTTTAGCATAAGCTAGCACGGAGGCTCTGATAATGTGTTCCGGCGGGTGTTAGAGTCACACTTTTGTCATGTAGTCAAAATCTTATAAACTGGAAATTTGACTCACTCTTTCCAGCATATAACATTTCTTCTAAAATCTTCGTGCAATGAACACAGATTTTACGTGGCTGGCGATATGCTCCCTACAACGGGTTTTTGTACTTTAATAGTTAAAAATATAAATTTTTTGCAATTGCCTGGATGTAAAAAGTCGAAGTATAAGGAAAATACGTGCCAAATTCATATATTTTCGACTCTGGCAAAAAACTTGAAACCCTGTTGTGTTTGCAAATTTTGCTCCAAGAAAATATTCTTCCTTTAGCCAGATAAAATTTAGATGCACAAATATTTGTAATTGAAAGTCCATTGCAAGAATGTGTAAGAAAGGCGTTTATGACAGATTTCTTTGAAATGGTCAGTTACGTTCATTTGGTGAATTTACCTAGAAACACTACTTCTTCACATTTGTTTCAAAGTATTCTTGCCATGATATGAGTACAAAACAAAGCATACGTGAGATACGGTGACATACAGTTTTTAAGCCAAATATTGCAACCTTAGTACTTCTAAAATCTAATTCTTCACAGTACTCTTTTCAAAACTAAAACTTAGAGTATCAGTTCAATCTTATCATCTGAATTTTTTTGCCAACCCCATTGATGACCTGCCATGACGATATGATCTGCATATCTTTTATTATTTTGCAGCTTGTTAATGCTAGCAATTGGAAAACCTTTCTGAGAAAAAGTACATGCCTACACATGTAGGAATACGAATTCAGTCTTCTCATCTGCACTGCACTCGAATGGTCCCTGCATTTTGCCAACCCCATTGCTGACCTGCCATGCTTGACGCTGTCTGTATAGGTTTTATTATTTTGCAGCTGGTTCAATGCTACAAGTGGGAAAACCTTTCTGATAAAAAGAACAGGCTTACATATGTCAGTATACGGTTGCATAAATTATCTTGCAAATGCTTTCCTGCAAACTCTGCTGGTTTTAAGACTTCACTTTTTATTATGTTTACGTTTAAATACAAAAAGTATCTTTTATATGGCCATTTGGTGAAGAAATATATAGATAAACAATGTCTATACATGTACCTGTGATGCAATTTTTTCCCCATTTTAATACATTTTTGTGGGATTGCTATTTTCGACTTCCCTTACAAAATGGTAAATTTAATCCTTTTGGAGCTCGATGGAAGTATGCCTGTTCGAAGGGTCAAACTAAATTCTTCAATAGTTGATGATATTCTGCATCTCTTTTTAACGAGTTTTTCAACTTCAACTGGTGGCGCTGCTAGTATTTTTCGGCTTTTGTAAGAATTTTGGTGTCTTTTCAAATTTGTTGATTTTTTTCTCTCACACTTTTAATTGGTTTCTCGTGAGACTTATTAGGAAGGCATATGGGCTTGATCTTGACCATATTTTTTACAAAATGGTGATTCTATTATTTTCTGATTTTTAACATTCTTTTACCTTTATCAAAATAGCTGAGCACAGGACTGTCACAGTGTTTCAATTCTTCCTTTACCTTATCTACATCTTACACTCTCTTACATTTCCTCTAAGCATGTTTTCCTGCTTGTCATGTCTTTTCTTGTTATGACCGTTTGCCAACAACTTTGATTTTTCAACAGTTTTTATTTTTTGTGTTTTCTTCAATCTTTCATTATGGCAGACATAACAATGGCTCAAAAGGTTGCACCTTCATAGGAGAACATTGATGGAGATCATTTTTACCTGACGATCATTGCATCTTAGATACACATCATACATTCTTGATCAAAGAGAAGCTGAATATTCTGATTTGGTATGACATGTATTAGTGTTCGTGTATTGGCACAAACGTGTAAGGTACAGTGGCACAATGGTGAGGATACTTCAGAGACATCTGCCTGCACATCTGTATAACTAAAATGATAAAATACAGCAATGGATAGTATTTCCACACAAAATCAGGCATCAGATGATCCAGATAAAGATGAAGACATATGTCTTTGACATAACCAACAAAGCTTAGCATTCAATGCTACACAGTACGTTTTGCAGATAGCATAGTGAAGAAAAATATTAATACTACTATTGACGTGTACTAACAAACGAAGTGTAAAGAAAACGTCATATGATATACGTGTTTTCCTGCCATATAGAAAGAAAGAAATATGGCAGATGGGATATAAGAAAGCATATACAACCAGCATAACTGCGCCCAAAAAACCGTCATGATCTCGTTTCATTGCTAGGGGAAAACATGGGTTACTGCTGTGTCTTGAAGCCCTCAATAAGACAATAATCATTTGTGAACACAGAATAACGATCATTAAACATGGTAACACTTTAAAGATAAAAATCGGGACATAATCAAAAATAGGAAGCCTCCCTGCTAATTTTAGAATTACATAAAATATGCTTGATGTAGCTATTCCTCCTGCCGAAAGACACAGGACAGCAACACGGGCTCGTGTCATAGTGCACAGATACTTTGCCTTCAATGGGAAACATACAGCAATGTAGCGAAACAAACTACTACATACATCCACATGGACAACAAATCAGCAGTTGTTCTAATGACTGAAAAACCGAATGTTATGTTCGCGTCATTGTATGGAATATCTGCCAGCAGCTCAAAGGACAGAAACATCAGGTCTACCAATCCCAGTATCAACAGAAGAAAATTGATTGGTTTTGTCCTTAGAAGTCCACTACCAAAGACAATCACATTAATGATATTACAAATTGTACCCAGAATGCAAGTTATGATTACTACAGTTCTATATTGTTGATTACATATCAGCCAATATGTGGAACCATTATTGTGAGAACTGTTCATGAAGTAGTATGATTCATTTTGATACTCCATTGGTGGACATGTTTAAGAGACGTAAACATCACCAGTTGGCAAACCACGTACGAAGCACAGAGACAGATTCATTTGATAGGATTATGAGCCCTTCAGCCTGAATAAATAAATTGTCATATCAGAACGTATAATCTACAAGTGCTAAAATGGTGATGTCACAAAAGCATGACAATGACACAGGCCCCAAAACTGAATGGCCGAAAGTACTTTGTGCTCAAAACTCCTAAGAACCTGTGTATAGAATATCTGAAAGAGCTTGAGCACTCTAAGAATAAATATTAGCACAAAAATCACTCAAGCTTAAATTATATTGGCAACAGCCAACAATGATACATTGTGTGTATAAATCATATCCAATTACCGGTTTTATGACCGCAATGTAATGTTCCTAATATCACAGACCAACAAATTTTCTTATTTTAGAGCCAGCAACGTTTATGTATTTTTACTTTTGACACATATTGTTATTAGCTAAGCTCAAGCCACCTCTTCAAGGTAATTTTCACACATTATGGTTCCGAATTACTCTGCAATCGTGTCAGGATAATGATGGTAATGTGAGTCATGATACATCATAATCGTGGTGAATAATAGTGTTTTTATCAGTTTGCTTGATAATTCCTACCAGTATATAACACGGCTATGGCTCTATTGGAATGCTAGTATTATAACCCAGTAAACGTTGCCATCACTGTATAATGCCAATTTGGCACATCTCTCTGGTAGTTTGCTACATGAAAGATAATTCTACATTCAGTGGAACATAACATTTTATGCAAGACTCATTAACCTTAGAATAGGAGGAACATCTAAATCCTATATAACGTCCTGTCATTTCTTATTTTGGAACCTGTAAATGTGCTTCACACATTGATGATCACTTGTAGCTTTTAATCATATAAAGCCAAATGTTTTTGTTTACATTTACTTTGTATCGCATGATTCTATGGTCCCATATTTTCTGGTGAAGGAAATTTTCCAAAACAAGCTTTACATGTAGGGTAATGAACAAAATTCGTGAAACGTAACATGATGCATTACCACAATAAAGTAACCATTATAAATTTAAAATTAATACTGCCACAAATGATCATCTCCTTCCATGCCAATGGCCAGCATTTGTAAATTTGGTTTGCAGGCTGCGCAAAACCGATTTTGTGTACTTGTACTAAATGACTAGGATCAATCAATTCTAAAAGAGATCATTGGTGCATACTTTATAACTTGTCTTGTCATGAGCTAGTAAAAACAATAATCTATAAAGTAATCGTTGTCGCCGGTATACTTTACAATTGGTAACACGTAATAAGGGAGCAGAATCTTTGCAGCAAACTTTATGACTGATGCCCGGTGGTACATGAGCATTATCAACATGATATGCAGCTCAATTCTGAAAGCAATCCATCTCAGCAACCTGTCTGAATATGATCAAACAATTTAATTTACACTTATGGGAAATCGAGAGACAAAGGTAAGGAGATAGATTCTGACTACAGAGACAGAGTCTGACCTTTTCATGCAAAAGCAATCAGAGTAAAATGCAATGATACGACTAATCAAAATGTACCTTTCTTACCTGGATGCTGTCTCCACTTTAATGAATTGTTTTCAATTTTACTTCCACCCTAAGTCAACTTTGTTCAAAACTGTGGGTTTTCGCAGACGACAGTCAGTTCTAGTATGACTGCAACCCACAAAATCTCCTTTTTGTTACTGTTCAGACTTCCGGTATCTTACACACTAATTATCTTTTCCTCTGACAGAAAATCGGCAATAGTCCAAATAAAAACGCTGGAATTTCATCATGGAAAATGTTGCATGATTTATCCATGGCCTTTATCGTGGCCCTGACAATCAATGGACCTTCTATATAATTATGTCTATGTATTTAGATAAAGGGGATATGGATTGTCTGATTGTTTTTAAAATTTGCATGTATGCATTAAGGTAATAGCATTGATTACCCATGTTCTGAGCTGATCTACATGTGTACAGGTACAAAGTCTCCCTGATGTGATACAAACGTAGGTTCATGCTTCAAGTGGACAAAATATATAAAAAAGCGAGCATACAGGTCAAAGTCACGTGTTCAGGGCTACCTACATGACAGTTTTCAAAATTGCAAATTTGTGATGATCAACAAGTTTACAGCTGATCTATTATGGTTCAGACAATCTTTACCCAATTTTGCATGAACCCACCACATGTTGCAAACAAAAATATCTCCTTCGATTTGTTATGAGAAAGCCTGCTAAAATAACATAATTGAAGTACATAGAAATCTATAGGTGAAGATCATTGTTTTTCAGGAATCCAAAAATAGCTACTTTAAAAAATTGATTGTACTTATTAATTGTCAATGTTAACTTGAGGCTTCTAACTTCAACAAAAATTAATAATTAAAAGGCTGATTTCAGCATTCCCGGACATGCAGTAAATGGCCACAAAAATAAGTGTACACAATAGCAGGATTCCTATTTCTACTTCATTGCTACCATACTTTGTTGCCTTTGGTCTGTGTGTACTTTTTTCTCTCAAAATGTACATGCGGGTGATTTTACAGCAAGTGTCAAAGACGTTATTACATTTGTTGTGGGGTTAGATAGGGAGACATGTGCACCAAATCATAACATAGAATGTTACTTTTCAAGAATGATAACATGTGTTACCTAATATGTAAGTTATAGAAGAATATAAGAAAGAAAGGTAGCGTAAGTCAAACTTTCACCAATGGCAGAAAATCCATTAAAATTCTGTGCATACTTGAAATCAAATATATGAGAATTAGTTATTTAATTATTTGATGTGGCGATGTTTATGTACATTCGTCTTGAATTTCGCCAATATCATACCCATCCATTCTTGTTTAGTTTTTACAGCATGCTTGGAACTAACATTTGCAAAATCTGAGCATGGAAGGTACAATTTGCCACACGACCATTTTTTTGTTTTATATCCAGCTTTACAGCCACAGCTGATCAGATTCAGGACTTTATCTGTCGAAGCAAGCTGCCCTACAATAGTCAATACTGGTCGTAGTTCTGAGCCAAATATTTCCCAACCATGGAGCATAGGGTCCATTTCAGGTGGCGCAGGCATTCCAGCAGTTTTCCCCACTGCTGTTTGGAAGTGTCCCCTTTAGCACTGTGGCACCCATAATAAGTGGAAGACTGCTCAGTTTGGGAAGGGGGTTGAACACATGGGGTTTTCCAGTAAACCTTTCTTTTGGAAATTACTGCTCACATATTGCCTAATGACACATCTGGCCCCAGACCTTACAACAAGGCTATAACCGCCAAAGCAGAACTCAGCATTTCATCTAAAGGTGCTTCCAGATCATCTAAGTGATGCCTATCAGGGAACATTTCAAGCTTTTTGAAGACTTTGCTTTACCAATGGCAGAAATTGACAAAACTACATCACATTTGCTGACAGCAAGCTCCAAGAATGTTGTGCATGACTGCAGCATGCTATGCAATTACTTCTTTGACGTTGATTAAAACATGGGTTACAGAATATGCTTTCCTGGTTCTTTCTACAGTATCTGGCAAATCATTGGTGCATGCATACAGATGATGCACAAGGATGAGGAGCCCATCAGTGCTATAAGAGACAACCAGTATGGGGAAGAGGCCTTCAGAAGCTTCCTGGTTCCCTGGTTATTTATACAGAATCTGGGAAATCATTTGTGGGTGCATGCAAATGATGTGCAGGAATGAGGAGCACGTCAGTGTGTCATCAGAGACAACCCATATGGGAGAGAGGCCTACAAAAGCTTCCTGGATCATGTGATTAGCCATGATCACATCTGCCTCTTCATGCTTTATTGCTCTATGTAGTGGACAACGGTCAAAGCCAGTTACATTCACACGTTTTGCCTTGGGAATGATGGAGAAGAAATGTTTGACAATCATTCTAATAATTTGTTCTTTGTTTGTGCTTACATTCAATACCATCGTTTGGCAAAGGAGAGTCATTTGTCAGCACAAAGGCATGACAACACCCCTTCTATCCTGCAGTTTAGCAGGATAACTTCGTACTAAGACTGTAGTATCTGTCAAACACTACATGACGGACTCTTACCATATCTATATGTTGGATGATTCTGCTTACTTTAGCACTGATGATCGCAGACACGTGAATACATAATGATGACCAAGGCACTATCCACATCAAGAATCAATTTGTGAGAAAAAGAGTTTCTACGAAACAGTGAGCTCATAATGACCCCATTCTTCTTATGACCCTTGCATAAATGAACTCAGTAACAAGAATATGCTCATTTCGGCCAATTGGGATTCCACGTTTTGTTGCTGTTGTTATGTTTTTGTCTTTCTTGCTAATCTTGTTGTAGAACCCTAAGGGCTATTGGCTCTCATACTGTAACTCCAGTGTAGTCTAATTTCAAGGTAACTGGGAACATTTACTGTAGGGTCATGAACAATTCGACCAGAGAATACATCAACAAGACCAGATCCGGATGCTTGTTAGTGTACAAATGTCAATACAACTTGAACCTAGATTCTGAATGCTTATTTTATCAGCAGCATCCACTTTGATTCTCATTGGCTGTTCCACTTTCACACAAGTGACACATGGCCAGATTCACCATCTTTCATTGTGTCAAGATCAGGCACCAGCATATCACACGCTATCAGACAGTTCCCAGATGGCACAAGTTGATTCGATCAAGGTAGATTAGATTCATTCAAGGTAGATCCAATGATGCCAGATAGTCCATGGCCATATCACATGTAGGTTGTCTCAATAAAGAGATCTGACCATACAGCATTCCATAGGCCATCGTTTGACGCATAACATCCTTTCCATGCATAATGTTTTTCGGGAGTTCAGAGGCAAGACGTTCCATAGAACAAAGATAGTAGAGCCCCTACCAAGCATGATTGACATGATCAGAAGCAAAAACGTATGGATGCATTTTGGTCACTGCAAACAAGTGCATGTGGCCACTCTGCTTCCCTCCCAGCCCACTTGTAGCTTGCTTTAGAAAAGCCATATCTTCAACTACTGCTCTATTTAGATATACCTGCATGGTTGTCAAAAATGCAAGGGTAGGAACAACCTTGTGGCCATATTGCTTTGACATCTCGAGGGGGTTTTTTGTTACCATAATACCGCTCCAAATTCACCTGCCAAGTTCCAACAAAGTAGACTCTTTCCATTTAAGGGGCTTAATTTGGGAGATGTGAAGCATGTATAGAGTATTGTTTGACATAGATTTCCTGGACTGGGTTATGATCATATCCCAACCATGCATAGACTTTTGACCATTTTGGGATGATATATGTGCATCAAAAGTGTCAGCAACAACCTGCACTAAATTATAGCTACTGCCATGCAAGGGGCAGCAAAAAATCTGAAATGCCTAAGCTCATTGTAAGAGGAAGTGGCACAAAAAAAATGTGAAATTGCTTGACCAGGTTTTTATGTCGGTTCAACAACACACTGAGAGTTGTAACAATGTAGCCAGGAGGGTTGTGGCAGCCGTTACGATATGTTGCCAATCATGGCTGCTGCCATTGTGGAATCAAGTTTGGTCAATAATGTTGCAAGTCGAGACAACAGTGTTGAACTGCAGTCATTGGTGGCATCAGGCATTGGAATGTGTGTGGTATAAGTATTTGCATCTGGTTTCTGGTATTCTTCGTTAACCATTTTGGCCAAAAGGGATAGAGCTTTCATCTACAATAAACAGGTGATCTGCCACTTTACCTCCAAACAAAAACATGGACACGACACCACAGATGAGAAGATCTGGGTGCAGTCTTTAGAAGGGCCTGTCTGGACAGCTGTGTCCCTCCCAACTCACTGCAGCCGTCTTGCAGTGCAACACTCTTCCAAATAAGCCCTTTATTTGATTGCATTTGTGTGTTCAATGTGGCTAATGCATCATCATGGGGAATAGAAGTCCATTCAGATGGACTGTTGGTGAAAAAAATGGAAAGACAACCTCTGTGGTATTGGGCACCTGCTGCATTTAGATCCCTTAATGCACAATTGACACTGAGAGCTACATCTGTTGGCAAGTCCTCCTTTCTTTTATTGGCCTGCTCTAAGAGAGCTTCTTTTGATGTGGTCTTCACCACATCTAAATTCCTACAAACATATGTTTCCCGCCTTTAATTTGGGGTTTGGGGTCACGTCAATGTAGGACTTTTCTGCACAAAATGAGCCCTCTTAGTGGAAGTTAAATATTCCCCCCCCCCCTTCCCTTTTTTCTTATTTGGAGCAATATCACGATCACACTTGCACTTTTTCACATATGGCTAAATGTGATGCTTTGAGCAGTATGTACTGACACAACCTGACATGACAATTGTATAATACCATCTGCGATTCTCTCACTCAAACCATCGCCACATCGATGACTTACGTCACGAAGACTTTCAACCATGGAGGACTGAATGAGTATTAATTTGCAAAGAAGGCATTCCATTTTTGGGGTTGCCGACACCCTGGATGCCAGCATTGTAATAATACAGAGACAGCATCGAGCAAAACTCCAGCTGTAGTAAGATATGCACCAAAAATTAATGGAGAAGGTGTGAACACGCCATCTTACCTTGACACGCACAAGTAATGCACCTTTTGTATTCCAGCTAGAGCGTCATAGAGATGCCTTAACCACCCTATCTGCATTGTACATACCAAGTGAAAAAAGAAATAATAATGGGGATATCATGCCAATCCTTTGCTTGAAAAAAATAATGCACTGTTTGAACGACTGCAATACTCAAACTCATTATATCAGCAATACAGTTCTCAGAAGCTCCTTAAGCCTTCCTGGTTTCAGTGCAAGATGTACTGGTAGAAAATAAGGATAAACCTTGCAAAGAATGCCAAAGCATGTAACACCTAACAATCACTTGAAGTGCAGAATGAGACCCCAATGTTGGTTGATGCAACACAACTGGCACAGGACCATGTGATATTAGCCCACGTGGGTATTCCATAATAGATACATTATGGTCACCTGACTAAGTGCAACTTGAATTTAGTCAACCCCAAAGTATTAATGTTTGAACCCTACAGGTTGCATGTAGGAAATATAAAAAGAAATAGAGGAAATGAGCTGACAATATTGCCAGCAAAATGACAATAACGTGTCAAAAGTGCATGAAAAGATTTAGTTTACAATAATCGGATTAGTTTTACTTGATACCATTCAGATTTCTAAATACTGGTCCATGTTTTATGCTCTAAACTATTATAACCATTAAAAATAAGACATTTTCATTAAATTTTGGGAACATTGATTTTAATTGACTAATGCATAAAATGCTGAACTTTGATCATGTGCCACCCATGGGATTTGGAATCAGCAGGTCCAAATAATATGGAATCAATTGAAAATAAAGTGTATGTCCAAGAACACACTTAACTGAGCAATCTATGATTCTCGTCTTGACTATGGACACAACAACCTGATGTTCCTTTGTTCCAGAGCTATCCTGGCATATAGAGACTAAATAACTTGCACCAATTATATTTTGACAGCTCCAAATCAGCAAGAAAATGTGGGTGTTTGTCTATCATCGACTCTCTCTCTCTCTCTCTCTCTCTCTCTCTCTCTCTCTCTCTCTCCTCCTCCTCCTCCTCCTCCTCCTCCTCCTCCTCCTCTTTTCTGCCCTCACCTTTGTTCTCTATTTGGAAATTGAAGAATATTACAAAGCTGTATCCACTTCGTTGTTGAAGGACTAATTCCTCCGTGGATGCATGGCAAGTACAAGCCCAACAGAAGTCTTTGAAAGGGAGCACACTGTTGTAATATACTACAAACAGCTTTCTGGAAGATTCCCACAGAGATCATATTAACATTGATTTGTCATTCCCCTGAAAGGTCTTGTCACTTGCCCTTGCAGAACATAGAAACATTTTCTTAAGGGAGCATTTGTATAATGTTTGTGCTGGCTTCCCTAATTGGGAATTCTGATTCAGACAACGTGATACTTGATTGTGTTTCTACCAGCTCATCACTGATTTTGTATCCAATGTGAAGAGCCTGTTTATTCAAACCATTGAGAACTACCCGTCATCAGTCACAAGTTTATTGCTTACTGAAGGTACTCATGTCGAGACCTCTCTCTCTCTCTCTCTCTCTCTCTCTCTCTCTCTCTCTTAATTTATAGTTTAATTAAAATAACTTGATTTTGTATTGGAACCTACTTGTTTGTTTATCATGCGCATTGATGAACTTTTAAATAAATAAATAAAGTTACTACAGTTGAAATACACAGTTAGCAAGGCAGCGTCTCTGCATTCTTTGGCCATAGCCGGATATCAGGTGAGAGGTCTTTCATATTAGTTGTAGTCGATTTACTTCTTGGTTTAATGACAAGTTTTAAGTATGGGCCGGATGTTGTTTTCACAATGTAGAAACCTGGTCTGAAGGTTTACCACCCTTAAATCCAATTATTGATAAATGGCTGTGTGGTGCACCACACCCAGGTCCAATTATTGATAAGTGGTTACGTGGTGCACCTCACTCAGGTACAGTTATTTGTAAGTGGTCGTGTGGTGGACCACACCCAGGTCCAATTATTGATAAGTGGTCACGTGGTGCACCACACTTAGGTCCAATTATTGGTAAGTGGTCATATGATGCACTACACCCAAGTTCGATAATGGTGGTACTACTCTTTTGTGGTGTATGTTGGTCATCTTGGTTAGCCTCCGGACGACCAGGGTATGTTGAAGGTAGGTTCTTCTACCCTTCTTTCTTAATGCTACGGGAGCTTTCACATTGGTCCTATGGCCTGACAAAATTACAAGGCACAGACATGCATCCCTCCAGCCTACTTCCTGCTATGCACCTTATGATAACAGCATGAAATGGTAGGTTCAGTATCTGCAAAGATGGCTAAAATGAAGAAGTGTTGTCTAGTTGGATAACAGACAACTACAAAGGACCACCTCATGATTTTGTCACCTGCTGACTACGATGATGCAAAGAGCCATTTATATTCATCCCGAAGAAATTGACCTTTAAGAAATCCTAAAATGTTTAGAAACTTACTTAGAAATTACATGTGGTGGTTGTGATTCATAAAGTCACAAAGCTATAATACATGTTGATACTTAGTCTATTATTTTACTTCTATCAGTATGTAGAGGCACCGGTTCTATTACGAAACCACATTGTTCTTAATTGAATACACGATCTTTTATCCAGGCAAAACATGACAAATGCAATATTTTCGCAATATAGGCGTATCAATTCATAAAGCTGGCCAAAGGGAGATCCTTGTATTTTTCAAATGTTTTTCTCAATTGTTATTTTGTTTGGCAATGCAATGTTCTGTTTCAATATATTGATGGAATAGATTTTTGAATTTTCTGAAGGAGGGACGTTTTTTCAATTTTACCATTCCAAATAATTTGCGTACTCGCAAGTCGTATTTAAATAGGAAAGAGATTATGAGCATGTTCAAAATAGAATGTTTTCTTGGGTTAAGTTTATTTCAATTCCAGTTTCCTGATGTTACCAGGTTTTTATGGTTTGGAAAAATCTTTGGGTTATTGGGCATTTCCTAAACAGGTGATAATTTTTTTCTTTTTCTGCACCACAGAAGGTACACATTTCTGCATCACTGATTCCTGTTTTGAACAGAAATATGTTTGTTCTTAGGCATCTGTGAAAATCCTTACAAGAAGGCCTTAATTTGGAAGACATTGTTATTCTATACATTGCATAGAATTTCTTACAGCATGTCTCTTCTGAAATATCATTTTTCTTTTCTGTTTTCCATTTTCCATTGCAGCCAGTGGGAATGATGCAAAGCCTTGAAGTAGAATTTCGTTAAGGTAGAAAATATGAAACTAGCACCTTTTTTTAATATTTCAGATAGTTCGATACCTAAGTACACGCTCCCACAAGCTCATCAGTGTGAACAAAAAAATGTATGAAAAAATTGAGCTCAAATCTCTTGTTTATACTGACGAGTTTCTGCATTGTTGACCACACAGACTTCGTTTGCATGGGCATGATAATGAACCATGTCATTGTTTGCACGGTCATTAGTCCATGACCTCTGGAAACCAGGTGAGCCACTCACAAGGGAACAAGAAAGTATTAGCCATGGATAGACGAATGGGCCAGTACAGAGTAATCACTACCGTTGTTCTGACTACTTTGAAATTTTCTATTGATGTAAAACCAAATTAGCATAATCCATATACTGGGGCCCAAATATGGAAAGCCACATTTGAACCCACACTCAAACAGGCCAAGTGAAGTTACGTTTGATGTTCCCAAGTTAAAAAAAAAGTCGAATTTCAAGCCGTGAAATATGCTTTTTTTTAATGACAACATCACAGTGGCAAAGCTAAAAGTTTATTTTATACAATAATAAAAACACAGGACAGAAAAGGTGAGTATGTGTCATATTACAGGCATATATGAATAGCAATTGACAACATTTTCTTTCAACGCAATTTTTCTCAGAACTGTTTTTTGCACAACCTATGCAATTTGTATCTAGCCTCACAGATAAATTAATTCAATAGACATCAAAAGAAAAATATCGTATCCAGGAGCGGAACCCGAGAATTGGTTTCTGACTACCCCTTCCATGACTTTTGGAGCAATTTTGAGAAAGAAAATAAACAACTTATTAGGACGAACTTAAAAATTTAATAACTTTTTATTCATGCTATTTCATGACTCACTATTGAATTCAATCCTGGACATTGATACGTATTTTCCTCTGATTTCAACTGGAAAAAGGCAATTTTGTGCGACTTTTGCGAGAAAAATGTAAAACTCCCACCAAATCAGAAGGAATGCTATATATCTCAAAAAAATAAATTCTGTAAAAAAATTACTTATTGTTTTTCAGCATAATACACACTCCTCTCTCATTATGTTCACCATGCGCAAATATTATTTCACCTCGCCATTCATTTTCCCATCTTCTTTCTGATTCTGTGGGTCTCAAATCAATTAGTGTCAAACTTTGCGAAGAACATTTGTAGAGGACAGATGTTGTCAGTTTTCTTCTCAAATCCTGATCACTACGACACTATGAGTGAGTGAAGACCTTGAAACTGCAGGCAATGATGCTGGTCTCACGGAAAAGTGACCTTGAAATTATTTGAAGGTCATTTGACCACAGTTTCTTTATGCAAAGTCCGCTAAGCGCAAGATTATCATAGTCCTATAGTTCTTACATATATAAATATATATATATATATATATATATATATATATATATATATATATATATATATATATATATATATATATATATAGTATCATGCTTTCTTGACGATATGAGGAATATCAACAAGCACTGGATGCCATGTAGCAGAACGAATGAGGGAAGCCAACGAGTTCTGCTATATGGTATCGGGTGCGAGTTGATTACTTCATATCGTCTACGAAGAATGCTATAAAATTTTTATCTCATGTTTGGGTCGATTTGTACCTTTCAATACACAAAGCAGAAATAAGAACGACATTTTCAAAAAGTTTTACTCCTCATCAACACAATTACCTTTGTGACCAGAAGAGTATCGATACCACCGGAGGAGTGCCAATACCACCGGAAGAGTACCGATACATCATATCATGGCACTGTAGCTTTTAGGCTTATGATAAGGTATTTATACAAGCCTGTTATAGTACTATAGTTGACCCAAACATGATATACATATATATATATATATATATATATATATATGAGACATAATAGATGACACCTGAACACCAAGACATTGATTTAACTGTGGGTTAAAGCGCCATACAGGCTTATTTTGGCTAAGGTCTTTATTGCAAAGAGATGGGCTCTCAAAAAGGCATTCTTTAATTTGTAAAATAAGTACAAATATATGTAAATCAAAATATATACTCTCGATATGACGCATAACATCATGAAAATGGTTCACATTTCTATATGCAAAAATAATGTTTCGGTCACACTTCATTAACCTTGGCTAGGCCAGAAACTTTTTAATTTCCTCGCGTACTTTGGGAACATCACCACTGAAAAGGCTATTAAAATTACAAACAAAAATTTTGAAAAAATCAATTTCAATTGAAACAATCCTTTGCAGGAGAATGAAAAAATGATCCCTGCAAATCTATATACAGTATTTATTCATCAATTTCCAGGATTTTGCACTGAAATTTTTCCTTTAAACCTCCCTCAAAGTGTAAATTACACCCTTTGAATAAATGTTCCTAGAATTTTACAATCTAATGTAGCAATTTTTATTGTTATTTGTACGGAAACTATTCTTATGGTCAAAACCAAATGCGGTACGCACTTCCAAGTCAGAAATACAAAACAGGCACAACATGATCTCCATACGCGTCAATGCATAACATAAATCAATTCAAGGTAAGGAAAATCGAAAAATAAATACAGTCCCGTTTTGACGCTACAAGTACCAGAATTCTCATGTCAGAACATTTTGGAAACTGGTCTAGTAATATATATATATACTAGTATTATACAGCCATAAAATCACCAAATAAATGAAAATTAAATCAGAAACATAGAAGTGTATTTAACTAGTCTCTTAACAGCGGACTGATGCAGCAAGGTACACCTCCGGGGGAGGTCTGATTGCGCGTAGCACATGAATGTGCTCTTGTGTGGAAACCGTCGCACTGCCAATGGAATTATCATCACAAGATCAAACATGGGCTGGTTTGAATGTATTTTTGTGAAGTATTTAGCTCATATGAGTCCATCGAATAATGCATGATGTTGTCCTAACTCGCAGATGTCTTTAGACTGCCCTATACTGGGATTTCTGTGCATGCATCAAATACACTGATTCTGTGGAGATTTTGTATGGAGGACACAAAATTAGACTCTGAATATACTAGTGAAGTATATTTTTTTTAGGTTGACGGCATCTGCACATTAAATATGCTGGGTAAAAACTGCAGTTATGCAGAACTGACTTACAGGCCACATGTCTCCCTGAAAACAAGTTGATGCTGCGCAGCTGCAGGTTGGTTACCCGCAACACTAGATGGATTCTCCACATCAATTCAAATAACTAAACAATTCATCACAGACGACAATGGACACCGTGTTAATGGGAGAATTAAAAAATATCATTACCTTCTTTGTATCTGTTGTAATCATCGACATTTCTTAAACTCTCCGGAGACCATGCCTGTCGATTTCCCTTGTTTTATCAACTGGTGATGTTGATCAAACCTAACTTAGAAGTCGTCGTAGTTCGATATACACAGAGACACCACTCGGGCGCATCATGTGCAGAAATTGTCGTCAAATACAACTGGCGCTGGATGTAATATCAAACATCATTTTTTTATGCAACCACTGTTTAGCCAAATAGTGTAAACGTTGTTTCAGTTCAAAAAACTAAATGATCGAGCAAACTTTATTTTATATGTAAGCGACATAAATTCTATATCACTGGAAATTTCTTGATGGAAACACTAAACACTGCTTAAGAGGAAGGATATCTCCATACCCCTAGTAGATGAAAGGCCAGGTCGGTTACAATGGGTGGGGACGGGGGTCCAGCTTTATCTATTTATTGAAATATATATTCTGGGTAATCCAGTCAGTCAAAGACTGTTCTTCCCTGGGGCCCAGTACAAAGGGTACAAAGTAAATACAATAAACATAGTAAATCAGCACAGTAAATTATATACACATAATAAAATAATACAGAATGTGATATATATACAGATACATAAAATACTGAAAGTGAAATATTACTTCAAGTTTGTAGCAAAGGCAAGGTTAACATATTGCTTATATACCTATACCGGTTTGAGGGTCTCAACAGGTTAAGCTATTATCTGCCCCCTAGCATGCACATTATGCTTATTATGCTCATAAGGACAGCGGGATGCCCGCTATGCCCATATGGTAGAAAAAGCAAATGATTAACATCCGCTGTTATCTGGAACTGGGTTACTAATTAAATGCCTCCCCACGTCATTGTCTATCAGTGATACAGCTGGACTGCATGTTGTGACTGTACATACAGCTAGTTGTTCCCAGTTCTAAGGGTTGTTTTCAGCATATTATACTCATTTTAACCCTTTCCCCCCTCAAACCAGCCAAAACCGGCTGGTGGCCAAATGTCGTCTTTTTCAGTGTTTTCAACTAATTTCAACAGTCATGGAAAACAATTTGTCTGAGAATTGTACATGAGACTTAAGGCGAAGCGGGATATAGCGCGTGCAGGGGGTTGCTCCAGTTCCACAAATCGAGCTTCTGGCGACAAAATACGTTTAGATTTTGAATGAGAGTTTCAGACAAGTAAGCTTAAGAGCGATTTTTCCAAACATAATTTCTTTATTCAGCAAAAGAATACAAAACTGCACATACCATGTATACAAGTATAATGCACATTGATAATGATAATATGCAGAAATTGTCTACATGAAGATTACATTTCCAAAATTACACTCCCAACTAAGATGAAATGCTGGATTAAGAATATCGAATCCACAAAAAAATCTTTTTTCTAAATTATAACTTTGGTTTCTTATCTTTGAAAAATATTTGGCTTTGTACACAAATGTACCATTACCTTTTGCATTGGTTACATTATCGTCTTCTCAATGAAAGTGGCCAGCAGAGTTGGGTCGATTCGGATACCCTCTGCTTCATTTGCTGCTTCATCATATTTCTGAAAATGCACTGGAGTAACTTCTTTCGAGGTATATTATTGGATAATGAGCTCCTAATTAACATCTTTTCTTTGTGCGGAATGAATGCATCGAAGAAATGTGCTGATTTGGGTTCATTCGCCAGTCGAAGTGTATCATAGCATCTCACCTCAGTTTGTACGCATCTTACAAGATGAAGGCGTGACCCGTGAATACAAGTTTACAACTTCACATAAATGCAAATATGGTATTTTACATGTTTATAACGTGTTTTATTCTTCCCACAGACAGAGTACCACCTTTGAACCTATGGTGGATTGGAAGATCAAGTGATGGGGACATAAGCTGACCAGGAGAGCCGATATTACATATCATGTGGAAGAATGAACCTACCAGAAAAATATATTTTTGTTTTTACTTGCGGAACTGCTATTTGAAATAAAGAATCTCAAATATCACGTCATGGGATCAACACTGAAATTTCTCTTTGTAACATGTGGGGACAGAGAATTTTGGGGACACAACAGTTGATTTACATGTTAGATTTTATTCACTTATCACAGATCTATATAGCAAAGAGCTCGAGGTATATTCTTTTCAGAGGGTTAACAACATTTGTCGTCGTGTCATTCAATATCGATGGCTTCTTCTGGAAGAAATGTAAGGATAAGTGAGCCAATACTCTGCATATAATAGTACAAACATTCTCAAATAAGGCCATATGCTGACATTATTAGATACATTTGTCTGCCTTTCATAGTCATACTGGACAAGTGCAAGTGTTTCAATTCCTATTTTTGTTATCAAACAAGAAATTTCGATTCAAACATATTGTATTTCAAGGGCGATTGGGAGTCGGCGAAGCCTATGTTAACCCTTCTCAACAAAGTTTACAGACGTATGTACTCTAAAAGTAACAATCTGGTGACGTACAAAACGTTCACATATCCCAACACCTGCATTAGTTATATTAAAATTATTGTGATAAATCCACTGTTTGATGTCTAACTGCATTTTGTATCACAAATATGTTATAAGGACTGAACATTGCACGGTATACAATTGTAAAAAGAAATTAGATAAATATAGAAAATAGAAACATATTATACGTAATATTTTATCCACATTTTTAACAGTACACTCATAATTCATGAGATGGTGTGTATTGACCCGTGACATGGGAACATATTCATGACATAGACATCTGCTGACCCATGGCAAGTAACATGGGTCACATTGAAACATGACATGGGTCACATTGTACCATGACATGGGTCACATTGAAACTTGACATGGGTCACATTGAACCATGACATGGGTCACACTGAAACATGACATGGGTCACATTGAACCATGACATGGGTCACATTGAACCATGACATGGGTCACATTGAACAATGACAGCAGTAAGTATTGGTTCCTCCATGGTGCGAGAGCGATACAAAACACTTACTTTCAAAGTAATAACGAAGGATAGCACTATTCTACTGTTCGAGGTACCAGAAATAACTCATATATCCCAGGTTGAATAACCCTGCATAGTGTAATTTCTTGGGGGTTTTTTTGCCTGTGGAAAATGTTGTCGCCACAGTTGGTGTTACCATGAACTTATGAAATGGGTGTATACTAAGCCATGATGCAGACATACATTTATCCATGAGACAAACATATATTAGTTCTTGACACAGCCATATATTGTTTGGGATGTTACCATATACATATATATTGAGTAATTCTTATATACCACTCGATGACATTGGTACCCATTGATCTATAACATGGATATATGTTGGTCCGTGACAGGTCCAGACTGGTCAATCTGTTACTGTTGAGAATAGCGAGTGAATAATGTCACATGCGGGTCATACATTTCAATTTTTCGCGAACTGTGGATCAATCATTTCGCATGACTGGAGTAAAAATGATTTTGTGAACGACAAGAGATGGATATGCCAAAAGTACACACCTTTGGAACTGCTGCAGACCCACGAGTACTTGGAAGCATAGAATAAAGAAAATATAAGTTGGAACTGTATTTTGCTTAACGATAACTATTGTCGCCATTAAATAATCACCATGTCAGAGGTCATATCACCACATTGTGAACATGTCATTCTTTCCTTCTTTCATCTCTCTTTGAAGCCTGGGCTTGCAGTGGCACTATTTCTTTTTGGCCGCTATATCATCGCATCATTAATCCCGCCCTGAGCTAAAAGTTCTTGCATATTTGAATGGCCCTAAGCATATGATTAGGCCTAATAATCCAACTGGTGGATTAGGTTTTATATAGTCAAGTCGAAATATTTGCTATCTGAACATTCAGTTATACTCTTGGGAAAAAAACATCTTAAGCCGGATCACTCTGTCCTTGAAAAGTATTGGACCTGTTTGTTTGTCTGTGTCCATGTAGTTTCTTCATGCAGTGGTTGTAACATCTAGCAAGAGCATTTTCCTTTCTTCTACCAGATTCAGCTTCAACATGGCGTAACAGTTATATATCTACCATGCCTTTTTCTACTATGTTTATTTTTATCTCAATAACAACATATATGCAAACCAAGAAAGCTGAAACAATTTTCAGTGCCTACCTACGATCAAAATTTGCACCATTTTATATCCACATGAAACAGGCCTATGCCAACTGGATATATTCATGTTCGAAAATACAATTGCTTTGTTTTGACATGGAAACACCCAAATGTTGAAAGATGCCAAAGTTTGAGGCGATGAAGGAAGCATGTCGCCTGAAGGTGGCGCTGCATTTTTGCTGAACGTTTGAACAACTAGCAAAATATAAACCCTGGTAGGAACACCAATGTACAGGCTTTTATCAAGAGTTGTCGGGAATGGCTACCAATATGTATGGCAGAGTCCTTCTACGGCCTTTGCAGACTGCAACTACATCCCAAATCCAGGAAGCTCCAGGTAGAGTTTCACCAAGGGTTTCTATTATTCTATGAGTTGTGTCAGTGTATGCCAAGTTTCATTAAAATACTCTGCAGAAGGCACTCAAATTATATAATTGCTGCCCAAGTAATACCCTAGTTGCCTGTATCCTAAACACTTCTGGAGAATCCCCGATTAGTGACATCTCAATGTACTATAGGGCGATCCAGTTGAAATAAATATGTTTAAACTAAACTACTCGTGTATACTGATGTTCAATATGCATCTGTATCTTTGATAAAAATAGTGCCTTTTTGAGGTCATACTACTGCTGTGACAGTTCAATATGCATTAAAATCCCCATCTCTTTTCTTATCAAAACACTTTTGGTCTGAAAATGAGCACTATGATTGATAAAACAGAACTACTCTTCACGGTAATAATTTCAATTTACAGAGGAAACGAAGTTCTGTACTTATGGTTACCCAGACAGAAAGACACGCACCAGAGTCGCAATTCAGGAACATTTGTGGAGCATATTATTATTATTATTCTTATTATTATTATTATTATTATTATTATTATTATTATTATTATTATTATTATTATTATTATTATTATTATTATTATTATTATTATCATTATTATTATTACAGGACTGTCACAGTGTTTCAATTCTTCCTTTACTTTATCTACATCTTACACTCTCTTACAATTCCTCTAAGCATGTTTTTCTGCTTGTCATGCCTTTTCTTGTTATGACCGATTGCCAACAACTTTGATTTTTCAACAGTTTTTATTTTTTGTGTTTTCTTCAATCTTGCATTATGGCAGACATAACAATGGCTCAAAAGGTTGCACCTTCATAGGAGAACATTGATGGAGATCATTTTACCTCACGATCATTGCATCTTAGATACATATCATACATTCTTGATCAAAGAGAAGCTGAATATTCTGATTTGGTATGACATGTATTAGTGTTCATGCATTGCCACAAACGTGTAAATTACAGTGGCACAATGGTGAGGACACTTCAAAGACATCTGCTTGAATATGTGTATAACCGAAATGATAAAATACAGCCATTGATAATGTTTCCACACAAAATCAGGCAACAGATGATCCAGATAAAGATGAAGACATATGTCTTCGACATAACAAACATAGCTTAGCATTCAATGCTTCACGGTACGTTCTACACATAGCATAGTAAAGAAAAATATTAATACTACTATTGACGTATACTAACAAACGAAGTGTAAAGAAAACGTCATATGATATAGGTGTTTTCCTGCCATATAGATAGAAAGAAATATGGCAGATGGGATATAAGAAAGCAATTACAACCAGCATAACTGTGCCCCCAAAAAAGTCATGATCTCGTTTCATTGCCAAAGGAAAACATGGGACACTGCTGTGTCTTGAAGCCCTCAATAAGACAATAATCATTTGTGAACACAGAATAACGATCATTAAACATGGTAACACTTTATAAATAAAAATCGGGACATATTAAAAAAAAACAAGCCTCCTTACTAATTTTAGAATTACATAAATTATGCTTGATGTAGCTATTCCCGCTGCCAAAAGACACAGGACAGCAACATGGGCTCGTGTCATAGTGCACAGATACTTTGCCTTCAATGGGAAACATACAGCAATGTAGCGAAACACACAAACTACTACAGCCATCCATATGGACAACAACTCAGCAGTTGTTCTAATGACTGAAAAACCGAATGTAATATTGGCGTCATTGTATGGAATCTCTACCAGCAGCTCAAAGGACAGAAACATCAGGTCTACCAATCCCAGTATCAACAGAAGAAAATTGATTGGTTTTGTCCTTAGATGTCCACTACCAAAGACAATCACATTAATGACATTACAAATTGTACCTAGAATGCAAGTTATGATGACTACAGTTCTATATTGTTGATTAGGTATCAGCCAATATGTGGAACCATTATTGTGAGAACTGTTCATGAAGTAGTATGATTCATTTTGATACTCCATTGGTGGACATGTTCAAGAGACGTAAACATCACCAGTTGGCAAACGACGTACGAAGCACAGAAACAGATCCATTTGATAGGACGATGAGCACTTCAGCCTGAATAAATAAATTGTCATATCAGAATGTATAATGTACAAGTGCTAAAATGGTGATGTCACAAAAGCATGACAATGACACAGGCCCAAAAACCGAATGGCCGAAAGTACTTTGTGCTCAAAACTCCTAAGAACCTGTGTATAGAATATCTGAAAGAGCTTGAGCACTCTAAGAATAAATATTAGCACAAAAATCACTCTAGCTTAAAATATATTGGCAACAGCCAACAATGATACATTGTGTGTATTAATCATATCCAATTACCGTTTTATGACCACAATGTAATGTTCCTAATATCACAGACCAAAAAATTTTCTTATTTTAGAGCCAGCAACGTTATTGTATTTTTATTTTTGACACATATTGTCATTAGCTAAGCTCAAGCCACCTCTTCAAAGGTAATATTCACACATTATTTTTCATTGCAGACAGTGGGAATGATGCAAAGCCTTGAAGTAGAATGTCGTTAAGGTAGAAGATCTGAAACTAGCACCTTTTCATTAATATTTCGGATAGTTCGATACTTAAGTACATACTCCCACAAGCTCATAAGTGTGAACAAAAAAATTGTATGAAAAAATTGAGCTCAAATCTCTTGTTTACACTGACGAGTTTCTGCATTGCTGACCACACGGACTTCGTTTGCATGGGCATGATAATGAACCGTGTCATTGTTTGCACAGTCATTAGTCCATGACCTCTGGAAACCAGGTGAGCCACTCACAAGGGAACAAGAAAGTATTAGCCATGGAGAGAAGAATGGGCCAGTACAGAGTAATCACTACCATTGTTCTGACTACTTTGAAATTTTCTATTGATGTAAAAACAAATTAGCATAATCCACATACTGGGGCCCAAATATGGAAAGCCACATTTTAACCCACACTCAAACAGGCCAAGTGAGGTTACGTTTGATGTTCCCAAGTTGAAAAAAAGTCGAATTTCAAGCCGTGAAATATGCTTTTTTGTAATGAAAACATCGCAGAGGCAAAGCTACAAGTTTATTTTATACAATAATAAAAACACAGGACAGAAAAGGTGAGTATGTGTCATATTACAGGCATATATGAATAGTAATTGACAACATTTTCTTTCAACGCAATTTTTTGCACAACCTATGCAATTTGTATCTAGCCTCAAAGATAAATGAATTCAATGGACATCAAAAGAAAAATATCATATCCAGGAGCGGAACCCGGGAATTGGTTTCTGACTACCCCTTCCGTGAATTTTGGAGCAATTTTAAGAAAGAAAATAAACAACCTATTAGGACGAACATAAAAATTTTATAACTTTTTATTCATGCTATTTCATGACTCACTATTGAATTCAATACTGGACATTGATATGTATTTTCCTCTGATTTCAACTTGAAAAAGGCAATTTTGTGCAACTTTTGCGAGCAAAATGTAAAACTCCCACCAAATCAGAAAGAATGCTATAAATTTCAAAAAAATAAATCCTGTAAAAAAAATACTTATTGCTTTTCAGCATTATACATACTCCTCTCGCATTGTGTTCACCATGCGCAAATATAATTTCACCTCGCTGTTCATTTTCCCATCTTCTTTCTGATTCTGTGGGTCTCACATCAATTGGTGTCAAACTTTGGGAAGAACATTTGTAGAGGACAGATCTTGTAATTTTTCTTCTCAAATCCTGATCAGTCCGACACTATGAGTGAGTGAAGACTTTGAAACTGCAGGCAATGATGCTAGTCTCACAGAAAAGTGACCTTGAAATTATTTGAAAGTCATTGGACCACAGTTTTTTTTCTGCAAAGTCAGCTAAGCCCAAGACTATCATAGTCCTATAGTTCTTACACACACACACACACACACACACACACACACACACACACACATACATACATATATATATATATATATATATATATATATATATATATATATATATATATATAAATATATATATATATATATAAATATATATATATATGTATGTGTGTATATATATATATGTTCATAATATCAGGCTTTGTTGACGATATGAGGTACATCAACGAGCACTAGATGCCATGTAGCAGGACGAGTGAGCGAAGCGAACAAGTCCTGCTATTTGGTATCCAGTGCGAGTTGATTGCTTCATATCGTCTACAAAGCATGCTATAAAATTTTTATCTCATGTTTAGGTCGATTTGTACCTTTCAATACACAAAGCAGAAATAAGAACGACATTTGCAGAAAGTTTTACTCTGCATCAACACCATTACCGATGAAACCGGAAGAGTACCGATACCACTGCAGAAGTGCAATACCACCGGCAGAGTACCGATACATCATATCGCGGCACTCTAGCTTTTAGGCTTATGATAAGGTATTTATACAAGCCTGTTATAGTACTAAAATCGACCCAAACATATATATATATATATATATATATATATATATATAGAGAGAGAGAGAGAGAGAGAGAGAGAGAGAGAGAGAGAGATATATATGAGACATAATAGATGACACCTTAACACCAAGACATTGACTTAACTGTGGGTTAAAGCGCGATAAAGGCTTACTTGGGGTAAGGTCTTCCTTGCAAAGAGATGGGTTCTCGAAAGGGCAATTGTTATTTTGTAAAATAAGTAGAAATATGTGTAAGTCAAAACATATACTCTCGATCTGACGCACAACATTATGAAAATGGTCCACATTTCTATACGGAAAAAAATTGTTTCGGTGACACTTCATTAACTTGGCTAGGCCAGAAACTTTTTAATTTCCTCAAGTACTTTGAGAACACCACCACTGAAAAGGCTATACAAATTACAAACAGAATTTTTTTTAAAAATTAATTTCAATTGAAACAATCCTCTGCAGGAGAAGGAAAAAATGATTTGACACTACAGCCACCAGAATTCTCATGTCAGAACATTTTGGAAACTGGTATAGTAATATATATATAAACTAGTATTATACAGCCATCAAATCACCAAATAAATAAAAAATAAATCAGAAACATAGAAGCGTATTTAACTGGTATATTAACAGCGGACTGATGCAGCAAGGTACACCTCCGTGGGAGGTGTGATTGCGCGTAGCACATGAATGTGCTCTTGTGTGGAAACCGTCGCACTGCCAATGGAATTATCATCACAAGATCAAACACGGACTGGTTTGAATGTATTTTTGTGAAGTATTTAGCTCATATGCGTCCATCGAATAATGCATGATGTTGTCCAAACTCGCAGATGTCTGTAGACCGCCCTATACTGGGATTTCTGTGCATGCATCAAATACACTGATTCTGAGGAGATTTTGTGTGGAGGACACAAAATTAGACTCTGAATATACTAGTGAAGTATATGTTTTTTTAGGTTGACGGCATCTGCACAATAAATATACTGGGTAAAAACTGCAGTTATGCAGAACTGACCTACAGGCCACATGTCTCCCTGAAAACAAGTTGATGCTGCGCAGCTGCAGGTTGGTTACCCGCTACACTAGATGGATTTTCCGTATCAATTCGAATAACTAAACAATTCATCACAGACGACTATGCACACCGTGTTAATGGGAGAATTAAAAAATATCATTACCTTCTCTGTATCTGTTGTAATCATCGACATTTCTTAAACTCCCCGGAGACCATGCCTGTCGATTTCCCTTGTTTTATCAACTGGTGATGTTGATCAAACCTAACTTATAAGTCGTCGTAGTTCGATATACACAGAGACACCACTCGGGCGCATCATGTGCAGAAATTGTCGTCAAATAGCACTGGCGCTGGATGTAATATCAAACATCGTTTTTTTTCTATGCAACCACTGTTTAGCCAAATAGTCTAAACGTTGTTTCAGTTCAAAAAACTAAATGATCGAGCAAACTTTATTTTATATGTAAGCGACATAAATTCTATATCACTGGAAATTTCTTGATGGAAACACTAAAAACTGCTTTAGAGGAAAGATATCTCCATACCCCTAGTAGATGAAAGGTCATATCGGGTACAATGGGTGGGGGTGGGGTTCCAGCTTTATCTATTTATTAAAATATATATATTGTGGGTAATCCAGTCAGTCAAAGACTGTTCTTCCCTGGGGCCCAGTACAAAGGGTACAAAGTAAATACAATAAACATAGTAAATCAGCACAGTAAATTATATACACATAATAAAATAATACAGAATGTAATATATACAAATACATAAAATACTGAAAGTGAAATATTACTTCAAGTTTGTAGCGAAGGCAAGGTTAACATATTGCTTATATACCTATACCGGTTTGAGGGTCTCAACAGGTTAAGCTATTATCTGCCCCCTAGCATGCACATTATGCTTATTATGCTCATAAGGACAGCGGGATGCCCGCTATGCCCATATGGTAGAAAAAGCAAATGATTAACATCCGCTGTTACCTGGTACTGGGTTACTAATTAAATACCTCCCCACTTCATTGTTTATCAGTGATACAGCTGGACTGCATGTTGTGACTGTACATACAGCTAGTTGTTCCCAGTTCTGAGGGTTGTTTTCAGCATGTTATACTCATTTTAACCCTTTCCCCCCTCAAACCAGCCAAAACCGGCTGGTGGCCAAATGTCGTCTTTTTCAGTGTTTTCAACTAATTTCAGCAGTCATGGAAAACAATTTGTCTGAGAATTGTACATGAGACTTAAGGCGAAGCGGGATATAGCGCGTGCAGGGGGGTGCTCCAGTTCAACAAATCGAACTTCTGGCGACAAAATACGTTTAGATTTTGAATGAGAGTTTCAGACAAGTAAGCTTAAGAGCGATTTTTCCAAACATAATTTCTTTATTCAGCAAAAGAATACAAAACTGCACATACCATGTATACAAGTATAATGCACATTGATAATGATAATATGCAGAAATTGTCTACATGAAGATTACATTTCCAAAATTACACTCCCAACTAAGATGAAATGCTGGATTAAGAATATCGAATCCACAAAAAAATCTTTTTTCTAAATTATAACTTTGGTTTCTTATCTTTGAAAAATATTTGGCTTTGTACACAAATGTACCATTACCTTTTGCATTGGTTACATTATCGTCTTCTCAATGAAAGTGGCCAGCAGAGTTGGGTCGATTCGGATACCCTCTGCTTCATTTGCTGCTTCATCATATTTCTGAAAATACACTGGAGTAACCTCTTTCGAGGTATATTATTGGATAATGAGCTCCTAATTAACATCTTTTCTTTGTGCGGAATGAATGCATCGAAGAAATGTGCTGATTTGGGTTCATTCGCCAGTCGAAGTGTATCATAGCATCTCACCTCAGTTTGTACGCATCTTACAAGATGAAGGCGTGACCCGTGAATACAAGTTTACAACTTCACATAAATGCAAATATGGTATTTTACATGTTTATAACGTGTTTTATTCTTCCCACAGACAGAGTACCACCTTTGAACCTATGGTGGATTGGAAGATCAAGTGATGGGGACATAAGCTGACCAGGAGAGCCGATATTACATATCATGTGGAAGAATGAACCTACCAGAAAAATATATTTTTTGTTTTTTACTTGCGGAACTGCTATTTGAAATAAAGAATCTCAAATATCACGTCATGGGATCAACACTGAAATTTCTCTTTGCAACATGTGGGGACAGAGAATTTTGGGGACACAACAGTTGATTTACATGTTAGATTTTATTCACTTATCACAGATCTATATAGCAAAGAGCTCGAGGTATATTCTTTTCAGAGGGTTAACAACATTTCTCGGCGTGTCATTCAATATTGATGGCTTCTTCTGGAAGAAATGTAAGGATAAGTGAGCCAATACTCTGCATATAATGGTACAAACATTCTCAAATAAGGCCATATGCTGACATTATTAGATACATTTGTCTGCCTTTCATAGTCATACTGGACAAGTGCAAGTGTTTCAATTCCTATTTTTGTTATCAAACAAGAAATTTCGATTCAAACATATTGTATTTCAAGGGCGATTGGGAGTCGGCGAAGCCTATGTTAACCCTTCTCAACAAAGTTTACAGACGTATGTACTCTAAAAGTAACAAACTGGTGACGTACAAAACGTTCACATATCCCAACACCTGCATTAGTTACATTAAAATTATTGTGATAAATCCACTGTTTGATGTCTAACTGCATTTTGTATCATAAATATGTTATAAGGACTGAACATTGCACGGTATACAATTGTAAAAGAAATTAGATAAATATAGACAATAGAAACATATTATACGTCATATTTTATCCACATATCTAACAGTATACTCATAATCCATGAGATGTGTGTGTATTGACCCGTGACATGGGAACATATTCATGACATAGACATCTGCTGACCCATGGCAAGTAACATGGGTCACATTGAAACATGACATGGGTCACATTGTACCATGACATGGGTCACATTGAACCATGACATGGGTCACATTGAAACATGACATGGGTCACATTGAACCATGACACGCGGTATTTATTGGTTCCTCCATGGTGCGAGAGCGATACAAAACACTTACTTTCAAAGTAATAACGAATGATAGCACTATTCTACTGTTCGAGGTACCAGAAATAACTCATATATCCCAGGTTGAATAACCCTGCATAGTGTAATTTCTTGGGTTTTTTGTCTGTGGAAAATGTTGTCGCCACAGTTGGTGTTACCATTAACTTATGAAATGGGTGTATACTAAGCCATGAAGCAGACATACATTTATCCATGAGACAAACATATATTGGTCCTTGACACAGCCATATATTGTTTGGGATGTTACATATACACATATATTGAGTAATTCTTACCGCTCGATGACATTGGTACCCATTGATCTATAACATGGATATATGTTGATCCGTGACATGTCCAGACTGGTTAAACTGTTACTGTTGAGAATAGCGAGTGAATAATGTCACACGCAGGTCATAGATTTCAATTTTTCATAAACTGTGGATCAATCATTTCGCACGACTGGAATAAAATGATTTTATGAACGACAAGAGATAGATATGCCAAAAGTACACACCTTTGGAACTGCTGCAGACCCACGAGTACTTGGAAGCATAGAATAATGAAAATATAATTTGGAACTGTATTTTGCTTAACGATAACTATTGTCGCCATTAAATAATCACCATGTCAGAGGTCATATCAACACATTGTGAACATGTCATTCTTTACTTCTTTCATCTCTTGTTGAAGCCTGGGTTTGCAGCGGCACTATTTCTTTTTGGCCGCTATATCATCGCATCATTAATCCCGCCCTGAGGCAATAGTTCTTGCAAATTTGAATGGCCCTAAGCATATGATTAGGCCTAATTATCCAACTGGTGGCGTAGGTTTTATATAGTCAAGTCTAAATATTTGCTATCTGAACATTCAGTTATACTCTTGGGAAAAAAATCTTAAAGCCGGATCACTCTGTCCATCTTGAGGAGATGATAATTCCTTGAAAAGTATTGGACCTGTTTGTTTGTCTGTGTCCATGTAGTTTCTTCATGCAGTGGTTGTAACATCTAGCAAGACCCTTTTCCTTTCTTCTACCAGATTCAGCTTCAACATGGCGTAACAGTTATATATTTACCATGCCTTTATCCAACATATATGCAAACCAAGAAAGCTGAAACAATTTTCAGTGCTGACCTACGATCAAAATTTGCACCAGTTTATATCCACATGAAACAGGCCTTTGCCAACTGGATATATTCATGTTCGAAAATACAATTGCTTTGTTATGACATGGGAACACCCAAATGTTGACAGATGCCAAAGTTTGATGCGATGAAGGAAGCATGTCGCCTGTAGGTGGCGCTGCAACTTCCCACCCACCCTTCCCATCCACCTGTTGCATGTGAAAGCATCTGGGGGATGAACAAAAACCTGTTTCATTTATTGGTTGAAGATATCATGTGACACAGCAAACAGGTGCGGCCACCATGATGAATATTGTAAGTGGCATGCCCGTACCCTAATACACTGAGGCATTATACAGCCGCATAACAATTTTTTACTAATCTAACATTTCCATTTCACGAAAACGCCTAAGATAGATATTTTCGCAAATTTTCCGTTTATGCATATAATGACTGTAAAATACAACCATTCATATATCGTATAGTGTTGCTGGACGTTTGAATAACTAGCAAAATATAAACCCTGGTAGGAACACCAATGTACAGTCTTTTATCGAGAGTTGTAGGGAATGGCTGCAAATGTATGGCAGAGTCCGTCCACGGCCTTAGCAGACTGCAACTACATCGCAAATCCAGGAAGCTCCAGGTAAATTTTCACCAAGGGTTTTTTTTAATCTATGAGTTATGTCATTGTATGCCAAGTCTCATTAAAATACTCTGCAGAAGGCACTCAAATTATATCATTGCTGCCCAAGTAATACCCTAGTTGCCTGTTAGAGGTAACCCGAAATAGATCATTGTAAATCCATTGATACTGTCCTGCCTTTGTGATAAGTTCACATGCCATGTGGCTTAACCTTCAGCTGTTGGTCAAATCTCTTTGTAGCACCTGCTTTGGATGTAAATCGTTTGCCATCATAGCACCTACTGTGTCAAAATCGGTGATTTGCAAGTGCAAAGTTTCACACCATGACCTGCCTTGCACCCGTGTCTACAGTGAAAGCCACCTAAGCGCATTAATTTCCAGCAGTAGTAGAATAAAAAAAATGTGGAAACATAAATATATTGATAGTATTTTGGTTGCGTTCATTGTTGGAATTGCCACAAAAGCTTTCAATATAATATGATCCCCGGTTAAAACCGGTGGCAAAAGCTCTGCAATAGTTCAAAATAGATCACTAGATGTCAACACTGCATAGAGTTCTTCGATACTAATTTCGAGCCGACAGCCCTGTTGTTCAGCATACCCCTGATTGTCTCATTTGCACAATGCCAAGAATTCCCGCAATTAGTGTGAGTATACCGGCAATCACACAGACGGCATACGACCAGTTCACCCTTTCCATTTTGACGCCGTAAATGACGAATCCAATCAGCATGAAGAGAACTGGAACAGAGGAGAACATAAACCGTTAACAAAAAAGTAAGTATATAATGGGGAAAAGTATATATGATTTGGGTTAATTCGTTGTTTTGTCAATAAGCGGAGTTAACGTAAAATCTCTTGCACGGGTAGACTAATGTATGGTAAAGAGTTAAGAGTGCAAACAGAACAAAGCTTGTAAAATATATTTGAAGTCCAACTCCTATTGGCTACTCCTTGGTTACGGGAGTAAGAGTGCGTTGTACATTTCTGGAGTGCGTTGCCGGCCCTGTAATGCACTACTATTCCGGCTTTCTATTGGTTACTCCTTAGTTGAGGGATAACATCATGATAGAATAAAGAGTTGAGAATGAAAACAGCTAAGAACAATGCTTGTATAATATTTCTGGTAGGCTAATGCTTGCAGGTGTCTCTGCGATACACAGAGTGTGGAAGGTTGGGAATGGTACATTTAAATAAGAACATTTTATTCTCTGGAATAAGGGAATGTGAAATTTTGGGGAATAGTAACCATTAAGTTACGACAGCCTCACAACGTGGAACATCAGCCTGTGAATTTGCGGACATGGGTGCACGGCTCCCCCCACCCCTACCCACCCCCTTTGAGCCACGGACGCCATTATTCAATCAGCGACTAGTGGCAGGTCCATGCCCACCCGATGCCAGAGCAGCGTCTGTACAGACAACATGTGCGATAGACACCAGCAGAAGTATTTTTATGCAACTGGTATACGTACAATCAAAGTGACATGAACCACATAACAACTTTTGCAACGGGATATTAGGGGACCGAGTCTTTTATCCAAGCCCACCCCACCCCACCCCTCCCCACCCCTGCTTTGACTTTTTTTTTTTCTTTTTTTTTTTTTTTTTTTTACTTCTTTTAAACACATCTGAGTCCTCTGCCATGTCCGGATATCAGCTTTGTTCGTATTTTCCAGAGCACAAATTTTAGGTGTATGGATTGGCGCGAAATTGAACTGGAAGTACTCTATTTCTCAACTCTCTAGTAAATTAAGTAAAATAGTCGGTACTTTTAAGAAAATTGGGTGGAAATTATGTAAGTCTTAGTAATTTTAGCTTTATCATAGTCTAGCTTACCCTTATTTGATTTATTGTTATGTAGTCTGGGCTTCCAATTATGCTACAAATTTGAAAGAAATTGTACTTGTTCAAAGAAATGTAAGGAATAATCTTCAATAATCTCAAAATTTTAAACTTTGGGCACATGGCTGTCCATTTTACAACGGCGTTTATGTGTAAAATGGTCAATAATATTTTTCCCAGTATCTTCAGCAATTTTTTCACAGTTTTATTCACAGTGTTCACTCTTATTCCACTGGACAAAAAAATAATTTATCTATACCGGAGTACAGGTTTAGAACAAAATTTCCCCCTAAGGTCAAAGTATGCCCGCCATGTTTTTCTCTATACTGAACAACAATTTTGATTTAGCGCATGAATTACTGTGTACTGTATCCGAATGATACAAGTGCCTGCCACCCGTTGTGTGTTTAAACCAATTGGTGTATTTCTACGGGATTCTTATTAGCTCTTAGTCTTACGAGTTCCTATCCCTCTTCGTGTCATATTTGTAAATATATTCAGTCTACACGTGGAAACAATAAAAATTCAAAAGAAAATTCAAGAAGGTTCAGGCAGACACCAAAACGTTCGTTTGACGCCGTGTCAATATAGGAGTTATTCATATCTGACTACATGTATATGACCTACCTGTACAGACATGCTGGCAACAACATCGTTCATGACGTCATGAACGATGTTGTTGCCAGTAAATATATAGAAGTCCAACTGCGCCTGATGGTGTTTCTTGGGTCTCATTATCATTATTATTATTATTATTATTATTATTATTATTATTATTATTATTATTATTATTATTATTATTATCATTATTATTATCATTATTATTATTATTATTGCTTGTTTGCTTGCTTGCTTGCTAAACGGTCCTAAACAGACAAGTGTCCATATTTTCTCCACTCTACTTGTGTAGCAGAGATGGGGGGGGGGGGCAAGGGGGGTCTTGATCACAGTTCACAGGAAAAAAAATTGTTTTCACAGTTCACAGGAAAAATTATTCAGCTTATATGCATATTCATATTGGTTTAATCCCGAATCCCGAAAATAATTTCATTGTTTCACAGATCACGGAAAATAAAAAGATAGGATCACGAGTCACGAAAATACCCTTGCCTAGCTTTATGAGACACCTGTATGCCAAATTCGAACAAAATCTTCTTCCCCCTTCGGTGGGGTAGGTGAACATAGAAACCGTTATGAACTTATCGCTTTGCCACTCGACTGCCAGGTGGCGCCTGGTACGCTTCTCAGTGCCAGCATCACGTATGGCAACAGACAAGCGAACCAACCTGGCCACCAGATCTGCAGTACGCCTTTGGGGTTAAGAAGCATTATTCTGTGTAGCAGAAAGGCGGAGCTGCATTACCTTCAAAGCATCTGTTACAACAGTAGGGCCAAGCAATTTCTGCTTTAAAAGATTTCGAGCAGAATATGCAAGAAAATTCCACGCTTTCACAAAATTCCCAAGCAAATTTAAGGCAGAACTAACTTTTTTTTTATTTGATGTATGTTGTGTTGATAATAGGACAAAAGCAGAATCGCTGAGAAATGAAAGCAGAATTTCAAGCTTTTAAAGCAAAAATTACTTGGCCCGACACAAGTGATTCTGTTTGCGGTACACCTAATTATCAATCCAGGAAAAAAGCTTGCCCGGTCGGCTATATTTTGGCCTCTTGAAAGGCCACCCAAGATGAAGAATTGTGGTGTCATAAGCAGGATGTCTTCCCCTGAGGGGGTTAAATATAAAATTGCCATCACCGCTGCACAGCAAAGTGGCGTTTCTGGACGGGATGTCTTCTCTTCAGAGGGGCCTTACAAGAGAGGGACTACTGTGGTAAAAATATTTGTGTTATTTTGCGAAGTAATTATGTGCATCTTTATCACTCAAACAGAACGTTAGCCTTTTGAAAAACAATCTGCGCTTTCAAAACAAAAACAAAAAGCTAACGTCAAAAGAAAGGGTTAGATCGATATCGTGTATAGTCTTTTAAAAGCGCAGGTAAGCCTGCAGTCAATTTTACCGGCGGAACTGTCCAAAATCTTATATTTTAATCAGTTGAAGAACAAAAAGCAACAGACGGTTTGATCCTTACAAGTGGATGAGATTGGCTGCTGAGCTTTTATACAAAGATGGCATGTGACAAGACGCTTGCGTACACTGTTTGGGAATGTAATTGTTTTCAAAATCGCAACCTGCAATATAGGGATGATAATATATATATATATATATATATATATATATATATATATATATATATATATATATATATATATATATATATATATATATATATATATATATATATATATATATATATATATATATATATTTGTCTCGACACATCTCAGCATAAAACACTGGAATCACACCATGCTACTAGTGTCACACAGATCGTGTAACATGAAAAAAGAGACATTCAGAAATTAATGCACATTGTTATTAGCTTTTTGACGAAACGCGCGCAGCAGCTGGTTGCACATGTTCATGGATGTTTTAGCAGGGAACCACAGAGGGCGCCACTGACCTGCGAGGAAGCTGACGATGACCAGGGCCCAGATGATGCTGTTCTTGCTGATGGTGTGGATGCACATGTAGATGCAGCATAGGATCATAGCAAGTAGCAGGAAGACCAGGCCTATCGCGGCCATGGCCTGCACCCCCTTGAACCAGTCTGAAATCAGAAGCATGCTACATGAAGACTTCATGGAACAGAATGGCACCCAAGTGAACAATAACAATTTTCAAACACCACATTCACGAAGTTTACCTCCACAATCCATTGCTTCTGAGTATGAACGGTGCAGCATTGCAACCTAGTTCAGGGGAATAACAAACCAAAATTAACAAATGAATCTATAGACCCAAATACCTGCTGTCTGCAGGAAAATCATTATTTTTTTGTGTGCACTTTAAGTACTATTATTATTATTGACTTACACAGTAATCATTAGGAATGCATGTATTAAACGACACATACCGGAATTGAAAAAAATCCTTAAACATCAGGAATTCATAGTATCACCACCTTATTTAACAACTTTGTTTACCCCTTCCACAAGCTACATTTGCTCCAAGTTTCAGCACAATCTGAGTGATAGTATTGGAGAAGTCAAGAATAGCTTTCAAATATATATATATATATATATATATATATATATATAACAAGGCATACTGCTATGAGCGGGGGGGGGGGGGGGGCAGAGAATCTTCTCAAGAAGAATCCAGAACACATGTCAGTTTCACTTTGTTGACAACAGTCAGCCAGTGCCAGAGAGCCTCACAGAATATCAAGGAGACACCACATGAATAATTAATTAACTTTGCGACGGGTATGACTCTCAGCGCTGGTAACCGCCTTGTTGTAACTCTAATTTCTTCGCTGTCATTTCTTTCAATATTCTACTTCTTCTAAAGTACTCTCGTCCTGCCTGCACAAAAGTGAACCTTCATGATTATACAAGCCCCTTGACTTCGATCTTCAATATTTGGGGTATGTAGGCTGATTCCTAATGCTATTTCTGTTACATGTCTGTAATGAACATCGGGCTGCTGGACACACATGAAATACACCAGAACCGAGAATAAATAGACCCATGCTATCCACGTCAAGACAAGACCAATCATTCTGAGAGTGCCTCTTAACACTTTGGTACGTGTGCCTGAATATGCCTAGAAACTCAACATTTCCTTTCGTTTCATTGTTATCACAAGCATCATTCAGATACTGAATAAGTATGCTTTTGATGACTTTTTTTAGGTATAGAGCTGCATAATATTAACCTACACGCACTATGAGCACCTTCCATCGACACGCTCTTTGATGACCAGTGTAAATTATACTGTTACTTTAATGCGAGACATCCATACCAGCTAAAGTACTGCTTTAGACGGTATCATTCAGCAAAAAGCATCTGTATGTATGGGTAGATCCCTTTGTCAAACATGGTAAAATAAGTTGCACTTGTCAAAGTAGTAGTAGTAGTAGTAGTAGTAGTAGTAGTAGTAGTAGTAGTAGTAGTAGTGGTGGTGGTGGTGGTGGTGGTGGTGGTGGTGGCGGCGGTAGTTGTAGTAGTACTAGTAATAATAATAATAATAATAATAATAATAATAATAATAATAATAATAATAATAATAATAATAATAATAATAATAATAATAATAATAATAATAATAATAGCAGCAGCAGCAGCGGAAGAAGAAGAAGAAGAAGAAGAAGAAGAAGAAGAAGAAGAAGAAGAAGAAGAGAAGAAGAAGAAGAAGAAGAAGAAGAAGAAGAAGAAGAAGAAGAAGAAGGAGGAGGAGAAGGAGAAGGAGGAGGAGGAGGAGGAGGAGAATAAGAAAGAAAGAAAGAAAGAAAGAAAGAAAGAAAGAAAGAAAGAAAGAAAGAAAGAAAGAAAGAAAGAAAGAAAGAAAGAAAGAAAGAAAAAAAGTTTCGTAAAGGTGTTGAAGGTGAAACAAGCGATGAAGTTTCCCAGACGCCAACATTTCTCGTTATAACAGAAGGTGTATTTCTGGGGATTACGTGTGTCAGTAATAACGGATTTAAAACGTTCTGTATTCATCTACAAGTGTCTCAAACACTCGACCTAACAGATCATTCTCCTGTGGACAAAAATGTCTTTTGTGGTCTCAGTCCAATGTGGGTGGTCTCAATCTGACTGTATCATTAGCTTGTCAGGCAGGAAAACGGTTTGCCTGCAAAGCGACCTTTTCGTGATAATAATAAAAACAAAATCTGCTCTGCAGGCAAAAAAAAGTGCTGTGCTTGTCTGGCTATCATGGCCTACATGTGAAGATTTCTTGGGCAGTAGTACAGTTGTTGCACCTTTAGCACACATGTATAAAAATATTTGTCTCTTCCAGAAGCACGAAGACAAAGCAACCTTTCTCCTCCTTTGCCAATCGTTGACATAAGTGGAAGCTGAGTAAACCAGTAAGAGTGATCTTTTTGTTACACAGTGCTACTGAAGGCAACAACTTAAGAGTGTATCGCAATTTTGCTGAAATCGTAAAACGATGTTTACAATACAGAATTGAGCTGAGGGACAGTTTAAATGGCACGACACTGCAAGGGTCCTTTTAGGGTTTTTGTATATCAGCATATCAAGTACAAATATGGTGTTTGTATCACATATCAGACCTGAAAACATTTGAATAATAGATAACTGAGAATTTTCAAACGTCGGATAACTTCAATGAATATTATTTTCAAATAACACAAGCAAATATCACATAGCATGGGGAAATTAGGAGAACATCACATAAGACCCCCTCTAAAAGGGTCCTACACTTGTAGTACCTCACATCACGAGGCAATCCTGCAATGGCCGGAATGTAATTTCCCTGAAACCAAGGAATTTATATGCTTCTCCTGCTCACAATCTTTGACCCCAAGGTCAAGGAGTCCAGCTATAGATGAGACAGGAGTTCAAGACGATGTGCCAAATTACTTCTATGCAGTACATGTATGCATCGTACACATCCACTAAGATGACACACCACCACGCACGTTTTCTGTAGCGATATAGGGCCGTTTTGTTTTTACATTATCTGTCTGCTCCTATGAGCAGCACATTTTTATCCATCTGCTGTTTGATGAACTATTTATGTTGTTCGAGACATCCATATATTTGTACTAAAATTATATGAATGTATATGTTACAAATTATGTGCGTATAAAATATCACGATATTACATTAAAATTGACAGTATAATTTCAGAACATTTGACTTTTATACAAGGAACCACTTTCATTTGCTTGCTAGGCCGACAGTTTTTATACTTCAGAAAGTCACCTGTCATAGGTGTAGTCTTTATATCAGATACCTGGTCACGCTGATCCAGAATTTTTCACTTGGAAAAATAAGAGAAATCACACAAGGTCTCTTTAGAGCACACTGACAATACATGTTGGAAGTGAAGGTGAAATGCGTACACGGAGGTGTGTGTAAATTAATAACAAACGAACACCTGCTTTGTAAATATAGTATTTAAAGAAACCTAACGGTAAATCACTCAGTATGAAGTGGATTCATAGCAACAATCCTTCTTGAAAAATCAGTGGGGGCGTACCATAGTTCTGTGGGGCTTGTTCCGTGCACCCTCCCCCAACCCGACGCAAATAAAACTTTGGCCTTCCGTTCTTCTGTCATTAACCCAGATATATTCAGGTGGCACCCTCAAGTCGAATTTTCCACAGGCAACCATGATAGCATATCCCGAAAAGTATTGAAGACCATGCTCACCAATTAAGCTGAACTCTTATTTGAAAAATTTAGGAGCTTAACACAGGTGACAAACACCAATCTTTTGACTTTGCCCCACGTGAAAACAATCATGTCGGATTTTTACCTGTCCACACTCGAAAAGTTTTTCATTAATATTAATTTTCCAACCCCCTCGGTGATAGAATAACGTACATGATTAATTTTACAAATTGCTTTGTTTTTGTAATGGTTGGACATGGATTGAAAATATATGTTGTTGATTTTTGCCTCAAACGATTTTCACCACTCTAGTCAAGCCAAACTCTGCAGCCCTTGCTTTCGTGGCGTTACACCTGGATAGTGCCCTCTGTCGGCGATTCCAGGGTACAACCTTATCTTTATTAACTTGATTATCTTGCGCATACGCCATTGCTTCTCAAATTATGGATCGGCCTTTAAGGGTGCACTCAAGTAAGAGTTAATACGCGGCGAAGTATTATATCCGATCAAATGCCACTGAAAAGTTAGCACGGTGCATGCATTCAATGATCTCCAGCAGATGTCATTTCAGAGGAAGACCAATACCGTGATTCAAATCGAGACACACAGTATTTTTGCTGTTTACAGACCACAGTTGTGATTGGCTGGTTGCGCATCCCAGAGATAGTCCGCAATTGTGAAAAACTGTGTTTTTAACATGCTGTAGCTTCTGTGTAAATAAAGTTAGTTAAGTCAGGTTTGCTGCATCACAGAGTTGCTTCGTTGGTGGTTATACAGGTGCACAGTCTACCAGGTCAAGTGAGAACTCTATGGTTAGGAAGGACAATGATGTGACTCTGGCCAGAGCACGGTTCCTACACCTGTATAAAGCTGAAAGCTAGGTGTTGCCTCGTATTACAATTATCACCGGTTAATGAGCTGGGAATTATAGGACAAAAATCAATCCGTATTTTTCTGACATTTTTATTTAAATGCTGTTCACGAAATTTTAAATTCCCAAAATGCTGATTTTTAAACTGAAAAATGCTAATATGAAAAATAGAAGGATTTATAACTATTGTCTTTTGCCTGCTGTCAGATACATAAGTTTTTGTTTAAAGCGAACTTCCCATCAGGTGAAATGTATTCATACACAAAACATATGGTTCGGGTTGTCAATTTGACTAGTGCCCGCCAGGTGTCAGCTTCGTACAGCCGCAAAAAGAAAAAAAATCTTTCGAAATGTGTTTTGTTATTTGAAAGCTTCAATCCTCTGCTTTTAATTCCGTGTAAATTTTACCGGAAAAAATGTTATGGACATAGCTATAAATACAGCAACATAAACAAAGAAATCTATATGGTTTATTCTTCTTTGGGTTTTTTTTTTTTTTTTTGTTTTGTTTTGTTTTTTGTTTTTTGTTTTTGTTTTTGTTTTTGTTTTTTTTTTGTTTTTCATTCTTGAGTGCATCCTTGAATGTCTCCAGCATAATATGTGTTCGGGGTAAACAGTGTAGGTGCCTCTGCAACTGTCTTCTCTTCTCCCAAACCAAAGTAAGAAGTAATATTTTTGGGTCACTTTTGCAGTTAAAGGCAAGTTGCAGGAAAGTGACAAATCATTGAATAAGAGGATTTTGGAGGTATATTAACCCCTATCTGCCCAAATTACAAGATTCGATCAACAGCTTTGCTTGGCGAGTTTTGGACTCTAAGTGGCTAGTGTTTAAAGGGAGGCTGATGACTAGCGGCATGTTGCCTCTATAAGGACGACGACGACGACGACGATGATGATGATGATGATGATGATGATGATGATGATGATGATGATGATGATGATGATGATGAAATCTAGACAGCTGGACCCCATGCATAAGTGTGTACATGTATTATGTTAAATTCTGTAACCAACAAAGAATATGTGTGCTGGCTTTTTGTTTATCTTGAGGTGGCTAGTTTTTTTTTTAGGGGGGGATGGGGGGTGTCAGGTGTGTTGGGGTTGTGTGTGTATGTGTGTGTGTGTATGTATGTGGGTGGGTGGGTGGGTTTTGTGGGTTTTTGTTTTCGTTTTTTTTCATTTTTTTTGTTTGTGTATTTTTATTATGTATCTATGACTTGAAAACTATAGATACGGGAAGTCCTCCGTGTAACTTTTAATCGAAATATTTTGTAAAAGAGTGTAAAAGAGTAAGAGATTAAAAATACACCACAAAACAGTCGACATTTGAAATAACCGGTCCTTGACGTTGTCCGGCGGGAAAAGTCGATATAAAGCTGTCTGTATTGACCGTTTGGGCAAAAATATTTTGCAGATTACCTTATAGACACGATTAATACTCACGGTGTTATCAACATAACCGAGATATGGTTTCTGTGGAATGTCAGGAATTATCTTCAGTGGGTGGATAAAAACCAGATTATGGTTTATTATAACCCAGCTGACCAGCCATTCAAACGCCTCGAGGTACACTTCTGGTGTTCAAAATGAATTTTGTATGACATGAATTTGTAACCAATTCTTGTAATATCATGGCTGCTGCATGCATTAGTCCACAGTATTGAGTTCACGCAGAAGCACGCCATTGTACGTGTGGGTAAGCAAGTCTCCCCCAGACGTTATGCCGTAGGCGTTTGTTGGAGTGCCAAATTGCGAGGCCCACGAACATGACCGGTGAATAAGCTGGAATTTTCCCGCCCAATCTGGTCGATTGTCATTGACCACTGTAATTTCATCTATTTTATATTCTTTTTCTGTTGTTTTACACTTTTTTCTGAAAGGTTTCATCAAAATGTCCGAGTACAGCGGACAGAATAAAGTGCCGCTGGTCCACAGCATCCACTTTCTTCCATGAACAAGCTCTTGGCACTCAACATTTAGCGTCACATTCCCTGTCTATTGAATTCATGGAGAAAAACACAAGTGTGCACCCAAGGAATTCCTTGCCAGTCAATACCTGACCAAGTTAACATACTTTTCGAATCACATTTTTGCATAATAAATAAGGACAACATAACTTCATTACTTACTCTGTGTGCCCATCAGGATGAATACATGACATGACCTCGTACCAATACTTTTATTTTAATATTACTTCAGCGTATTTTTCCCTTGTTTCAGTGATGACACTACATAGCATACATTCATTCATTTATCATGTCTGCATGCAATCACTAACATTTTCCCTTCTTTCTTAGAGCACTTTGCTTCACTCAAGGATTCCGGATTTTTGTCTGCAATCGCAAGGTCTATAGTCATACCAGATAAGTTGGTCCTCTGATATTAATAAAGTTACGAAGTTCAAATTTGTGCAAAATAAGGCCACAAAAATTTAGAACTTATGTGGACTGGTGCTCATACTGTTCATGATGGAAATATATGGTTTCTTTTCCAAAAACAGTGGGTGCTGCCAGCTGCTGACGACAATAGATAAACACAAACAACTTTTCTTTTCTTTTATTTTCCATTGGCGATCTCTTTAAAGCATCGTGTCGTTGTAAGTACACGGATTTGTTGTGAAACAAATCTTTTCTAATTTGTGTTCGCCTGTCTACACGCGTCTTTGAACTCGTATTTTATTCAGTTACGTAGAACTTCTCAATACCAACCTAACGAAATTTAGTTTTCCAATTTTGACCACCAGGATCGCGCGACGAGATTAAACGGTATTTCGCGGGAAGTGGGACACCGCTGTCAGCGGGTCATCTACAGCCATATTAAAGTGTATAGACGTGAAGAAAGTGGGGACGTTTGAAAGAGTGATTTTGATCAAGTGAAAGCTGTACTGTGCCTGAAATATGCCTGTGTACAGTTGCAAGGTACCAAGCTGTAGCGCATACGCGCAAATTGTCAAATCTTGATAAATATCCATGGATGTGTGAAGTTACGTTCCACAGTTTCACAGTTAAGCCTCTGCTGTAGTCACGAGAGCGTGTCCAAAGCGTGTTCCACTTGGTAACAGCAGACCATGCAGCGTAACTGTGAATTCAGTCATGCGCGCTGGCGTTACGATAAGGTGACAAAAGGGAGAACTAATATTTCGTTAGGCTCCTATTATAATATCACAACAATCTCTGTTAATCTACTTGCAATTCTGTTACCTTTGTTCTTTCCTGTCGAACATGGTCAGTCACATGCCCCACATAGTCTGTTTTCAAAAAAAAAAATCAATCTACTCGTGCTTGTCACAAGAATGGGCATGGGGAAGCTTTGCGAAAGAAAATAGAAAGCATGCTCCTAATAATGTGCCCACGTGAATGAACCTGTGCTGCCAAAACGTTATTTTCATGGGGTTGTCGATGACCCGCTGACAGTGGTGTCCTACTTCCCGTGAAATACCGTTTAATCTCGCATTAAAGTGATCTTGTTCTTGCATGCTTACCGGAATGCGCCCCAAACAGGGAACAGCAAAAACATCTGGCGTTTGTGTCCCAACTATTGAGATCTTTTCAGTTTGTGTGGGGTTACGGTTGCGTGTTTATATCAGTTTTCGTGCTAATCCTCAACCAAATTACTCGAAAGTACTGCAAGTGGAAACGTTAAAACGCCCACGGTAAACCAAGGCGTGTACCTGATATGCTCATACAGTTTTCGCTGCTTCAGCTTAAAAAAATGTCAGTTTATTCATTTTTTTCATTAATACAGTTGTACACGCAACCTCAGTCTCGTGGAATGTTTGCGCTCTGGGCTGTTCGCCGAGCTACATGCTCACATCACTGTTGAGAACCTCTTTGGTCAACCTAATGTAACATTAGTCAACGCGACTGACTCAGTCACACACCAATGTTGTATTTGTGTCTTTTTGTCCAGAACCACTGCCTGTAGTAGTCATTACCGTATTCTAGACTCCGAACTCTTTACTCTCCATAAGCTAACCTGTCACTGTCTAACCCATATACATATGGAAGTATTGTCCATATTACGCACGTTCCTGTGTAGAATTTTGACACAGGCTGTATTAGCCCTAATAAATTTAAGGGTCTTCAGCGGGTAACTACTCAGAACTTGTCTCAGAAGCTGTACCCGTACATGTCTCTCCGAGTAGCGGCTCCTTTTTTTAATGTCAAGGGTATTTTGCGCAAAGTTAATCGCAAAGATCCGCTTCAAGCGGGATTAATGTCAAGGTAATCAAGCATCGTGAATTTTATAACCACAAATACATAACCAAACGGCGTGCGAAGCTACTTTCAAACTAACGAACATTCGGATGACTTTTTTTTTCGTTTCAAGTCCATCTCAAGTGACAACACAGCATCATTGACACCAAGCATAGGCGTATCATGTCGTTTCATAGTGTTGGTTCAGGTCCTCAGTTGCCAGATACCAACACAATATGTGGTGGTAGATTTTGGTATGCTAAAATTACACTGGTCAATTGTGCAGTGGAGTAATCTGAGGCAGGAATAACTATGCATAAGTGCTCTACAAGTGAAAGCAATGGCACAAAAATGAAAACAAAGTTTGAAAAACGTTCTTTTTATTTAACGAAAATAAGCCACGGTCCAGACGAGTTATTTCCTGTCAGTGACTACGCTGACTTCTGGCGGCCAACTGTTAAAAACAAAAACAAAACAAACAAACAAACAAACAAAAAACAAAAACAAAAAAACAAAACAAAAAACAAAAAACAAAACAAAACAAAAAAAAAAACAAAAAAACACACACACACACACACAAAAGCAGCCCACTGTTGACCGCACAGTGCAAGCAAATGGACAGAACTCAACTTTTTCCCAACGCACCTCTTTGTACATTCTGAGAAATAAAAGACTTAATACTATACTTACGCTTCCTTTATGTTCAAATCACTGTAAGCGTCCTTTGTAATGATAGTTCTAATTTCCTCCTTTGCCAACGTTATAGACCAAAATTATATCTTTTGATATTCAAAAGATGTGTATTCAATTTTATTTTAATCGCTGCATCGAAAATAATACAATCACATGTTTTCAGTTACTAGAAATTTACCACATTGTACTTGAAGCGATGGAAGACCGTCAAATTCGCCTTTTGGGGATACTGCTTGCGCTTTTTATCGTGTATGGCATAAAGCTCTCCTTCATGAGCTTCATTCAATAGCTATTAGACAAAATTGACTTAACTATATATATTGTATATATATATATATATATATATATATATATCAAGTATAGTTTAGAAAAATATATGATTGTCTGCTGACGACACGTCGCTTTTTTTGTCATAGCTAATCAAGAATAATAAGAGTCAACTAGTTTGACCTTTAACTACGATCTTCCTGTATATCAGTTTAGGCTGATCATTGGTTCATCAGTCTCAATGAAAACAAAACATTCTCCATGACTGTTCAAGATTAAAAAAAAAGAGTGAAAATTGTTCCTGTTCTTCTCAAAATTTCCGTACCTCTGACTCCGAACCTCATAAACACCTTGGCGTAATTCTATCTTCTGTACAAACAAATGACCTTGATAACGTATATGTAAAATCAATCAAGCGTGTCCACTCCCTTCCTGGTATGAAATTCATACTTTGCAAAAAATCCCTAGAGACCGTTTGTTGTGGAAAGGCGGGATCATTTGGAGAGTCCAGCCCTTGGAATAGCGTGGGTGGAAGTCCGTCTTTATAATGATAGATTTTTACTAGTCGTTGCTTATAAGCCACCGAACTCAGGAATATCATTTTTGGAAGATTTTCGTGAAAAGTGTTGAACATGCGTACGATTCAGGCATTGGGAAAATTATTATTTGGGGTGATCTGAACTCAGATCCAAGTTCCTATCATGGGAAATATCTTACGAACTTAAGTCTTCATAATAAATTTCAGATTCACATTAAGGAACCTATAAGAATAACTGACCATTCATCGACATGCTCAGATCAAATATTAAGTTATATCCCACAATTTACACATAGTATCTCCGTTTTGCGTCCAGTGGCACAAAGTGATCACTACAAAGTAACAGCGCGCTAACTTTCCCGGCTACAAGCTGAGAAGTCGTATAAAAAGGTCGTGAGGCAATATGTCTGGGCTAATTTTTCATTACCTTAGAGAAAAACTAAACGAAGTCAATTGGGATGTATTCATATCTAAATGCAGTCCTACTCTAACACCTATTGAGCAAAAGAGGGAGCCACCTTTATCAGGGCAGATCCATGTACTTAGCATGGTCAAAATTACTTTCTCAACAAAATGAACAACACAAACACACAATAATCTTAAGATAATGTATTAACATATATTTGAAACATAATTGATGCTTTAATTAATTAGAAATGGGCTCTCTTTTGATTGAAAAGGTGTTTTTTATGAATGTTTATGTGGTATATAATACAAATCTGCCCTGATCATGGTGGAAGCATCAGTCTGTTGCCCCGGCAACACAGGAAACGAGCAGGATCGCAGCTAAATATGAATGTCTCCTATTGGGACGCCTGTTTTGATGGACCCGATGTTGACGAGGCCTGTAGTGCTTGAACTACCAAATTCTTGCATGTGGCTCGAGATTGTATTCCAAATGTACACCAAACAAGCATGTTTGGGTTACACAAAACGATTCACCTTGGTATACAATACAACTACGTGCCCAGAAGCGCAAAGTCAATAGAATTCACAGGCAGGCCAAGATTTCCAATGAAAACCCACTCATTTGGAGTTATTTTCGTGAACTGCGCAATAAATATATCAGTGATTTAAAGAAGGTTGAAGATCATTATAATAAACTGTGTGATAACGTAAATAACGCTCAACTCGAAAGTAAAAAATACTGGAAGACGGTTAAATATTTTATGTGTGCTAATACAAACAAGTCAATTCCTGCCAGAATCTCTGGTGATTTGGTAATATCAGACAGTAAATCAAAAGTAGAATCCTTTAATAAATCTTTTCGTGAGGTAGACACTTCCACATTTACGCTACTAAGTGATACTGAAATTCATTCTTCGCAAAATCTGTTAGAAAGTATTGTCTTAGACGAATCAAGCGTCCGTGATATCCGTAAATCCTTGAACATTGATGAAGCTTGTGGGTCACATGGCATCAGCCCCTCACTCTTAAAAGAGGCGGCTCCAATAATTTCATTTCTCCCTTACTATTTATTTTTCCTCCGTCGGAATTACAAAAGACAGCAACGAAAATATTTTCAAAGTTGTACAGGAGTACATAAAGAATTCTGGAAGGTATAATATACGAGGAATACCATTTTTACTTTTGTTAAGGACAGTTAATATGTGTAAGCTCACACACCAATTTCATACCTTCATCTTTTATTTATTTATTTTTTTTTTTTAATTTGAATTCCTATACATGTCATTCTATCTGTGCAAAAGTGTTCGCCATTTCAATGTTGCTTTGTCATATTTGTACAAGAGGCCTTCATATAGGCTTGTGAGCCTGTTGGCCAATGGTGTTCAATAAAATATGTTTAAATCAAATCCCTGGAGAAAATGTTCTTTGTATTTTTTACGACCCGTCCTGGAATACAGCGACATTCTCTCAGACAATTGTTCCGTGACATTCTCCAGTAATAGCCCTTGGCTGCACGTGTTGGAGCCGGTGGTACTCAAACCACAAGTAATATGTTACTGTATAAAACACACACACACACACAATGGGAAACTTTGAAAGGGAAACAACACAAACATAAATTAGTTGTTTTTTCTTCAAAACCATCAATGGTTTGTCTTCTGAGTACTTGCAAGACAGGATTCTGGAAATTGTTGCCATGCACTGATCGCAACACAAGGCATAGTAACGAAATTGCCTCCCTGGTAAATCCTGACAACATAGTACGCTTTTTCGCTTTCACTATTCACAGCTGGCGAAACTTAC
>OZ026626.1:84496816-84751816 GCA_964020975.1 Hermodice carunculata
AAAATGTATCATTTTACAAACAGCAGTGCTCCGCAAACCTAGTCAGTTTTTGCCCCCACCGTAGACCCAATTATCCATTTTCCCCACGAGCGAGAATGGAAAATATAACTACACAGATCAATTTCTTCAAACGTTTGCAAAACACTTTCTGCATCCAAATAATGACTACTACTACTACTACTACTACTACTACTACTACTACTACTACTACTACTAATAATAATAATAATAATAATAATAATAATAATAATAATTAATAATAAGTTAAAATGATAATTAACATTGATAATAACAGCAGCAGCAATAGTATCGTAATGAGAGTACTGTAATATTGCTTAACAATTAATATGACAATAACAATAATAAAGTTCTATTAACCTATCGCTGCGGGGTCAGTCATAACCGGGTCAACAGGATGTATGCTCAATCCGCAACTTAAAAGTATTCCCATAAAATTTCCACAAAGTCAACAGCAGGTTTGCACAATAATGTTGAATCTTGTTTTTTCACAGTGGATCGATACTGGTCTTTTCCCGCTTAGCAAACCTAGGGCCTCTTGTTTTAAGTTAATATAACTCTCTCTCTCTCTCTCTCTCTCTCTCTCTCTCTCTCTCTCTCTCTCTCTCTCTCTCTCTCTCTCTCTCTCTCTCTCTCAATTATTTTTTTTTATCTGTTATTGTTTTTTTTTTACTTTGGTAATGGCACACATAATCATAGCCAATGCCGTATCCCAGCAGAGGGACCCTTCATTTTGGTTTAAGAGTTCGGTTCCTGGTTCCAATGCTCACTACCTCCTGCAGGGTATAAACGGTGCCGCCGCTGCCCCGAGCGTGCAACAGCCAAATAGCTCTGCCTCTGTCAACTTGGTACGCCGCGTATTTGTGTAAAACAACTCACGCAAGTCAAAGGTTTTAAGAATATCATTTTCATGAGACCATATATTTACCATATTACCAGTTTTAATAAACCGATTCAATAGCTTTTTCTCTGTTTATGATTTTTTTCTTCAAATGTACTGTTACAGACAATATTCTGTAAATGAGTAAATGAGCAAAATCTAAATTTAATATGAGTGATTTTTAATGAGCAGATGATCTCTGAAACTACGTTTCCCATCACAACTCACTGTTTGATGGAGGTGAATGTCCAGCAGTTATCCCTATCCTTGCCTGCCAAGCAACCTTCTGCAACCTGTATGTGCGACCGTCCTTTTCTATGTCTGTACGCCTCCACATATAAAGGTACAATTTCATCCATATGGGACGTCGGCACTATTCCTAATTTGGAGTTTCCTTGTATCAGGGGGTTCCACACACACTCTTGTCAAATTTTGGTGAAGAAGAAGAAGAAGAAGAAGAAGAAGAAGAAGAAGAAGAAGAAGAAGAAGAAGAAGAAGAAGAAGAAGAAGAAGAAGAAGAAGAAGAAGAAGAAGAAGAAGAAGAAGAAGTAGAAGAAGAAGCAGCAGCAGCAGCAGCAGCAGCAGCAGCAGCAGCAGCAGAAGAAGAAGAAGAAGAAGAAGAAGAAGAAGAAGAAGAAGAAGAAGAAGAAGAAGAAGAAGAAGAAGAAGAAGAAGAAGAAGAAGAAGAAGAAGAAGAAGAAGAAGAAGAAGAAGAAGAAACAAACTATTTGTGTTGACACACACACACGCACAGAACAACCAGTTGCTCTGGACCGCTTTGCCGGGGAAAGTGTTCTATCGCCGCGAGGCGGGCACACTCTAGAAGTTGAAGGCGCAGGACGCTTTGGTACCTCAACCAAAACGTGGCCTACTCAACATTTTTCAGAGCATAATGCGTATCCTACATTAAGCTACAGATGTGCCCTGAAGAATCATCTAAAATCTTCCGTCATGAAATGACTTGCTTTCATTTATTTTTCATATTTTCGCTGCCAAAAGCAATTGTGTTCATTAAATCAGGAGAATTTTATCCCTCTTCATTTTCACTTATCATTTATCATTAAAAAGGTGCCAGGGGTGTCAATCCCGAAAAACCAATTTTTGCGCATCAGTAACTCATCAATAATACTCACGCCATGTCATATCCTGGGGTGAGTTGTGAAAAAGTGACATTTTTGAACCCCATTACGGTTCTATGCTTGATGTATCCCGGGTTAGTGCTCGTCATGCACTATAGGCCCTTCTTCTTGGTGTATCTTAATTGCTTTACAAATTGGCGTGTTGTACAGTTCCACAATACGATATCCACTTTTTCATTTTTGTTTTAAAACAAGAGGCCTATGGTTCTTATGCTCTGGTGGCACCGTGGCTATATTACACGTGCATCTTCATTTCAAAGTTGCCAGTGCTCAAGCGGCTTCTGAAAATAAAAAGCTTAATGTGCAGTGTCTCATTTGTCCACCAATGGCACATGTAATCATCGTTATTTGTGCAATTCCTGTGATGGATATTGTTGCGTGTAAGAAGACAACAATCAGTGAGTCCTTCATTGTATGTCCTCAGTGACCTTGGTACAGAAGATCAAGGTCACCCAGATTATGTAATACAAGAGGCCCATGGGTCTGGTGCTGCCCTAACATTGCCACTGATGTCCAAGCTACACCCTGTCATTACAAAATAACCTCTTTCAAATTTACAAACATGGTTAGCTCACAAAAATAAGTCAAGGTCATTGACATTACACAACATTCTACCTTTGGTCATGGTCTATATATCTTATAAATTTGGCAAGACTATTCCAATTACTTTTCAAAATATGGAATTTTATATCTTAAAACAAATTTTGGCTCATAATTTCCATCAAATTATAGGTGGCGCCACTATTATCATGACCAACTTAGACTTTGACCTCCCCCACAATCCCACAAAATGTGGTGAAGATCTGCCATAAATTAAAGATGCTACAGTCTTCACAAGATTTTCACATTTTGACCCCTACATTGCATAATATTGCAGGTGGCGCCACCATTATCGAAGAGAACCTAGATTTTTATAACCCTCCCCCCCCCCCCCATAAGTCCTGAAAGCTACATTGGGCTAACTTGAAAACTGTGAACGGTACTGCGGTCACAAGATTTTCACATTTTGACCTGTATATTACATAATACTATAAGTGGCGCCACCAACAATGATGTCAAGGAAGATTTCCATACACTCTACAGCTTCCAAACTTAAAATGGGCGTTAAAAAATGGGGAGTGCAGAGCATTCACGAGATGATCCCTATATTTAAACTGGCCACCTGGCCTCGATTTTAACTCGGATTAAAAAAAACTGTTATGTTCAAAATATGCGCCCCACATCTAGCTTTCCATGCATTGTCTGTTTGTTCGAATCGGGTAGTAACTTTCCGAGTTATTGAAGAAAAACAACAAATTCGGACAAACGCCAAACTCCACAATAACTGGATCACGTCACCAAGTACAGTTTTATGTACAATGTGAACACGTGCAACTTTGATCTGGAAGCTCAATTCTCTTTGCCGTTGATGTCCAAGCTACACCTTGTCACTACAAAATCACTTCTTTCAAATTTATATGCATGGTGACCTCACAAAATAGGTCAAGGTCACTGATATTATGTATTGTTCTAGCACTGGGCATGGTCTATATACCCTATCAAGTTGGCAAGTCTAATCCAATTACTTTTCCAAAATATAGAAGTTTATACATGTATCTTAAACATATTTTGGCTTATAATTTCCGTCAAATCATAGGTGGCGCTACTAGTATCTCTAGTATCTTAAACTTTGACCTCCCGCACAATCCCATCAAATTTGGTGAAGCTCCACCAAAAATTAAAGATGCTAGAGTGTTCACAATATTTTTACATTTTGAACCCTGCGTAACATTATATTGTAGGTAGCGCCACCAATATCGAAAGGGACCTAGATTTTCATACACCCTATAAGTTCTCAAAGTTATATAAGGCTAACATCCAAACTTTTAAAGTTATCGCGCTCACAACACAAAAGTTTAAGCATGGGCCTACTTCCAACCTTTTATGTTAAATTAGCAATCAGGCCCAGTTCCAATTGCAGCAGACCAACATTCGCAACCAAGAAAGCTGGACTTTTCAACTTCTTGCGACTGCGTTTAAAGCGATGGGCATCCCTCAGACTCCCGATACGGGCGCCACGTCGGGGGAAGGGGGGGGGGGTCTCTGGTAGCACTACATGTAACTTCCGATTATGACGTTGACATCGTCCCATCTCATACTTATCTGCCCTTTTATCCAGAACCTCGCCTCATCCATCCACCACCACTAACAACAATTCCTTCGTTCAGGAACCGCTTGCCGCTTCGTTATCAGTTGAAGGCAGTATACGCATGCATGGAGCCTATGTATATTTACCTTTCCGCATACGCGTCACGGTAGACACTAGAGATAAACCACTTACTGCACCAAATCTCTTGAAAGGTATGAGCATGTACGCAACACACCTTCCATACATACTCTAGCAAGCACTACAACCATCGTTTCTATTTGAGTATTTACAAATATCATGGACCTATTAATATAATAGGTCCATGCAAATATGTACATTTATCTTATGCATTGTTGTATTACGGGCGAGGAGGTCAATTTACACAAATAGAAGAAACCTTATCGAGTAAAGTATGTCAGACCGAAACGTCGTAAAAAGACTGCCTCGTTTTCTGAAACAAAACAAAAAACAAATCATTATTTTTCTTTTCTTCCTGTTTTTTTTTTCTGCATAAATTATGGTGTGGTGGCGTTGCCCAAAAGTCACAAACCAGCTCACCAAGGAACCAACAACGGATAAATTCTTGTGAAGACCGGAAGGCGGAAGAAACTTCACCATAAATAGTCACACTGTGCATTTTACAAAGTTCAATTTCATCATCATAAGCTATTTCAGTCTCATCAAGTCATGGCGGCAAGAGAGACCGTAAATGACTTATATTTTCTTAAATTTCCTTCCAGAGTAAGAATTTGACTGAAAACCCCACCTTGCCTGATCCGCGCCTGGGCCCACACAGTCAGCGCGGACCCATAGATTTTCCCAGAGCAAACTCCCAAACATTATATACGTGTGTCAAAAAATTCGAAAATTCTTTAAAAACATTTTTTTTTTCTGTGATTACATGACCCCACAAAATCTCCACTGATCGACAAAGAAAACACCTCTCTGTTAATCAAAATATCATTGGATGTTGACCTTTAACCGTATGATTTTATCTGGGTAAATAGTTACATCACCAGAAACATGACATTTACCCCCACCAGACACGGTGCTGTCCGTACCTGTGCTCACGGACAGGGGGTCAAAGGCGAGCCGTGACGGTATGGTAATGGCCAATGCCTCAACGCTACCCAATTACCCGCACACTGGATAACAGGAACTATTGTATGGAAAGACAAGCACAATAAGGAGGAACGCTTGGTCGTGACTGAAATAATCTGCTCAAGACCCCAGACACCACACGAGGCTTTGTGTGGATGTCTCTGCGGTCTGTGTAATCCTTTCCCACTGACACATTACATGGAGGTATCTTATTGTATAATATATCTCTGCTCCAAGTAAGGAGGCTGCATGTACCTGCTTGCTCAAACAGACCATAGTCCCCAATTCCAGCTGACAAGAAATATTTTGTGCTGGGTTCAAAGTTTAACAGACCAAGCTCATCAAATATATTTGTTGTGAACAGTATCCAGGACAAGTATTCTTTCTCTGAAACTCCATTGCAAAAATATCGATTTTGTTTCATGATTAAAACAAAAAATCATACTCCTACCGGTAATTTCGGTAGAGGTGCCCAAAATTAACCTTCACAAATGTAACGACGTTGTACAATATGTGCACTGTACAAAGATGAGACGCTCAGGGCCGCAGATTTCTTTCAAACAGGTTTGCGGCCAAACCCCGAGAACGGGAGAGTTTTCGGATTTTTTGCTTTTAAACCGCGACTTTTAAGACTCGGTCTTATTCTGAACAGGAAAAAGTGAAATCTTCCTCAATCAAAATAAAACTGTATCAACAGCTACTCCCTGAGTACCCATTTCAAGGCAAAATTGATGCAGACTGCCTTTCGCGGTCGGCGGTCTGCATTGGAAAACGTTGAGAGCATTGTCTTGTGTCCATCCTTTCTGGCTTATCCTATTCTGACAGCAGAACAGGGTAGTGGGAATTAATTTTAAGCCGTGTAAGCGACAAGAGCACTGCATTAAGTGCATACTGAATCAACTTCGGGAATAAATGATAAAAAGACCAATTCGATGATATATCAGACCGTACCGAAAAGAAGCGGCTGGTACCAAAAACAATTGTCCGTTGCGCAATGAAAATTATTTTCTGACTCAGCTTAACGTCAACTGTGAACAGGCTGACCAATATGTGAATTCAAGTACGAAAAGGGTATGTACACTGAGAGGCAGTGTGGTGCCATGGCGCACAAAAATATCTTGTATTCTAATACATGCGTCCGTGCAAAACTTGCAAGTCCCTGGCATATTCAGCCCAATATCTAGGTTTCCTGTGGCATCGAGTGTGCGGATGTGCGCGAATCGAGTATTACCGTATATTGTAAATGAATTTACTTTCGCGGTGCAGAATTCTCACTTTTTTAAGGGGGAGGTGTGGGGGGGGGTGTTTTTTGTTTTTTGTTTTTGTTTTTTTGTTTTGTTTTTGTTTTTGTTTTTGTTTTGTTTTTTTTTGTATTTGTTTTTTCTTTTTGGGGGGTTGTGTGTTTGTTTGTTTGGTTGGTTGGTTTTTTAGGGGGGTTGTTTTGTATTTTTTACATGGAGCTTCAGTATTAATTTCACCATATTGATATTGTTAACATTTAAGCTACTCTGAAATACTGTAACATTTTTGTTTTTAGTTTCCTGGTTTTGGTGTCATCAGGGAAGTTAAGTAAATATACAATTTAAACCATCCTAATCTGGTATTATTAAAAACAACATCCTCGTTCATAAATTAACATCACCCTACATAATTCTGCATCGATCTGAACTAACTTCGCGAACTTATGAATTACAATTACTGTAAATAGAGAGAGGTATGCTGAAATTTTATGCAAGTTCCTTTGGTACACGTCAACCTTTTGACCTTTTCTCTTGTGGGTCAAGTCATACTATACACAACTTACCGAAAACGTTTTCCTGCAAGTAAGGGTTAGTCCATCTGGCACTTGCATATGAAAGCAGTGAGTCATAAAACACAATAGGAGGAACCAGCCGGAAAAAAAAACACTGGCCCAAAGTGTCAACTAACGACACAACGTGCCTATGTTTAATTGCTGGGCGGTTTTGGTGTCATAATGTATGAAGGTTCTCTATGATCTTGCCAGGAATTTTTTTCGGCAAGCTTATACACTTTTCCGATCAACCACTTTGTGTGTTAACTTTATGGGTTCATTTTGACGTGAAGCTCCAACATGCTTCTGTAATTAGCGATCACAGAAAATGGTGACGTGTGCAGCGTGGGTGCAGATACTTATGTTGGCTAAAGCTTTTTGCTCCATTCCTAGTTTAAATATCACATCAGCCTGAGCCGTCAGTGGTAGCCTTCCAAGTCCCACTGGAAGATAAGTCCCAGATATTGATCTGACACTGGGTGTGACCGAGCTTTAACCACATTGCACTGCAAACCTAAATTGTCCAGTCTGTGACTAAACCTTGCCCGCTGAACAAGCTTAGCTCCATGGAAGCGAAAAGCAAAAAGACAAGAATAGTCTGCTTTGCAAGCAAGGCTAACATAGGATATTTCAGCAATTGGGAAATCATGACCCTGTCTTAAACGTGTGACCGCATGCAACATCACGTTTGTCAGACTTTTGTGGTGGGTGTCCGCCAGTCCTAATACATTGTCAGTACAAGTACTTTATGATATATTTGCAGGCAAAGGATGCCAAAGCGAGCAATGGCCAGGAAACGGAAATAAACTGAGGGCATTTGTGAGGCAAGATTTAGTTCTTTCAGCGCTAAAAGCGACTAAAAGTCGAACTACTTAAGACGAACTGCTCTGAATTATAATAAAGGTGCTAGATTCATGTTCCTTGTTAAAAGACCTTTCGTTCAAGTAGCAGCATATCTACAGTTACAAAGATTGTAATGATCCAGGTCTGCAGCTTTCGCCGGCGCGCTTTGGGCGCACTGTACCTAAAGCGCGCCCAGGACACCTACTGAGTCAGCCAAAATATATGTATGGCACTGAAATAGTTAAAGCAAGGCCCTGGGTGACCAGACATGATGTTTAGCATTGAACAATGAGCAACAATACACAACTGCTTATTTGTCAGTTGACTCAAAATTTGAGGAAAACGCACAAACCAATTCAAGTTTTGAAACACGTGTTGGGGAGCGCACAGGAATTGCGCGGTATGTGAAAGACCGCAGAGGCCTTTATCGACTTCCTCTCTGTTACCCTACGACTTGTCCAGGAAGCATGAGCATCGTCATGATCCTGTGCTGCCATGAAATCCTCTCAGGAAGAGTAAAACCACTTCTTGTTAAACCAAAGATGTCAAGGTAATATTAAACACTGTATCTCTCAGTTGATATGAGACCTTATTGTACCGAGGTATTCCTACCCAGTTACATAATTCTTTACAGCAAATTTTGTGCGAAGTTTTTCTCGGACGCCATATCACCGAAAATTACTGAATTTTGCACGGTTACTGATATAGCGTTGAAATTAAGCAACTGGATTGAATGGATAACATGTTGAAAAATGTGCAAATTAGGGCAGTTTTAAATTTTAAATGTTTAATAATTTCAAAGCTGTAAAAGATTGACGTACCATTCCAACTTTGGTTCATTGGTTTGGGCCATAGATTCATCCAAAACGCCACAACCGAAAGTTGTCGAATTTTAATTTATGCAAATTAGGGGCACTTGAAAAGTTTAAATGTTGAATGTCTTGATAGTACTAAAGGTAGAGGCGTCATTCAAACTTTCATTCATAAGTTTGTGTTCACTGCGCATCCAATGGACCACAAGCAAAACTAGTAGAACTTTAATTTATGCTAATTAGGGACACTTGAGTAAGTTTAATGACCATTTTGTTTTCAGGAGTAATTACATGGATATTCATAAAACTTAGTCTGAGCTAAAGTACAACCTCAAGTAAATGCTGTTTTTTAGATGCTCTCTCGTTCCATGTAGAAAGAAAACTTGATATTTTATATCTAGTTTTCTTCCTCCATGCTTGTACACACAGTCAATGGTTGAAACATGCCTCCGGTGATCAGATGTTGTTTGTGGCCCCAGAAGCAGTAGGTGTTAAGCAGTTTACAGTCATAGTGTACTCCTTTTGTTATGCATATAGCGTCGGCAATCCCCGGATTTCCAGGGCGTAGACTGTGTATAACCACCGTACCAGGACAGACAGGAGATGCAGCCTGTGTGGAGCAGAACACCGTGGGCTGAGCAACATCTGATTATGGGCATTCCATCTCACTGACGTGGAAAAAGGTCTCATTAATATCACCAAAATATGACACATATCATGCAGAAGACAGCCGAAAGAGAACAAGCGCAGGACGAAAGGGATGACAAGGGAATGTGCATTATCCATTGTATGCGAGATATGTACAGGAAACAAGCGGAACTGCATAACTGCATTCAACTGCCGAATATTCTAGAAGTCACCTACTGACATGTTTGTCTAGTTTACACTGGCCAAGATTATGGAACCCCTGATAACATGTATAGTCAGAAGTGGTCAAGATTTTTTTTTTCGCTGCATTCGGTGTGGTAAAGATCAACATATATATATATATATATATATATATATATATATATATATATATATATATATATATATATATATATATATATATATATATATATATATATATATATATATATATATATTCGGTTCTATAAATGGTAATGGTGTGTACTTTCTTTTCTCTCTCTCTCTCTCTCTCTGGTTTTTTGGGGGGTGGTTTTTTGTTGTTGGTTTTTTTTTTGGTTTTTTTTTGTTTTGTTTGTATTTTTGTTTGTTTGCTCTTATTTTTGGTTTGTTTTTTCCGTGCATTTTATGTGATTGATAGGATTACAGAACAAAGTTAGTGTCATATTTACACATGAGTATACTTCCATTACACTGGGTCCAGGAAGCAGACTCGGGCGTTATAGTAATTATTATTTAATTGATGTTTGTAAAGAAGAAGTTTTCCGCTTTTGTGCTGTTAGTCAGCAGATTGGGCGTAACCCGATATGGACTGTAGTAGTAATCCGCCGTGCATTGTTAACTTCAATACTTGAGTATGATTATAGTACAGTTTTTCCATTCTTCATTTTATGGGCTGCTAAGATTTCTATTTGAAGGCTGTATAAATTTGGATACACTTATGGCTGCAAAAAAAAAAAAATGCTGAATCCCCAGCATTTAGGAATTTCTTTTCCTTTCAGAGGTTAAGGACAGGTTCGATTATAGCTTCTGAGTCAAGTCCATTTGTAGAACTGTAAAACAGTTGTTTCCCCTTGCGAATGTATAAAAAATATGAACACCCACACCACCCAGAAAAGAATCGAAATTGTACTTTTCACCTTGCGAATATGTGAAAAATCCAAATACCCCCACCATCCAGAAAAGAATCGAAATTGTACTCTTACCAGCGAGCATTGTACTTGTTTTCATTACTTCATATCATATAAATGAATAAATAAATTAAAAACTAAATAAATTAATTTTATTCCACCTCCAGACCAGGTGAGAAAAAATTGCATTGTTTTAGTTTACGTTATTATTGTCCCCAAGTGTCTCCCTCCCAGTACAAATTTACCAACATCACTACGTACTTTTCCAGGGGATTGTACATTGACCACATTTTGAGTGAGGATCGCGGAAATAAGTTGAGGTTTTTAATTTTTTTTTTTTTTTTTTTTTTTTTTTTTTTTTTTGAGGCAATTACAGATCATCTTATGGTCAAGTGCATTAATATAAGACTCCAGGTCAGAGCCATAAGCTGGCAATTATATCGAGTTGAAATAAAGTATTGATAACTTGTTAAGTGCAGCGGATTGAACACTAGTTCTCCAATCGGGTGATCCACAAACCACATATTCATTCTGTCATTCCTTGTTTTCAAATTTATTTGATAAAGCTGCTCATAAAAATAAAAAGATTACAAACAAAGTATGCAAGGGAACTTTCGATAGCAGAAGCTCTACTTGTTTGTATATGAAAGAAAAGTAAATGATATAAAATAAAAAAACACATGCAGTCTCCCACTCCATTACATGAGTAACAATACCAATCTTTTAAATATAAGTTGATTAGTATAATATGGTTATTTGAAAACAGATATTACCAGGATATGCTAACACTAAAATATCTAATTCCAAAATTTTATGGAAAGTTACGAATCAGATTATTGGCAAACAGAGTAAAACTTTAACTGTCACTAGTTCATTTAAGCACGGAGACGCTTCAACAAATGATTCGCACATTATTGCCAATAACTTCAATGAATGCTTTGTTGGAATTGGTCCAACACAAGCTGCAAAAATGCACAATGATATGACTCACCCATTGTCTTTTATGAGGCGTAATTATATCAACTCTTTGTATTAATTCCAGTCACAGACAATGAGGTGTTGCATATTGTAGCTTACCTAAAACTATGAGGTGTTGGATGTTGTAGCTAACCTAAAACAATGAGGTGTTGGATGTTGTAGCTTACCTAAAACAACGAGGTGTTGGGTGTTGTAGCTAACCTGAAACAATGAGGCGTTGAATGTTGCAGCTAACCTAAAACAAGGGGATGTTGGATGTTGTAGCTAAACTAACACTTTCTTCTCCTGGCTGGGACAATATAAGTGCCAAGGATGTTAAACTTATTGCAAGAATCTTGCATTCACTTCGACATATTTTCAACTTATCGTCTTCTACAGGCATTGTTCCTCCTTAAATGAAATTACCTTGTTGTGTACCTATATGGAAACCAGGCGACATCACATGTTTCACCAACTATAGACCTATCTCACTTCTTCCAGTTTTATCAAAAATTCTGGAAAAACGTGTGTATTCCAGACTTATTAATTTTGTAAACAACCATAAAATTCTTGCTAAATTTCAATTTGCTTTTCGTGAAAATTTCTCTACTTCCCATGCAATTACATAATTTTTAGATCGGTTGTCCTCTGCTCTGGATAACTCTGAATACGCCCTTGGTATATTTCTTGATCTTTCAAAAGCATTTGACACTTTCAATTATTCTATTCTTTTAATAAAAGTAACAATTCTATGGAATTAGACGGGTACCTCTCCTTTGGTTTCGAAGTTATTTTAACAACAGAATGCACTTTGTTAAATATGATGGCCTATCTTCCTCACATAACAACCCTACATGCGGTGTACCTAAGGGGTCAGTTATTTGTCCCCTGTTGTTTTTGCTGTATTTAAATGATTTATCAAATACATAGCAACTTCTAAATATTATACTCTTTGCTGATGATACTAATGTTTTTGAACAATAAAGATTATGCCACTTCATTTGACGTAATGAAAACTGAATTGAATAATGTAGTAAACTGGTTTAGAGCTAACAAATTATCTTTGCAACTATCCAAAATAAATTTATTTCACACAAAAATAAACTAGTTCCAAATAATCAAATATTATCTATTGATGGAATTGAGATTGCCCAGGCTGACAAAGTCAAATTTCTTGGAATCACAATAGACAAGAAACTTGACTGGAAAAATCAAATATTCACACAAGCAACAAACTTACAGAATCTATTGGTATCATCAACAACTCAGGCACTATTTAAGAACGTCCCTACTTTTGAACCTACATAATGCTTTTTCCTTACCCTATGTTTGCTTCGTTTTATTACTTTCTAACAATTTCGGCATCATCAGCACAATTATTCAAAAAGTTCAAAATTCTAAGTGCTGAACAAATTTGCTCCCACCAAACTGGCATTTCCCTGTACCAATATTGTAACGGTTTATTACCCCCAGCTGTTTGACAGCGTTTCCATTTAATTATTCCATTCATTCTTATTATACCAATAATCTGGTCTTTTTCATTCTTTTCCAAAGCAATTAACTTTTGCAAACTTCAAGAAACACAACAGGCTCTATTAAACAGTAACTTGGTATTTTGACGAATAGCCACACTGTACAATTAACATGTCAGAACATAACTTGACCTGAGTATGTTATTCTAAAGTATAAGTAAAAGTTCTGCTTTGCATGTACGTCATCTTAGATTCTTCATGTAGAGCCTTGACTTTGTGGATAAGCCTCTCTCTTCCTTTTGCCTTTTTTTTTTTTTTTGGAATTTTGTACATATTTATTTTCATGTGATTTCTTTGTATATTGTGTATTGTATTTGCATTTGCATTTGCATATGATTATATGGCAATAAACAAACTAATTAAAATTGAAATAATAAGTTATTAGCGGCTTAAACTATACTTGAAACAGTGACACTGCAATATCTGATGATATCAAATTGTTTCTGTCATCGATAATACCACGTTAAAATATGATTGGACCCTTTCCGGCTTTGTCTTCTAAGTGTAGTTAAGCAAGTGTAAAGACACCACTTGCCTGTCTTATGATCCCAAAGTATTCAATACGATTAACCAAACTTAAATGTTTACCTTTACACCGAAATTCCTGTTTATTTCCAGAGTTGCCCCCTCGTTAATTGTATACCATCCATCTGTTTTTTAATTCAAAATTTACCTGAAGGGACCATTGTGATAATAAGCGAGACAAATAAAGAAATAAGCAAACAAACAAGCAAACGTATAAACAAAATACATAAATTAATTTAAATTAATAAATAGAGAGACTGTAATGGATGAAATAATGAGAGAAAAACGCAAAGTACTGGGGTTAACGAGAACACATATACTAGATTAATATATCTCCTTTTATCTCGATCAAGCCACCAAGTATATATTGCATATTTTCCATTTCCACATTCAGTATCAAATTATTTAGTTTCCATATAGGTTCTCCGCCAAAATAATCAGAAAAAATAAAAAAAATAACAAGAAAATCTGAAGCTTCTAAATTGCCAGTGGAGTCCCATATTTGCTGATATTGTTGGGAGTGAAGGGTTGGATAAAATCTGTTGTATTGCCGATTTTGTTCTTTCACCTGTAATTCTGGTTGTCTGACGCACATTTACAAGCAATTCATTTACAAAAATAAAATAGGCTTATCGAGATAACAAACTAAACGTCACTAACAGGCAATATACAACTAACTACAAAGACCAATTTATGTGGAACATTAATTTTTACATCTACACATTTCAATGATGATACCGATGACTTTATCACACAATATGTGTTAAACTTTCCACGCACTTAGACCTGTGTGTCGCTCAGTAAACGTAATACAGACACTGTAAAACCTGTTCTGTGGGAGACTATCCATTCAACTAATCTCTATAAGTGGCTTCTCAAGATAGACGTTATTAGTCAAAAGACTTGATAGGCTGTAGGTTCCTCTGTACCCATGGAAACTTGACACATTAGGGACAGGTAGCCGGAGTCAATAGCTTTGCTCGAGCTCGAGGAGTTTTGAGTCAATTCCAAGGACCCAAAGGCGGTAAATGAACCCACTTGATCAGGGTCATGCTTGATCTTATAAATTACATTCCCTCTCATACTTTCATGCAAAAAATCTGTTAACACGCTCAAGAGCAAGACCACGGGCATAGGCGACAATTTATATTGCAGAAGGTTCTCGTATTTTCGCGGGAACGCACTGATAGGTTTAACTGTAGCGTCACCCATCTAGTCATCATAGTGACTATTACTACGATAGGCTGGATGTGACTTTATCTACAGTAACTATTTACAATGTAAATACCAGGAATGTGTCGAATTACGTGGAAGGGAGGGTAGGATATGCAAAATGAAACTGCGGTTGAAGTGCCACGCTATCGTAATAACCATATAGCGAGTCAACATTCATTATGTAAAGATGAGATAGAACAGAACTTTGAGCTGTATCCACTTGATTCGTTACAAGTGCGACATTTATGCCAAACAAGTAATATGTATGTATGTATGTATGTATGTATGTATGTATGTATGTATGTATGTATGTATGTATGTATGTATGTATGTATGTATGTATATATATATATATATATATATATATATATATATATATATATATATATATATATATATATATATATGTATATATATATATATAAAGAGATTCTGGAACATGTGAAATGCTTCTCTTGCCGATATTATGTTAATATTTTGTTTTTGAAAAAAAAAGATCACGGATGCCATTGGATAAACCTTTTGAAAATTTAAATAAGTGTATGTATCTCGAAGGGTTATCTATCCCAAAACAAACTGAAAATCGTACCTAAGCATAAAATAGATGTTACAAATGCATATTCATATCTGATAATTAAAGTTGTATGGATTGATATTATTGCCACAAACATAAGTACACCAATGAGCAAGGTGTATGAACTACTCCACGGCTATCAGTGGTATATACTAAGGTAAATAACTTTGTATTCTAGAAACACAAGTCCCTTTGTCACCCATGGAAAGGTTAAAGGGTATTTCCATAGTGGTGAACTGGGGCAATTTATTTCCCGTACCATCGTATTGGAAGCCCTGCCAATTTCTCTACTTTTGACAACAATTTTTTTTTTCTTTTTTGGAACACGCTTATTTTCTGTATCCTCTAGTGAGTAAAATTGTTTCATGTATCAACTTCCTAGGACCCTTGCTGCAACCCCTTCTCTGCAGCTGCATCCTTCGTTGCGGTCAGAGTGCAATGGTATTTTCTATGTTTGATAATACCTGGCGACCTAGCTGTCTGTGTTTGTAGGTAATCCGCCCACGATCATTCAGTCCTGGCACGTAACATGCACCCAAGGAAGATTCTCCGATCGACGCATGGATATAAATATTGATGCACTAGCGCTTCACTTAAAAAAAAAAGTGTTGGTGGTTTGGGCCGATCGAATTTTTATATATGTGCTTTTGTCATCTGAAAGGATTTTTGTGGGCGGGCATGCACCAAATGTGTGTTCCAGTTGATGTGTCAGAGAGGGTGGGTGCCCGACAATGCTACAGCAGTTTGTTCCAAACCGTGTGCGGACGATTTTTTAAAACACACACACACACACACACACACACACACACACACACACACACACACGTATGTATATATATATATATAAGTATTAAAGCATATTTAGTGTTTTAGACGCGACCGGTTTGAGCATTTTAATGCATTGCCAAGCTCCATAACGCACACGTGTAGAAGTAATCATCAATCCAGCACAACATTCATGTTAGTTTCAGTTGTTAACGTGATATCCATAAGACCGAATTAGCATAGAGTCACACTATGACGTTCATTTATAACGTCACTGATTTAGGCCTATTACACACACACGCACACACACATATATATGTATGTATATATGCATGTGTGTGTTCCAGGATGTAAATTTTCAGAATAAAATTTGAAACTCATAAGATACTGAGAGAAAAACACCATATCAAACAAGGCAACACTCTCAGCTTTTACCTCCGCAACCCGGGTTCTCGGCCCGCGGAGCAACTGGAAGGTATTCCTGATACTCGTACGGTGCACGGTTGCTTTCTCCCGAGTCCATCCGTGTCGTTCATCCCACAATTAAACAGGAAAAATACGCCAACATCTGTGTCATACAGAGTGACTGGCATGGCCTGCTTTGCAACCCCCATAAAACATATGGGTCTGTACTTTCAGCATTGAACAATACGCATGTTGTACAAAATGCGAAAAATATGACATGCCTCTCAGGCAACCAGTTCAGTTTCTCTTTTGACCAAAGCTACGTTTTGTATGCTTGTTCCACATGCCATATGTTGAAATATGTCACCTTTTAACTTACTTTTCAGATAAAGTACGGCCAACACTGCAGTCTGGGGTCTCGACACATCCAAGATAACGTTTTCAGAAGAAACTGTTCATACCAAACAGTACTGTCTGTTTGTGGCTTTTAAGAATACTTATTTTAGTATTGCTTTCACGTGACGGTGGAAATCCCCCTTAAAGGACTATCTAAAGGATTGAAAAAATAACTGTGGTTTTAATAGGGAGTGGTCTGAACAGTGAATATTTAGAGATAAAGACAAATGGGACTGTAAATTGGTGGTTTTTAATATAAAGATTTTCTCTTTACTGAGGTGGATTTAATATAAGATTCTACAGTTAAAGTTTAATCCAGGCGATTATACTAAGTCCCCTGCTGGTCAACATAAACCTTTGGGCGATCTGTAAGTGTGCAATAAAGGCAGGTGCCGCGGTCTTCTTTGGGCCTTTTAAGGATCAACTGAAACTGAACCCTGCACATACTAAGAACATGATGTATAAACCTGCAGCTTTTGCACGTCTGCAGTCAATCATGCTGGGGGGGGGGGGGGTAAGATGTTACGTTTATCCGAGTCAGATTTCTTGATTTGTCTCTGACTTGCGCCAGGTTTCAAACTCAGAAAGGTCAAAGGTCAGATGGAAGAAGCATGTCTGTAAAAGATGTAGACCATACCATGAATGTAGTGACTTTAACAGACTTACACGGCGACAGCTGGCATTCCGACAAAAACCGAATCGGTGGTCTGGATAGAAAGCTGTGCACTTTTTGCAGCACGTATCGCACAGATATGACAGTATTGTGCTTCAACCCAACTGTGTGCAACACATACCACGTAGATATTATTCCGCTTAAACCCAACCGTCAAGAATAGGGTCCGTGGCTGTGTTGTGTGTTATTTTATCTGTGAAAACACAGACTTTCTTTTTTTCTTTCCTTATTTATTTCCGCCCATATCTTGCCAGCACCTTTTCTCGGAAACGGTTATAGCTAGAAATACAAACATTGCATGGCCATAGCCCTATTATTGAAATTAGTCTTCTGATGTGGAATAATTTAATATTTCATAAAATTACGCAAATTACAGGCAATTTAATTGAAATTTAAACCTTCCACACTTCAAAACTATTCTAGATACAGGTGTCAGCAGCAGTGGAATTACCACTCCTTCTTACTATACGTTTGAAGATATTCAAGATCTAAACGATGAAACACTCCTGGTATTCAATGAAGTCACAATATGATATATATATATATATATATATATATATATATATATATATATATATATACAATTATTACAGATAGATATGTCAATCCAACTTCAGTTCTTAGGTTTGGGCTATAGATGCATTCAATGTAATGAAAGTGCAAAATGTAAAAATAAAATTTTATGCTAATTAGGTATACTTCTGAAATTTTAAACATGAAACATTTTCATGATGTATTGTAGACAGAGGTGTCAACATCAATTTATTGGTTTGTAGTATAGGTGTGTCCAATGAAATGAAAAAGTTGTCAAATTTGAAACTGTACTAAGATTTTAATGTTCACTACTTTAACCCAACCCTATTAAAGATGAAGGGGCAATAGGCAACGGCAAGAACAGAAGGTTCAAGATCTGCCTAAAAGAGGGCACTGCAGTCAGTGGAGGGTTAGGGTTGCATATTCCCATTACTTTACATTGTAACTTGCAACTTAATAACTTGAAAACTACTGCACATAGAAACACCAAATTTCAGACAATAAATCTAGATGCATAACTAAATACCTTATAAAAATCATATAACCACAGCTACATAAGTGAATAGTTTATTTAAGGTTACTTTAACATACAAACTATTGGGAATACACAGCTCTAGCCCTCCAAAATTTTGTATATTCAGTTGTGTATTGGGGCGAATATACACCTTAGAGCTAATTCTGGCCTGTCCTATTTCATTTCAAAAGACTGTGGTAAATACCCGTTTGATTGTCATTGAACAACATTTAAAACATTTTAAATTTTATTAATTTTCAAGGCACACACAAATTTGCTCTAGAGGAATCCTACTTCAAATCTAGTCCATAAATCAGCATGCCATTTGGAACGAATAACAGTTCACTTGTTTATGCAACAACAATAATGATGACGACATAAAATAAATAATGTAGGCAACCAAAACGAGAATAACGTGAAAATGTCAAATTACCCAAGGGTATTGCAATGGTACGTTTTGTACCGAGATTAAGCTATCAAGGCACAACAATGTGAGCTGACTGTGATCTACCCTCCTTACTGTGATAGATCGAAAGTAGCACACCGGGAAATCTGCAGGAAATTAACAAATATATATATAAAAAGTCAATTTAAAGGGACCATGACATGATGATTCATGGAAGTTTTCTCTTATCAAGGTTAACCAATGTATCCACATTTTCACTTTTTAAAGCTTCGGTTATCAATTTCGTTACCATTTCCGTTACCACATGCACATTCAATTAAAAGATTCTGCAAAGCGGGAACGTGTAGGCTTACAAGCCCTTCTGTCGCATCTGCAGTATAGTTGACACTTTCAGTTCTCTCATGCAACTGTGTCTTGAACCCTGCAAGATCTTCGGAATTTCGAATGTCGAATCGTCATTTTTTTTTCCACAGTAGCACTGCAGATGGGAAAACCAAACGAGGAGTCGCATACATTTTTTTCGAGATCGAAAGAGTGACAACTTCGTGCCGAATCTGACGCCATAAAAATTATCTATTTTCTTGTGTTAACACGACCAGAACCAGTTTGCAGGAAGCCCTCACATGATGCTCGCCGTCGTCAGCTTTGGCCAGTACGCTTTACGCAATGAGCATGCCGGGATACATGTTCATTTGGTGTCAAAATTTCGGGTTAATGGGAGGAGTTTATTTACGGTATATATGTAGCATGCACAAACCATGGCATTATGTCAAGGTAACTGTACACATTGGAAATTTGAAGTATGCATTCTTATCCGCGCAGGACATGATTCCAGTATTGAGAGCATACACACCTTTGTTCCAAATGACTCTTAGTTATCAGAAAGATGGTAAAAACTATTAGATCTGTGGCAGATGAGGAAATGGATCTAGTGCACTTCACTGTAACACAGAGGATATGTGCAATTCACTACAGCTCTAGAGATTTGACAAACTCGCTTTATGCAAATGCACAAAGTCTATAGTACTGTTGTTGTTCTTCAAAATTGTTGGTGTTGCTTCTTTTCAACAAGGAACTTTTCAAAGTTCACAACAGCAAAACTTTCAAAATTTAAAGTAACGCAATCGTGCAGTTATGCACATGCGCAGAAAAGGCACAGCAATGGAGTCAACAGAGACCTCAATCAGCTGCCTCAGTTTTGGTTGTTTGGTTTCAAGAATACATTTATTGTTGAAATAGGCACACGGTATAACGCAAATCTTTCGCATGTAGAATTAATTTTGACAAAGTTTCCCTTCCCGCAAAAAGCCTACTTCCGAGGATTTAATAAAAAAGGCGTAGTCTGCACAAAGGGCAAAAGGAGGGGCCGTATTAAACGTTCGGAAACTTCGTGGTATTTTTGCCTGTTAATGTGATTGAGGAACCCAATGAACACTTTGAAAACAAAAAGGGAACGGAACATGTGATGGAATTGTAAATTACAATGGGTCTTTATGTTTTATAAACACAAAACAAAATTCCTTGAAGTGAAGTTGTGTATACATCACGGAAAGACCTGCACGCTACCGTTGCAACCCATGACGGCTAGAAATATCCCAGGATGGTTCTTTATCTTTTAATTAGAGCACTTACAGTTCTAAATTTGGTAACCCCCCCCCCCCCTCCAGAGTTGCTACTCTGAATTTATTTTTCTCAAATTTATACCAAGATACTATTACCCTTGGGTAAAATGCGATCCATTCCTCTTATCATGAAAAGGTACAGGTCCCCAAACCGTAAATATTTATTAAAACAAGAGGAGAAAATGTTAAATCAATCCTTACAACTGATTACAGTCACTGCAAATAAAAACGAGCATGCGACCATGTGCGTTGCAGGTTCGATAGGTACAGTTTGAAGTACTATACCTGGAACGGAAATATGAAAACCGAGCCACAGTGAGTAGTAGTACCGCGAAGTGATCAAGTGTTAAAGGAATTGAACAAACTTTTGCTGTTCTTACAACACACAATGTCACGTACTCTATGACTATGTGCGATGCATGCAATACACAGATGCAGCCGGTTGATGACAGTATGGTTTGCAATTGCATCCTGAAAATGGGCCACGTATGCTTTGTACTGGAACAGTTTTGTATAACTGTGTCAATACAGCTAAATGAGGACTGCTGACAGTATTTTTTGTCCTGTAGTCTGATTTGTTTAGGGAACCGGAAACTATGTTCATACCACTGTTAAAAGCAAAACAGTACAATCAACATGCATTTTAATGCCAGGCGGTCCACAAATTGAAATGTCCGTTTAATTACGTTCCATTCACTGTAAAAACAATATAGGTAATATATCACGGTGGCCAAAAAACAGTAACACTAAGATAGAATATTTTTATCAGAAAGAGCAAAGTCAGCCTCCGAAAAATGTAAAGTTACGATCTCCATCTGTAACCACCAAGAGTCATTTTGGTGTTAAGGTATGAACGAATATCATCACTGGCACCATCTGTCTCCATTTTACTTTACAAACCTCGGCGGTCTGGGTGGGTACAATGGAAAGCGGGGGGGGGGGGGCTCGTTTAATAGGTGAATACAAAATATTAGATGGTCTTAAGCCAAATGTGATCTCTACATGGAGAAGTCTACTTTAAATGGGGGCATTTTACAAAGTATTAATGCAAACGCACATTTCATCCCAAAACGTCATATACAGTATCATGGACGTGGTGCAATCTATGGATCTATATACCTTTTTATTGTTATTTCTCATATAAATTCAAGTGCTGGTAATCTTACCGTCCTTTCGTGGTTCCCCACATGAACACGTTTGCCACAGACCAGTGTAGTAGCGTCCCTGGACAGTCCAGCCAACGGTGGCAAAGCCAATGACATAGAGTATAGCAGCTATTGCCAGCAAGGTGAAGATGGCACCCGCCAAACCGCGGAAGCTGATGGTGTGCACTGCTACTCCCGCGCTGGTCGTGCGCGTGGTGACGGTCGTGGTCTTGGTGATAGGCATAGTCCACTTATTGTTCAAGGAATGATTCGGGAGACAATATTGTAACGTATGCCGAGCAACTCTGACAGCACACCAACTCACCAGTCAGATGAACCTACGGTGCTGTGTACCTATAATCTCATGCACATGAAACGAGACCTGGACGAGTGAGTCAGCGGTGAATACTGAATACTAAGTGAGTAGTAAGATCGCGCGATGCACAGACTCGCACAACTGCCTGCCAGCTGATTCAGACAACGCAAACTGTGGAGGCTTTATCATAGATGTCCAGACTTGCTCTGTTTTGGCCGACTAAAAATAGCATACATCGGAGCAAACTCTCTAAACAGGCGTACCTCCCACTCAAAACAAACTGCAAATATCCGCCATGCCCGCAAGCCCGGCGCAAGCCCCAATCAATATCGACCCGTTGCCAAGTTTGGCAATGCAGGATATCCCTGGAGAGGCTAATTCTACGGGGGATGAACTGGGCCATCTAGATTATTATGATGGCGTTGTTGCTTACAGGGAGCTTGACAGACATGATAATTAGTCGATTTCCACAGGAAGCCAGTAGCAACAGCGGAGTAAAACGAGAGGAACTGCGATCTCTCGATAGGGACACTTTTGAATGAATGCATTAATCTTAAAGGTTTCCATTTGCAAATTTTGATGAAAACGCAGAAACAGAAACCAAAATGAGAGCAATTGAGAAAAGTGTTTATCTCCCAGTTTTGACTAACTGGCAGATGACCAGTCTGAGCTACAATGACCAGTGGGTCAGTGGGGGATTGAATGAACCTCCCTTGGTATCTTGACAGAATTAAAGTTTGATCAAAATCGCGGTTAAAACTTCCGTATTTGAACGGTGATCTGCAAAGATAATATTTTCTCTTGACGTCAAATCTGCCTACGTGCCTTGAGTATTAGTAAGACTTAAAATGTTAAAAGTTTTGTTCGGTGATACTCAAATGTACCTAGAAAACATCCCTTTGAATTGGAAGCTGGCTGACCATCTTCACCTATAATAGTTTTGAATTAGTAAAGGAATAAAATAATCGAAGTTTGTGTAATTAGCATAATTGAAATTCGAATGCTTTCATTTACATTTCGTCTATTGCGCCTATACCAGAAACCAAAGAATGGAAGCTGCTATTGACACTTTAATCTAGAATACCTTTGGAAATATGATCACCTTTCTTGACCTAAGTCTTAAGATATTCATTATCTGAAGTTCAAAAGTGTGCACAAGTAGCATAAATTCAAATTTTGCAACTTCCATGTGTATTTCATTTGATGCACCTGGAGGGCACTCAAACCCCTCAAATGAAGTTGGATTGACACCACTGTCTGTAATGCTTTTAGGAAAAATGATCTACCTAAATAAGCAAATCTATGGTGCCTTTTTGGTGGTAACACAAAGTCCACTTTTAGCGCAATTGCGAGATATTGTCTGCTATTGCGAGATTAAAAAGCAACATTGGTTTGCCACTAATGAGCCACCACACGAATCGTATGTGTGCCCACAAAGGTAAGATTAAGCACACTTTTTTGGGGGGTATTTTATACTGAGAGTATTGTCGGGCGCTATTATTCAGAAAACCACCAAACTTGCCATGGTGACTGGCCTATAAGTGAAATTGTGCATATTGTTTGGAATTGCGAAGATTTTTAAAATTATGCAAATTAGGGGCAATTAAAATTTTAAAGGCTCCATATTGTCCAAACTATTGCAGATAGACATAAAAATTCTAATTGCATGTATAGGTTTGTGACAACTGCCAATATAATGGAAGTAAATGAAAGTTGAGTGTCTCCAAAACGATTATACAAAGAGATGCCATTCCAACTTCAATTTGTCGGTTTGTGGCAAAGCCGCATCCAATGAACCATGAACCAAAGTTGTAGAATTTATGCAAATTAGGTGAATATGCAAAATTTAAATCTTGAATAGCTTCAAACCTATTATAGATGGAGGTGTCATTCCAACTGCAATTTGTAGGTTTGTGACATAGCCGCATCCAATGAACATAAATTGTTATTTGTGCACATTACGTGAACATGCAAAATTTAAATCTTGAATAGCTTTAAAACTCTTATAGATGGAGGTGTCATTCCAACTTCAATTTGTAGGTTTGTGACATAGCCACATCCAATGAACATAAATTGTAATTCGTGCACATTAGGTGAATACACAAAATTTAAATCTTGAATAGCTTTAAAACTTTTATAGATACAGGTTCCACTTCAACTTTACTTTATAGATCTGTGACAAAAGTGCATCCAATGAGCTATGAACCAAAGTTGTAGGATTTAAATCTATGCAAATAAGACGAAAACACAAAATCTAAATCTTGAATAACTTTAATACTATTATACATAGACGTGCCATTCCAACTTCAATATGTAGGTTTGTGACACAACAGCATCCAATGAACCATGAACCAAAGTTGTAGGCTTTTATATTTCATAATAGGCAAATACACAAAATTAAGTTCTTGAGTAGCTTCAAAACTATTATAGATAGTGGTGTCATTCAAACATCAGTTTGTAAATGTGTGATATGGCCTCATCCAATGAACCAAGACCCAAAGTTGCAGCATTTTAATTTATGCAAATTAGGCTAATACACAAACTTTAGATTATATTGAACAATAGCAAGAAAAAAGTATAGCATAGACACATTTGTTTTACTTAGACTGTGAAAGAAGTCAAGCATTGACTTATCGAACCACTCTCCATGGCACAGATGTTGGCGTATACTTCCTACCTTGCCCGTGGTGGAGGAAATCCGAAGAACTCGGAGAAAATCACCGTGCACAGTTAAAGTGGTAGGAACTTTCTCCACATGCTGCCCACGACGAGAGTCGAACCCGGATCGCAAAGGTGAAGGGCGAGCGTCTTACCACTCAGCCAACCGTGCACCCTAGCAAGGCATAGCATTTCAAACTATTCTCATTTTGAAGGCACCCAGATTTACTGTGAAGCAAATCTTCTTTTCTAGTTTCTTGCTATGTTTCCATTGCACCCAAATTGTCCACGCGGAATCTCAGAAAATGCTACACCTGCAATCTGGTGATTGCAGGTGTAGCATTTCCCCGAGATTTGGTACTTGGATTAATCTACCAGGGAAGTTGTGCACTTGGGTATTGAATTGTCTTGTTGATTATAATTATGCAAATTAGGGGCAAATAAAATTTTAAAAGTTTCATATCTTCCAAACTATATCACTATATCTTCCAAGCTATCACAGATAGAGGTACCATTCTAACCTCAGTTCATAGGTTTGTGATGAAGCCCTCTAATTTGAGCTGTAAAGCATAGTTGTAGGATTTTAATTTTTGAAAATTAGGCACATGTGCAAAATTTTAATTTTGAACATGTTTTAAACTGTTATACATAGAGATGCCAAACCAACATCTATGTATAGGTTTGTGATTCAGCCCTGTCTATTGAACTTTGAAGCAAAGCTGTAAGATTTTATTTTATGCAAATTGGGCACATATGACAAGTAAACGTATCGCATTACAGAGATACCATTGAAATTTATTACTAAAATCCAGAACTTGCAAATAATTCCCAGTCTGAAGTCCACAAATTTGTCCTTGTCAGCAAGTGAAACACAGCATCGCAAAAAACCCTGGCCTTGAAGTCACCCATACAGATTTGCTGTAAAGCAAATCTACTTCTCCAGCGATTGTCTTCTAATAATTGTGAGCTCCTGTGGATTCATATCAGACGACTGTGACAATATCATAATGTCTGAAAAATGAACAAAAATATTGATCACCTTCTTGGTTCTAAAGCCATAATATTGCTTCTCTTTTGAACATGAGGGCTTGGAACAGGTCTGGCTCGTACGGTCCATTCATCTCTCTAGTTAGTTGTTCAAGTTCAGTGGTTGACTCAGATTTTGTACTGCTGACATGGTCACCACCTGTATTGTTGTCAAGTGTGCAGGATACGCAGGTTTTTGAACCAGTCTGGCTGATCGTCTCACTTTCTTCTCTGCTTCTCCTATAGAATTAGCAGCCCCATTACACATCATTCTGCCTGATTGGATGGAGGGTGTGCAACAACCTCTGTCTTGTGTCTCCAGATGACACTAATCTATCTGCTAGGATTGCTGCACACATTTCAGAAAAACAGAGGCTTAACATTTTGTACATTACCAGAAAAAGAAAACAGCGCGAAACCAAAGCCAGGCATGATATCTTGTGACCACCGTGGCATTGTGTTTGTCAACACACACGAACCGCAACGTCATTTGACGGATTGATGTCCAACTTTGCATGGCAATTAAAAACGACAACGTTTGGATTTTGGACAAAGGCGAGGATAATCACTCCAAAAAGTCCAAGATAGACAGGGTAACTTGGAGTGATCATGAGGGTGACAACAGTGACCAGGAAGATTCTCAAAAGGACAATGACAGGTCAGATGATTATTCCGTGTTTGAACCACCGAATTCTGGAAGCGTATGACCTTTTGCTTCTCTTGGAATATATTTCAAGAGAAGGAAGAGGAACAACAAAATTTAGTTTTATGTTGATGACCTAAATATGCCGCTGGGATAGTTATGCTTCCAATGGGAGTGATGTTGGAATAGTTATGCCAGTTCTCTCTCTCTCTCTCTCTCTCTCTCTCTCTCTCTCTCTCTCTCTCTCTCTCTCTCTCTCTCTCTCTCTCTCTCTCTCTCTCTCTCTCTCTCTCTCTCTCTCTGTGTTCCAAATCGCTCGATGGTCAAGGTGTAAATGCAGTTTTTGAAATAATTAATGTGATTGGGGGTATTTACTTTTTATTCATTCATCCAATCGTTCATTTTATTCATTTGTTTATTGTGGTATTGTTTTTTCCTCTATGTATCCTTATCACTGTATGTCTTGTATATCTATCTGTCTGTTTGTCTGTCCAAATCGCTCGACGGTTTAAAGTGTAAATGCAGTTTGTGACTTTTTTATGGGAGGGATAATTTACTTTTTAGTCATCCGTTCATTCATTTTACTCATCTGTTCATTGTGACATTGTTTCTTTTCTCTATGTATCTATATTGCTGTATATTTATTTATTTATTTATTTGTTTATTTATTTATTTATTTATTTATTTATTTATTTATTTATTTATTTGTTTATTTATTTATTTATTTATTTGCCTGTCTGTCTGTCTGTCTGCTCTAGGTTATTATTATCATTATCATTTTTTTTTTTTTTTTTTTGCAACGAATAGTTCCTTCACAGCAAGCAATTGAAATCCGTTCTTCAATAACGGCTGGCATTTTCATTCTACAAAATTCCGCGATTACAACACCTATCTACGGTTTAATGTATTTAATATACCAAATCAAAAATTTCTGTTGTCAAAGATCAACTGACAAGATATCACTTGTATATTCATTTCGTTTTTTGGTTTGTTTTGATCATTTGTTGATCACATATTTCTGAAGAATCGGGCGTTTGAAAATATGTTCACACACACACACTGCATGAATTAGTAAATTGGAAAGGACCTCATGCAAAGATCGATAAGGCACTGTAGAAGAACTGTTATGACAGTGACTATAGTTCAGGAGCACATACATCTGCTTCATGCTTCATCCTTAATTAACATTACATAATTTATTACAGATAGATAGATGGATGGATGAATGAATGGATAGATAGCTAGATAGATAAGATAGGATGGGTGGATGGATGGATGAATAGACAGACAGACAGACAGACAGACAGACAGACAGACAGACAGACAGACAGATAGATAGATAGATAGATAGATAGATAGATAGATAGATAGATAGATAGATAGATAGATAGATAGATAGATAGATAGATAGATAGATAGATAGACAGATAACATGAGCAACACCGGCTCTTTGCCAACTGAAATATATTTGTATAAAATCTGCCGGAAGCAGAGGTACAACATTACTAAAATGGATAATAATAATAATAATATTGATGATGATGATGATGATGATGATGATGATGATGATGGTGGTGGTGGTGGTGGTGGTGGTGGTGGTGGTGGTGATGATGATGATGATGATGATGATGATGATGATGATGATGATGATGATGATGATGATGATGATGATGATGATGATGATGATGATGATGATGATGATGATGCAGGTGACCCGGCTAGGAGGTAGGCCACCCCAACAAGCATGCATATATTACTCATAGTATTGACGTTGAAGGATATACTTGGGTGACCTGTCTGGGAGGCTAGATACTTACAAGAGTTACACCTACACTTCTGTCCATCCCAGGCCCTAAGCAACATTATAAAAGCTATGAATGACAGGTACGTAATGTAATTGTAGAAGGTCTGGCGGAAATAAGAGGTGCAACATTAAAATGGGTTATGACTATGATAAATTATGATACCAACTGCAGAAGTTATAGCTCCCGCGCAGACCACTGTGTGGGAGGCATGATCTGCCTCCCAGGCACGTCATCTACTCGTACTTGGTGACCCGGCTGGGAGGCAGTTTACCCCAGAAACCATACATACATTAGGCATAGCATTGACATAAAGGATACACCTCACGGACAGACCATCCAGAGGGATACCTGTCCGTGAGGCTACTTACAAAAGTTGCATCTACACTTCAGTCCATTACGGGCTTTAAGTAACGTTTTAAAAGCTATGAATGTCATGTCTTTAGTCAGGCATCTGGGTAATGAGTTCGAAAGCTGTGCGCCTTGATATCGGATGCTTTGTTAGCCAAACTTTGTTGTTCTAGGTCTGAGAATATTTAACTTATTATTATGTATAATTCCATCACAGTTTTCAACACATAGATAAATATCATTCATAAATAAATTGAACAAAATCGGTCCCAAAATGGACCCTTGGAGAACACGCTTTTTATGTCTTCCCAAGTACTAAAATATTTGGCCACTTTTGACACGTTGCTTTCTTCCAGACCACGTTCCAACAAGGCCACGACTGGTTTGTCCACATCATATACCGCAAGCTTTGCCAATAACAAATTGTGTGGTAATTCATCGAATGCCCTGGATAGGTCTATAAGTACTGCACCTACATTACATTTTTTCATCCAAGGCTTTCGCACGTCTTCTGTTAGGTTTATCAGAACAGTGTTGCAATTCTGTGCCGTTCTCTTAGCTGGCAGCATATCATGATATATTGAATTGCAAAACAAGGTTTTTAAGCTGATCGTGCAATAGGCCTTCGTATATTTTTGGAAAACTTGTCAAAATACTTAAAGGCCTTGAATTTTCTTTTATCAGTCGATCTGTTTTCTTTAAACTTGGTAATATATTAGCCATTTTCCTCGGAGTGGGAAAAATTGACAAGTGTGTACCTCTGTTTGTGACATTAGTCACAGTCATTGCCTATGATTTAGCAGATAATTTCAAAGCTTTAGGTGGAATTTTATTGTATTCAGTTGTGTATTTGCTTTGGAGGTTCTTGAGCTTGTTATTTTCCTCATTTCAGTGACAGGAGAGAAACTGAATTTTACCATTCCAATTTGTTCCTTGTGAGTATTTCTGACGTGGGACTGAATTGCTAAAACACTGGGATGGTTAGAAAGACCAATGGACGAGTCAACGAAGTTGACTCGTCCATCAGTGCCGCCAGCATGAAAATCACTAAAATTGTTACAAAACCTCCTGTTCATCTTACTTTTTTCAAGTACCAAAATTTCCGTATTTGAACTTTTTTTTATCCAAAAAGGTTTTATTGTCGCCCAAAAATCACGATTGTTTCGTCCATCATTACACTTTTCATTAAGATAGTTGCATATGGACAAGTGCCTTAAAGCAGTACAGCGATTCCTCTGCTTCCTGCATAATTCAAACTCTGTTGCACATGAGGTCCTTTTTTTTAATGTTAAGCCATCTGTTTCTTAGCATGCGTTTCTGAATAAATGGCTTCACGCCGTCTACTGTTCATCATCGGAGCTCCTTTACATTTTAGTTTTTTCCTTTTGGTCAGTGCGTGTTCATCTAGAACACTTTTATACATGTAACTGAAAGCCCGGTGTTGGTCCTCAAAATCGTCAAAAACATCAGCAACCTGAAAAGGTATATTATTTATGTCGTTATTAAAATCTGCTGCGTTGAAATGTTAAGAACTTCTATAAATAATATTTTAAAGTCTCCGTGTTTTTGTTTACTTTTGTGTCCTTTTTTCACCGTAAAAACCATATGGTGAAATTCACTGAGCCCTGTATCCATCACTGTGGTACTGAAAAATTGTATGGGGTCAGTTGTTTAAATGATATCAATGAAAGTAAGAGAAGCAGCTTTTAAACAAGTAGATGTCTTCAAGTTAGTCAAGTCATTAATATCACAAATATTTATGAGTGGTGATATATCTGCCAGTATGTTTAAACAAGCTGAAATTTAAATCACCAATCACAGTATTATTGCAAGTTTTTGCAGAGATGTATTGTAACATTTCTGTTATTCCTCTTTGAAAATTGCATTTTCCATTGAAGGAGGTCTTTATGCGGCAACCAATAGCCATGTGTCCGCACCTAGAATTAGCTCAATAACAATCGTTTCCATTGTCTTGCTTCCATATTCTATTAAACGTCTGTGGGGTATATGTTGCTTTATGTAGACCATCACACCACCACCAAAACCATTTCGGTCTCTTCTGCAGAGTTCATAACCATCTATCTTGAACTTGGCGTCACTGAACCTGCAGTCTAATTTTGTTTCAGGCCATGCAAGAATGTCCACACGATTGGCAATGTCAATGAGCTTCTAAAACGTATCTCTGACACTGTTTGTATTGAGGTGTCTTGTAAGTAGATTATGTGGGTATTTCTTCCTTTCCTGTTGCAGTTCCTCATAGAGCAGATATGTGGACTCATTCTGATTCTCATTTGGGATTGATGCTGTTCTTGTGTCTTTATTATTTTCCACATGAATATTATCAAAATACGAGACACTAACAGCGATTTGCTGTACCAGTCAGCTTCTTGATCATTTTGATGATAAAAATATTCAGTTTCGCTTATATTTATACATCTTATCAGTAAATACCATTATTACTGTGACTGTGTGCTATCTGAGAATCAACTAATCCTAAAAAAACTGAAGAAAGAAAGAAAGAAAGAATTCCTAGAAAAACAGTATGTCTGTGTTGGCACACAGACATAATTATTTTATTACGTCTGTGTTCCAACACAGACATATTGGTTTTCTAGGAATTCTTTCTTTCTTTCTTTCTTTCTTTACCGGCAAATTTGTCCGACATTTCATTTGAAAAGTATTATACGTAGAAACTTCAAACTTGGTACAATTATGTACTTCTACAGATGAAGTCTCGCCTTTTTATTTTGAGACGTCGTGCTTTTCAAAATTATGCAAATGAGGCCTAATTAAAGTTTTCAATCTTCAGTATCTTATATACTATAGTAGATGTGGTTCCGAGTATATAGGAGTTCGATCATAGCAAGGCAAAGGTCATCTCAAATATCAAGGTCATGTCAGGTCAAAGGACAATTTTAGGTCAAAATTTCATTTTTAAGGTTAAGGTAGAGGTCATCTCAAGGTCAAAGATCATTTCAAGGTCAAAAGCCACTTTTGATGGCGGCTTTCTTCTAGCCATAACTTGGTCAATTTTTATCTAATTTTGATCATTTTGAGCTCAAAATTGTAGCTATTGTAACACTGTATATTTTGAAACATGTGACCTCTAAACGTGAAAGGTCAACGTCATTTGGATCTTTGAAAGTTTCACCCAGCCATAACTTGGCCAATTTCCATCCAATAACCCATGTGCGAGTATACAAGAACAATAGCTTAACTGGCCTGTTAACAGCTGAATACACAAGTCACGTCCCAATGGTCTTGCCTGATATCCTGCAAGGATGTGGGTATTTTACAAAGAAATACACTGGGAATATGTACATTTTCCCTAAAAACTGCCCACAGAAACCAGGGATATACTTTGTATGAAATTGCTGAAAAGAGAGTTTTTCACTCACACTTAGTGCTTTACATACTTAAATTATGAAATGCCCAGTCAATGGTGGAATACATACTTTATTCAAATTTATCAAAGTTTGCAGGACTTTCTATTGTTCTTTATGTTCACTCATACATTTCACGCACATACACTATTCTAATCATGTTGGACTTAAATCGTGGGTATTGTAACACTATACATTTTTGCAGTTTACATGTAACCTGTAAAGGTCAAAGGTCAAGGTTATTTGGACTTTGAAATTTTCATCCAGTCATAGCTTAATGGAATGTGAAATACCAAAGGACAAAAGTTGTACCATTTAATATTTACAACTTTTGAAGGCACATAGACAGATTTGCTTTGAAGCAAATCTTCTTTTCTAGTTATCTCTGTTTTCCTTTCTACAAACGGCTAAAAATGTCAAATTGATCAATGTTTCGATGCTGTTCCAAAAACACAAGCACCTCATTTTTGTAGCCTAGTATCTTCCATGCTAATCAATTGATGGGAAAAAGATCGCCGATACGATTCTTGCCTGAGATTAATGAATAATGGAGCCTCTATTTCACACACACACACACACACACACACACACACACACACACACACACACACACACAGAGTGTGTGTGTGTGTGTGTGTGTGTGTGTGTGAAGTTTAGAATCAGATGTAAACCTCTTCATTGTTGGGTGTCAAGAGTCATTGATCAACACGGTCCATTGAATCCTCCCGTGTTAACTGAAGAGGTTTTTTTTTTTTTTTTTTTGAGTGAATAAGTGAATGAGTGCGTGGACAACTTCCCCGGGGCACAGTGGGCTTAAAACGCCCAGGGTGCGCCAAGGAAAAGTGTTCCTCTGGTTAGTCATCGCTGATATTGTCTTCAAAAAATTAAGCGAAAGAACAAGAGTTGATTTAATGGATAAATCAGACGACCTTTGAAATTAGCGGTCGCTGCAGACAAGTCTCACCGGGAAAGCACCACGTTTGAAAAGATTTCAGTTATTTCTTGTATTTGTATCAGGATTAGATCTTTGATTTTTGGCCTGAGATAGATGACACATCGTATTCCCCAAGTTAGAGGGAATCTTTAAAAAATTGTTTTGGTTTTACATCACCAGTACCTCAAAAAGACAATTATTTCAGAATGTTGTGAATTTTCCCCTGGCATAAATAGGCCACCGTCAAGGAACAGGCCGGCCACCACCCAGCATAAAGTCAGTCAATACAAGCCGTATTGCCTGTATGTTATGTAATAGGCATCGGTGATAGGAATTCTGTTTGATAAAGCAAATTATAGCATTGTATCCGTAATCTCTGTTAAGCTCTACCTTGATAACAGCGACAGGAAGTCACGATATATATATATATATATATATATAAAGTGGTGCGTGAGTGAATTTTATTAACATAAACCGTACATTGCACAGTAAAGTCACAAACCGAACGTCACATAAAAAGAATAGGTGCAACATATCACAGAATTATATTTACAAATGTGTGTGTGTCATACAGATGTAGAACTAAAAATGAGCGTCTCTACAGTTGTCATGGTGACGCCATACAGTTCTCCATCTGTAACAGTGTATGTTGTGAGTTGTATTCCACTTACATCTCGCCGTACAAGAAGCTTTCACCTGCAGAAATGGATCTTGCATTGTCTTTGGATTCTCATTGGATATACAGTTACTTAAAATTAAGCTTACCTAATATAAACCGGGCTTATGTCAGTAAATGTTTTTAAAATGGATTTACATCAGGGAATTTATGAAATGAAATCCTTAAAGTAGCACAGATTTATCAAATATTCTACGTATTGGTGAAAGTTATTTACTTTTTGTTTTAAATATTTCCAGACTGGGTGGCAAACCTTGGAGGCGACAAGGGAAGATGGGGTTGTATGCAAAAAGAATCATTATAATATGGAAAAAAATCCATGCCTGTATGTGATGTGGGGAATTATATTTTTCCCCTCCCGTGAGTGCTGGTCACAGGTACGATAGGGAAATTGGGATTCATCATTTGACGACTCGTGCAAGTAGTTTTTGGTGGAAGCATGGTAAACCCGACGGGGCCTGCCAGCAGAACCTCCTGACCTGCATAACTGACCGACATGATATATGAATTACATGTATGTTTCATCGTAAAACTTTTCGTCTCACCCTTTGTGTGTACATATTAAGTGTATATAGTTAGCCTACAGTTGATAACGTCCGGCCTCCGTGTGCCATGGTTGTGAAGGGGCGGTTTTCTATCGTTATTTTATTTTTTTTTTAATTTTTATTTTTGTGAAAGGGTCGTTTTCTATTATTGTGAAGGGGCAGTTTTCTATTATCATTGTTGTTGTTATCATCATCATCATCATCATCATCATCATTTTCGTTATTGTGGTGATGATGATGATGATGATGATGATGATGATGATGATGATGATGATGATGATGATGATGATGATGATGATGATGATGATGATGTTTTACAGCAAATGTTTTTCCAAATAATGGTAAAGTTAGATAATATTCTACGGGTGTTTTCAAAACCAAATTATTGATATTATTTGTATTTAACGAGAATTTAAAGAATTTACGGCTGCACAAAAATACGTCGTTGTGATGCTTTCCGCCATGCTTGAATGAGTCACTTCTGTAAGAAGACGAGCCAGCAACTTATACTTTTAACTTAAATTACCCATCGAATTTGACAATTGCATTTTAAATTTCATTTGACGGATAATTCAAATTTGTGATTTCAACCACATTATTCATCCCGATACCGCCAAAAGGCCTCTGCAATTGACTTCAAAATATGTATTCGTCACATTGGAGCATAGATGTTTTTAGAAGTGATACCATTTTAGAAATGTATTTTAGAGATAGAAATGTTTTAGAAAAAATATAAGGCCCAAATTGAGATTGAATTCGTGTTAAAGTAAGCATGCACAATTATTAGGTAAACCAGGCCGATACAGAGAGAACAAAAATCTAATGAAGGCACAAAAAGAAACCAGAAAAGAAGATTTGCTTCACCGCAAATCTGTCTTTGTGCGACAAAAAAAATCAAGTTTGAAATGTTTCTAATAGCTAGCATCTAGAATCGTGTCTCTATCTATATTAATTTTGAAGATATTAACGATTTAAATTTTCAATCGTTCACACTTTGCATAATTTCAATTACTACAAATCTGAAAACATATCCATTAGATAGCCCATCCTCACAAACCTATAGCTAGCATTTAAAATCGTGTCTCTATCCAAAATGTTTTTGAAGATATTAAAGATTTAAATTTTTTAAATGCCCCTAATTTGCATAATTTTTAACAACATGGCTGCACAACACAATACGCATAATTTCACTGCCAGGTCATTCATCATAGCGAATTTGGCATTCCTATGTGTCGCGGTGTCTGAGAAAAGCTCCGGCAAATTCAGGGCGAAATAAATAAACTAGAAAGGGAATTTGTTTCACAGCAAATCTGTGTGGGTTCCTTGAAAATGAGAACGGCTTGAAATACTACACTTTGCCATTGTTCAACATAATCTGAATTTTGTGTATTAGCGTAATTTGCATAAATTAAAATGCTGCAACTTTGGTTCCTGGGTCATTGGATGTGGCCATGTCACAGACCTTTCAACGTATGAATAACACCATTATCTATAATAGTTTTGAAGCTATTCAAAAGATCTTAATTTTGTGTATTTGACTAACTGGCATAAATTAAAACCCTACAACTTTGGTTCATGGTTCATTGGATGCGGCATTGCCACAGACCTACAACTTGAAGTTGGAGTGGTACCTCTACGTGTAAGTTTTGAAGTTTTTCAAGATTTAAATTTTGAGCATTTGCCTTATCTGTATAAATTAAAATCCCTCAACTTTTGTTCATTTTTCATTTGATGTACCTATGTCACAAACATAGAGATGAATGGTTGAAATAGCACCTTCATCTATAATAGTTTCGAAGCTATTCAAAGATTTAAATTTTGTATATTCACTTAATTTGCAAAAAAAAAAAAAAAAAAAAACAGTTTCGGCTCATTGTATGTGGCGGTTACAATCTTTTCAATTGAAGTTGGAATGGCATCTCTATCTATAATGTTTTTGAAGCTATTCAAGATTTAAATTTTGCACATGTTCACGTAATTTACATAAATTGAAATTGTACAACTTTGGTTCATGGTTCAGTGGATGCAGCTTTGCCACAAACCTATAAATAAAAGCATGAATGGCACCTCTATCTATAATAGTTTTGAAGCTATTTAAGATTTAATTTTTGCATATTCACCTACTTTGCATAAATTGAAATTCTACAGCTTTAGTTCATGGATTGCGGAGTGCAGGGATGTCACAAACCTACAAATTGAAATTGGAATGGCACCTCCACACATAAAACTTTAGAAATAAGTCAGAAAGGTTTAAATTATCTATATTCACATAATTTGCTTCGATCTAAATTGTACAACTTTCGTTAAATTGAAGTTGGGATGACACTTTGATCTATAATAGTTTTGAAGCTATTCAAGATTTAAATTTTGCATATTCAACTTATTTACATAAATTGAAATCCTTTGGTTCAAGGTTCATTGGATTCAGCTTTGCCACAAGCCGATAAGTTGAAGTTGGAATGGCATCCCTATGTATAATAGTTTGGGAGATATTCAAAGTTTAAATTTTCAATGCCTTAATGAGCATATTTTAAAATTCTACAACTTTCATTTACTGTCCATTATATTGGCAGGTGCCACAAACCTTTACATGCACATTGAAATTTTATGTCTATCTACAATAGTTTGGAAGATATGCAGCTTTTAAAATTTGAATTGCCTCTAATTTGCATATTTTTAAACATCGTGACCATTCCAAACGATATGCGCAATTTTACTGGTAGGTCAGTCACCATGGCAAGTTTGGTGGATTTTGGAATAATAGTGTCCGAGAAAAACTTCAGACAAATTTGGCCAGAAAGAAGAAAGAAAGAATTCTTGGAAAAACAAAATATCTGGGGGTACACTCAAACATAATAAATAAATAAATAAATAAATAAATAAATAAATGAAATATCTGAGTTGGCACACAGGCATAACAAGATTACCACAGGTTCTTTTTGTTGACACGTCATCATCCGTCCCTGTTCTCTTGAAAGAAGCTTTCAGAGCACAGTTCTTTGCAGAGTTGGTCAATACATGTATGTGTACTGTCTCTTACCTGCACATCTACCCATACAAGTATCGCAAGTACAGTAAATAGTCAGATTGAGTAAATAACTCTTTTGATGTAGAGCATGACCCCTCGTTCGTGGGTCCATCCACACCAGCTGTTTCGACACAAGAATAAACCGTCGTTAATTTGTAGCTATAATGAATTATGTTGTACATCTGTGCGGCGACCCTGTCTGTCATAGAAAAGGGTCACAAACGCACATACAGGAGGTGACCTGTCATGGCAGGTAACTATGCAAAGACGTTGATTCTTGTGGCGATAAAAATTTGGCTGCAAAGAGCAGGTGACCTCCCCGGGCGATGGCTATAGGTACCACTGTATATGCAGTGTTTTCTCTCCCACTGTTATTGTCCGTCCCGTTCCAGATTGCAGCTGATGACCTGATCTGTTACCAGGGACCGTGCTGTGCAACCAATTCTCCATTTACACAACCCTGTGCAGCATGTCCCAGCTTGGACTGCACACGTGCCAAGTAAATGCAACTTTACAACAGGGGTCAGTTCAGATAGTTCAGTCACACGGGTAACTAGCTGTCTATGATAGTCCTAACTGTATCCATGTTCAAATATATCATTATGCCAGCATCTCTCAATGTATACATGCATCGATATACGAGTATTTCAGACTGTACTGTCTTCTGCTATTCCGAGCTCATCATTAGTTTTGCAGATATACGAGATGTAAAATTTCATTTATTTGGCTACCATATATGAATTAAAATGCTGCAACATTTGCATTACTGATCATTGGATATACAAAAAACACAAACTTATAAACTGAAGCGGGTATGACATTTTTCATCTATGAAAGTTGGCACCTCTGTCCATAATAGTTTTGAAGATATTCAAAATTTAAATGTTGTATACTAGTAATCATTTGCTAACTTTGATACTTAAATTTACAACTTTGCTTACTAGTAACTGCTTATTGAATTCACCCCTGTATTCAACTAATTTGCATAAATGAAAATACTACAACTTTGGTGAATACTTTATCGGATACAGCATAGCACAAACCTAAAATAGAAGTCGGATTGGCACATCTATCTATAATATTTTCTAAGATGTGTAAGCTGTACGTTTTGTGTGTTCGGCTAATTGACATAAATGAAAATGCCCTGACTTAAGGTTGTGATACATTGGATACAGATATAGCACAAGCTTACAAATAGAAGTTGGAACTTTTATCTACAGTTATTTTATAGACATTAAAGACTTAAATTAGTATATTACCGAATTTGGATATATCTAAATGTTACGACTTTGTTTCATGTTTTTTTTGGATGCGCCTAAAACACGAACTGAAAAATTTAAGTTGGATGATCACCCTTATTCATAATAGTTTTGAAGATATTCAGCATTTTATTTTTAAGTGCTCCTAATTAGAATAATTCAAAATGGTCACATTTGTTTTATAGTCCATTGGAATGGAATTTGTTACAAACATTCATGCACGACTGAACATTCTTTGTCCATATTCATACAGTTTTGAAGATATGTAGCTTTAAACAATTCTGTTGCCAATTATGCCCTAATTTGCATAGGAACTTTCTGATTTTTCAAGGTAATGTGCACAAATTCATCATACGTGCAGACTTTCCATCAAGTTTCACTTTTACCTTGTTGGAGAAATTGGCACTGCAGAGAGAGAGTGAGTGAGAGAGAGAGAGAGAGAGAGAGAGAGAGAGAGAGAGAGAGATAAAACGGAGGAAACCATGCTAATCCTCATCAGCTTGTGCTGCCATGCTTTCCAGGACCAAAGCCGTGGCACAGGGTCCATCACACACTCTCTCACAGCTGTGATGACCCCTTGTCCTGGCTGAATCCCCTGCACTCATCACTTGTACTCTCTTGGGGGGGGGAGACTTTCCCTCAAACACCCCCCCCCCCCGCTTCTAAGGCTGCCCATGGGATCCCTTATGAGGGCTACCACATTTTCTTTTCCTCCCTGTACTCTGAACTTCTAATTTACCCTGTTGATGTCTTGTCTTTGACTATTGTAATTGTTTAAAAATATTTCATTACGTATAACGCCCTCTGGGGACCATTGCACGTACAAACACATGTGCAATAGGAACTCCAGCATGCATTCCAAATGGTCATTACACTATATTAACATCCTACTATAGTCAAACGTAATTGACCAGGGTAAACGTGGAACCAACGCTTTAGCTACACATATTATATTAAATAACATTAAACAAGTTAACTCTCACCACCACCTTTCCCCCTAAAAAACAAAACAAAACAAAACAAAAACTAACAAACAAAACCAGAGACTATCTATTGTCTAACAACCCTGGGTCATGCTGACAAGATCCACACGCACAAAATACTAGCGTCTCTGTATGAAAAGCCAAAACTTTACGTCCCTATATTCCTGGAGTATGGGGCTTTGGAGAAACTCTGCCTGTAATGTATCACAGCGCAATGCAAGTGAGCAAAATTGTCACCTCCAGTGCTGCCATCTACTGGTATCAAGAGTGCCCAAGAGTAGTATTGCCTTAATGCTCTTACCCCGGTATTCATATTGTGGATAAACTGCATGCAAAGCAGATTCTTGGGGGTGGGGGGTGGGGGGTCTGAATGCAGCACTTGATGGGAGCAGAAGGCTGCTAAAACAGACAAACTGGATCAGAAACTCTCAGAAAAATAGATAGACACCAAAAGTGGATGATTGGCTCATCGCACACACACACACACACACACACACACACACACACACACACACACACACACAAAATCAACGATATGAATAAAGGTATAAAAGTTTATGTTTTAAAAAATAATGACAAACTAACATTAATAATCATAATAGTAAGATTTTTTGCCAATTTATTGCCGATATAGCTCTGAAAATCAATATTGTGTTTGCTCAAGATATACATACCAAAGTGCTTAAATTTACCCAGAATGCATATCAGGGCAGCTTGGACTCGGAGTCCTCTGGCTGTCAGCGCGCTTGGACGGCCCCGAGACTCCCGGCCTAATTAGTAAGTCTCACTCACAAAAATTGTGTCAGGTTGGAAAGTCTGCATTAAGCCATGTGTGGTTGTTCCAAGAGAGAATCGAACAATAACATTTTTATATTCTCTTTGCCGCCCCCCCCCCCCCAATATGTAAATCTTGGAAAACTGTGTGCAAACATAGTGTCTGTCTTTCTTTCTCTCTTTAGGCCACCTGTGTCACACACGACCACAGCGGGAAAGCGGAGAGCCACATTATTATTATTACTATTAGAAGTAGTAGTAGTAGTAGTAGTATTGTTGCTGTTGTTATTATTATTATCATCATCATCATCATTATTATTATTATTATTATTATTATTATTATTATTATTATTATTATTATTATTATTATTATTATTATAGTTTTCCAGCATGACGGAAAGGCGGTGTGCCTCGATCAAAGACGATCAGCCACCTACTTTTCCTCGAGAAAACGAAAACAATACATCCCCGTCCCTCCACCCCCGCCCAAAAGGTCTTGTGTAACTTTAAGCGTGAATCACAAAAAGTTTTTCGTGGAACTTCTATTAGTTTTATTTAACGAAACTTAGGCCAAATTTTGCAGTAAATTTGCATTCGCCTCAAATAACTTTTCTGCCAATTTATCATTCGACCATTTTCCCCCCTTCACTGATCTATCAACGCAGTGGGGGGGGGGGGAGGATGGGGCACAGGAATGGCACGGATGGGGGGGGGGGGGAGGGAGAGGGCTGGTACGCAGGTGCAAGTAATTTTGCCCCCGTAGTCGTAGTACTAGTAGTACAAGGTACTGAAAATAAGAAAATGTACAAATCATGGTTGGTACGAAGTACGGCAATTAAAATAGGCTTCCAGTGCTTAACTACAGCAAATAAAAAGGCACACTACGTAAAACCTTCATTACCATTCCTTCGCCCCCGCAAAGTTGGTTGTGTCTTTGTGATATTAATTTTGACAATCAGTCCTTGATCCTGTGTATTGTGGTCAACAAATGCGTCAAGTGCGCCATCTGTGAGTGAATTAAAGAAGCATGTTCGTGACGTTGCACAGCCCAATCACAAAGCATTAAAACAACGCCATGCATGCATTTGCGCTATAGAATTAAGACCGCAACTGTTGAGTTGTAACATATTTAACATACTTATAATTTTGATAAAATAATAGTAGATCTGTCACTAAATTATAATTTGAATTATTATATTATACAAAGTAAATAAGAAGCTTATTATTTTTATTGAACTCACTTGTTCTTTTTCTTTCTGTCAGATGGCACTATTTTACAGCGTATGAATTTGTCATGTGGGGACACCAACGAGCACGGAACGTTCACGGCAAAATGGCTGACACGAAAGAGAATGTATTGAATGTTCGCGACTTTAGTAAGGTTATTTTGACGCTTGAAAATGTGCTTATACCGGCTGATAAACTGTCTCCAACACCTTCACTTCAAGATGGACTCGACTCAGAAACAGAGACTGATCTGAGAATCCTTGGATGTGAACTAATCCAGACCTCAGGAATCCTGCTCAAGCTGCCTCAGGTGGGTCCGACATCTTTGTTCTATTTTTCGAATAGCGTGATTTCTTTCCTCATATTTCTTACAACTCACGGCTTTTGAAGGCAAAGAAAGATGGTCAGTAATTTCTATGGGAATGTTACTTTCAGGTTGCCATGGCTACTGGACAAGTGTTGTTTCAGAGGTTTTATTATTCCAAGTCATTTGTCAAGCACAACATGGAGGTAGGTAGCATTTCACACGTGATAATCTTTCAGCACGCATTTCGTTCGTTGTTGCCGTCATCGTAAATCATATTGGATCAGGAAAAATAGTTACACAGTTCTGGTCATGTAATACACTTTTCTTAAATGTGTGCGGATTACGAAGTTTTATGGAGGTTTTGTTGGACCACTTAACAAGAGTTCTTCCTGGTAGTGAAAGGGCCATTTCAGCAGGATGTAGAAGGTCAAGGTCACGTGAAAAACAGTTCATTGCTTTCAAATGAATCACCACGGGTCGTGATGATGCATTGTGTAGGTGATATTTTGTATGCCACCCTGTATCTTTTGTGTGTAAATGCTGAGTAGGATATTCAATAGTTGGAAACAGCTCAAGGAAATAAAAACGGGGGTGGAGTGGTGGGATTGTACTGAAAGTGACTGCAAAAAACAAGTGTTGTTACATTTTTAAATGAGCATAATGTTAATGAATATGAAACATAGCATGTGCATGGAATTCATCAAAATATTTTTCTGTGTTGAAAATAGGTCCTTGCAATGGCTTGCATTAACTTGGCATCTAAAATTGAAGAAGCGCCTCGTAGGATTCGTGATGTGGTTAATGTGTTCCACCATATCAAGCAAGTGCGAAATGGAAAGTGAGTATATGTTTTTGAATCTTAAGTGGCATGGAATGACAAGTACCAAAAAAAAAAGGTTTTTGCTATGTTTCATTAATATTAAAGTATTACCTCAGTCCTGGGGTATACATTCCAAATTTTATTTCAGGAATCAATTTCAGGTACACAACAAGTGATGGGTGGAAAGAGGAAATGGGAAGCTGCATACTTTTTACTAAAGCTGGTTTGTTGACTACATCATCACCACAAATACTGTTACAATGTTTGATTACTTGAATTGTAAAATGACTACCAAGTAACCCAGTGTTTTGTTGGGGTGGGGATGGTGTGATAGTTTATATGACTTGACAATAAAACAGTGATAGCGGTGGCAGCAGCCAAAATCAGCTAAATGTGAGTAAAGCTTCAAAATAGCTATTAAAGTTTCCCCCAGATTATTTATTTGGGGGCAGAAAATTAACAGTTTCCAGTCTGTCTGGGTCTTTGGGGGGGGGGGGGGGGAGGGGGGTGAAATTTTGGCCAAGGACTACTGTAAAGTGTTGGTCCTCAACTAGATTATTCACCCATTAAGTGTCCTTGTGTACGAGTGGAGGGGACACTTTTGTATAGTACCACATTAGGTCCACCTTTGGCCTACAAGTGATATACTGCAGAATTGACAGCTGTCATTTAATTTGTTTAAAAAGGTGTTTCGCAAAGAATGCACATCTTTATCAGTCTTACCAGACATGTTCTGCCTTGTGGGAAAATGTATTGTCATATTCAATGCTGGTGATGTTTTGAAATAGTTTTGGTTGTCATTCAGAAATCTTTGATTATGAATATGTTGACTATTTTGGGTGTGGGGTCAGTGAATACAGCTAACTACATAAAATTGGACTGGTTTTCCAACTGTTGACTGAGTACCAATGTGACTAAATATTAGAGGGAAAATGCATGTGATAAAGTTCTGTACATGCAATTAAAAATATTGCATTCTATAAATATTGAAAGCAGTTTGTGGTCCTGGCCCTCTTGCAGTTTGAAAACCAGCTCATTTCTTCACTTGTCTTGAATTATAGATTGATAGATTTTTTTCTTTCTGCTTTGCCACTTTGGGCATACAGCGAACCAGAGGTGGAATGAGCGTCACTGATAAGCCTCCTCTACCCACTGGTAGGTGGCGTGGTGTGAGGCGAGTCACATTGCTCTTATCATGGAATGGTTTGTATACGTCAACCAAGGTTGAAATGGTTCCAACCACAGGTAACATTACCCAGTCTCATGTGAAAAAAGAAACGTCAAGTATGAATACTTGTAGTTTTGCACTACATTTTTTATTTATTTTAAGGTGAGAGGGCATTTTTCTGTATTTACTAGTCAATGTAATGATGTAAAAACATAGTTTAATTATTTTAAAGTGACGCAAAATTTGATTGTATAGATTTATCCTGAATCATAGAGATTTTTTTTTTAGGACAGTGTGTTCAGTCAGGGTGAACATAAACATATATCCTACTAATAGGACAAATATTTTATTTAAAAACAGATGGAAACTTTCTGTTTGGGAACATCATATCTTGAGGTAGATCTATGTAAAGCAAACTACAGCATTACAATCTGTAACTTCTGAATGAGTGAAGTATGGCTTATTGATCTGTGTCTAAGATCTGGGATGCGGATCATCATGAGCAGTTTTACTTTCATCTTTCTTTGACCATGGGAATATGAGTTAAAAAAGTTAAAGCATTGCTCTTTGAGTATAAGACCCTAAAAATAACATCAATCTCTAATACACTTTGAGCATAAGATGTGTATATATTTGTTTGCAGTGTATAGGTCCAGTTTTGGAACACTTGATGGAAGGATAGAGCTGAAGTTTGTACAATTATTTTAAATTTTGTGTTGCCCCCTAGCAGTTTATATGGTTGCAGATGGTTTCCCAACAGTCCTTGACCACATCTAAATATGAGAAAGTATATCAAACTTCGTCTCAGTGTGGGTACCTGGTATTTATGCTCACAACCAGAAAATATGCAAGGACTTCCCAGTCTCTGTTTGCCAAAAATAAGCATGCTTGAAAAGACTCGGGTAAACATTTTCCTCTTGCTGTATCAACTTTTGGGGTGATGCTGTTGCAAAATGTAGGTCATGAAAGATCAGGTGTAGTTATGATTTTAACATGATCTGAACTGTATGGTCTCCTCTCCAAATTGTAGTTTTGGCATTCACTTTAGATTTAGGAGGACCAATAGCTGATAAGTATCAGGTTGCCTTATTACAGTGTGGCATAACATTTTATTGAAACCCTAGTTGTAACAAGGGCTCTAGATCTGTTTTCATGAAACCTTAGTGGTACTTCCTCATTGTTGGAAATAATGTGGTTGTGATCAATCTTACCATATTTTAATGTATAGTTACACATGAGAAATGTTTTTACCTAGGCAGTTTTTCCTCATGTAAATGCTCAGTCCTTGGCCAATTAGGCTATTTCATGCGTTACAATCAGTGTGTAGGTACATAAAGTAGTTGGCCACTAGATTGTATGTGGCACAAATTATTCACTGCAGATAGGTTCATTTTGTGTAGTCTGTAAGTATACACCACATGTTGTCAGATGATTTATCAGACTTTGCATAGTACTGACAGCACTGTGACCGTTCACATAGAATGTTTGTATTTTATTAATCATAAAGATACTTGCAGAATTCCTGAACTTTCCAGAATGCATGCAGCCAAGTCTATGGCACAGTTTCGAAGAAACCAGTCACAATAAGATTGACTCATTGTTCATTTTTTTTTTTTTTTTTTCTTCACATTTGTAACATCAATCAGATACAGTGTTTCCATTAGTAAGGTCTTTCAGAGGATCACAACCTGAAAGAGATTAAAATTTTTAGATTTTGCAAAATTAATAAACAAAATATAGGAAGTTGGGACTCTGAATTTTGCTGAGGGAGTATTTCATGATTTGTTTTACATGTGGATGAAGTGACAATCTAAGTGGTTGCCATGTCCCATTGGGACAAATTCTCTGTCATTTGTGTTTCTTATTAAAATAGGTTGTGATTATCCATCTGCATCACTGTTAAAAGAATGATCAACTGAACGACATACTAACCTTTCAAATAGTGAAGTTTGACATAAATTGAAGGCATTGCAATTGAGCTTAACCCATCAAACATCTTTTTGTTGATGAAAATGAGTAGGTTGGTAGGAAAGTATACACCAACATCTGTGTCATGGAGGGTGATTTAAAGTTCTAACCTTACCTGTGGTACCAAACATGCAGTGTTTACCAAAATTGTAACCTATGAAAAAGTGATATTTGACATGGTTTTAAAAACATGGCTGTCAAATTAACCTATGAGAAATCTTTTTACTGGTGCAGATGAAGTTTTAAACTTTTCGGGGATACCAAACCAGAAGTTCAACATTTGAAACCTGGGTTTCACAGATTAAAAGCATTGTAGTCAAAGCCTGAGAGAGAGCACAAACAGGCATGTTTTTGCATTGTTTTCCCAATAATCTACTGTAAAAGTGCTAAAAAGTACATCATATGGGGTTCCACTTTGCCTTGGTTAAATTTGATCAATTCATGTGACATCAAAGAGTGACCAAAAAAAGCAGCACAGTTTTGTCAGTTCCGCGAGCCCAGCTTTACCCTGTTTTTGTTGGGAGTGCCAAAGATTACAGAATTCGCATTGGTAGAAAATGACAGAATGTATATCAGCAAAATTAATTTGGCCTTCAAAGAGTTGAAGCTGGGTTAATTTACAGAAACTTGGTAAATATTTCAGGTGTTGGGTGTTTGGTGCACAGTAAACTTTGTGTTTTACCTGTTGTATGTGTTTGCTCCTGCTGCTAAGAAGAAAAGGTACACATACCAGGGGCAACTTTCACTGGGGGTAGATTAACCGGGAAATTGGCTCTGATGAAATTGTGATCGTAATTTGCAGATGACCTGTCATGGCTCCGGTTGCATGCAACAGGTACTGTTGTTGTGGCTACAAAGTATACATATAGTTCAGTGACAGGTCTGGTTGATGATCCAAAGTTGACATTAAGGCAAACCCAATTGCCTGTCTGGATCAATTAAAATTTCAGTGAGGGTGTCCACAGATTCAAATCCTGATGGGAATTTAACCCACTGGTTGCCCCCCGGTGTGTGGGGTGGAGATATAACTGGGGACAGCTAGCGAAATAAAAAGAAAAAATATCGACAACCCTTGATTAGGGTCTAATCAAATAGAGATACCATGTACAAATCATCTACAATAGTATAATTAGGGTGATATTATGGGATATACATCATGTGTAATATTTTATGAGATCTGTATCAGTATGGTTGTTGCTGTACTCTGATGTGGGTCTTTTTAAATTTTCATATGTGTTGCAAGTGGAACATATTAATCCTATTTTGATATTGAAAGTAAAATTCGATTAACAAGTGAATTCAGTGTGACAATACGAGTCAACCTGTTTGTTGTATTTGTATGTTACATACAGATTAATTTTTGTTGATCAAACATTTCCAGTGTAAGTAGCGAAACATTTTGTGCATCATCAGGTGATGGATTTTATCCTGTAATCCATTTCATTGTTGTGCCATTTAATTCTCATATTTTCAGCTTCATCACACATGTCCGTGTTGCAGTATGGTCTCTTCAAACACAAAGCACAAGGACTGAAGGCCACAGATACAGGAACGCCTGTATTGAAGTTAACAGTTACATGCACTAAATGTCCCATCACACTTTATGTTGGGGGTAGGGTGGACTCTGTGGATGTATTCTGTTCAATCCACAGAGCTTGTTTTAAGAGTTAACAAGTGGGCAAGCCCTGGTCTGATGATCAGCATTTTACATGGTTAAAAAATATTGTACACTGAAAAATACCCAACAAAGAATATATGCAGTGGTGCCACTGTTGCAAGACCAGTTTAAGGGCAGGTCAAAGGGCAGTTACCTTAAGCAGGTGTTCCGTCTAGAATTCAGCATGATAAAGTTTCGAGACCCGAACCGAATGATTGTGGTCTTAGTAGACTGGTGATCTGTTGGAAGAGGAACTACTGAAACCCTGGTTCACAATGAAAGTTACCTTGTTAAATGTGCTTTCAAAATAAACACATTTGTGGCATTTTTCGCCAAAGTAGCAAAAGCCTGTAATGTGCACAAGGCGAGAAAGGGGAAGGGCCTGCTGTTCAGCAGACGCATCCCGTTTCAAACTTCTAACAAAATGGTAAACTCAAGTTTACTGTTTTTCAAAGTCTGAAATTGTTGTTGCCAAGTTTGATCCAAGTGGAAATTGTTACCTGCCTTTTGGTTATCTAAGTGTACAGTACATTGTGTTCTCAAACTTTCTGGAACAGGACACACACCAATCTATCCCAAACACAGGCAACTTATATGTGGCACACATTATCTGGAAATAGAATGTTTGAATTAAATCAGTAAACATGCCAGGGTTCATACAGGTCTTTGAAAGTGTTTCAATTTACCGCCTGCTTTTTCAAGGCCTTTAAAATAAATGTTTGTGCAATAAAGTCATTGAATTTTGAATGTCCATTATGGCACCTTTGTCTGAAAGTTAGGTTAGCTCCCTCACTTCCTCCCCTCCCACTGTAGAAACTCAAAACAATAGACAGCAAGACTGTACACACAAAAAAGAAAAATCGATCAAGTTCAAAAATTTTTGAATTTTGGTAAAAGGGAAAGTCATGGAACAGTCCCTGAATTTGAAAGCTACCACATTGTATGAACCCTGTATGTAATATTGTTATAGGTTTGCACCTTTCAACACATGCACTTAATGAATCTGTTATACAGCTGGGCCGCATTTAGGCAACACCAATGATGTATCAAGTTTTTTGTGCAGCAAGAAATGCTCCTGATTATTTTTGTTCAATCGTTGCACAGGATCTATTGTGCACAGCATTAAATGACAGGTCCGAAGTACCATAAAATTAACTGAACTAAAAATTAAGGTTACATGTAAACTTGTTTAGGTGGTAGTGTCTTTAATCATTTCTTTCGGGAAGCAATGCTTGGAGTCATTTCCTTGGGACTAGTTTCTGTGTGTTGAATGAAGGAAGGCAACAATCTATATAATAATATTCCTTGAATCCAGAAGCTCTGCTGCTTAATAAGGTGAGGTTGGTTGGGTTGCTGGGTTTCACAGTGGACAACGTGTAGAACAGTATTATCTCTGACACTAATTCTCCTATATACAATATATTCAGTGTGAAAATTCAGTGGTGACAAGGTTAACAAACTCATCCATCTCGCCATTTTGTGAGACTGAAAAGATTAGGCACAGTGGTAGAGCAAGACAACACATGCACCTCACTGTAGGCATCAAAGTGACATCCCCCGTCAGTCCCAAGTAAATGTCATCTTGAAAAGGAGAACTTTGATTTTTTTTTGTTGTTACAAAAGCAACAGAATTATGAAGGTAATGTGAGAGGGGCTGTAGGATGAATTGCATTTCTATCCCTAGCGGCCACCTTTGTGCTGTGATGCTTGCCTAACAAGGAAGAACTCTCTCACATGATACACAATGTATATTCTTGGAGTAAATGGGGAAAGACAACCTATAGCCTGTTTTTTTTTTTTTTCTGCAATTGAATCTAATGCATCAAATCATGAGACTGGGTAGTGCCCTTGGTTTGCAAAGTATGGTCAACTATTCTGTGTGATTAATGCATTGTCCCCCTCTTCGCTCTTCTTAAGTGCAATTTTTTTGAGACGTTCCTTTTTTTTTTCGTGGGAGAATTTGCAAGCTATGTAAAGTAGTTATTTTGAGGTGCATGAAATTCTGATCCGTTGTGTAGTTTCAAACATGCTGTAGTCATTGACCCACCAAGATAAAAAGAGGGACTGATAAAAGAATAAATTGATTGTAGGAATAAGTTGGGCATTGAAGTAGTGTGGTCCAATTCAGGAAAAGTTATAAAGGTCTCACCTGAATATAGGACATTGTTATGAATCTAAGGGAATGGAATAAAATACCAGGTAATTGATTACAAATTTTATACATATGGTGCACTTTCTTTATATCAGGTCTTCAAATAGGAAATAAACAGCTTGCCAAAGATAAATACGGAACAAGTCTCGCAAAGATTGGAGGAGGGGGACCAAAGTTCCTTTCAGGAGTTAGTTGCAGCATTGTTATTCATAACACTATGTAGGTTGATATTAAACTTTGATTAGCATGTTGATGTGCATTCTTCAGAGAAGCCTCTGTCCTATACTTGCAGAACTATAGCCCCATTGATCCTGGACCAAAACTACATCAACTTGAAGAACCAGGTTATAAAGGCAGAACGTCGCATACTGAAGGAGCTGGGCTTTTGTGTACACGTGAAGCATCCACACAAGGTGAGAATACTTCCTTGGGTTTTAGATGCACCTTATCTTCAGATAGAAGCAGATCTGGGACAAGCTAGCTGGGGAGATTCACAGTTGAAAGCAACTGTTGTCATTTTTGTAGCCTGAGGCTGTAAAACCTCTGGTAGAGGGTCAGAATTCAATAGAATAAGCTTGTCTCATCTGCTAACGTCTGAGTGCAGGGCAGCAAGAACAGGATTTTGTTATGAGCATAATGGACGTTTTATCCTTTCTTTGCAGACAATACCTCTTAGTTGGGGCCCTGTCAGTGTTATAAATGTACTAAAGAAACATCTGGTTTCAGAACAGTGATGGAATTCAAGATGGATTGTCTATAGGGCTTCTGCTCGTCAACATCTGTTATCTGTGAAATTTTGCGAGTTTTGGCTCCCAACAGGAATGTATGCACTTGTTGATTGCTGTCAAAAAAAGTGTTACTTCAGTTGAATGCTCCTTACCAGAAGGTGGGTTCCTTTGCAACATGGGCTGTGAATTCCCCAATAGAACTGATAAAGGTTTGTAAACTGAGTGATGGTGCTCCAACAAACCACTTGATTTGCATTTATAAGCTCACTGTATCCATGATTGTTATTATTTTTTTTTTTCTATTAATTTCTTGAAACATCCCTGAAGCATTTCTTCCAATTTAAAAACAGATCCTGAGTCTTCAAACAACGTTTCTTTCATTACATTTGTATGGTTCTTTTTTAAACAGCGCAAGATCAATTGGTGAACCCACCTTCTGAGTAATGAAAAGAGGGAGCACAAGGTTCACTAGTTTGTTAAGGAGTGCAAAAAAATTTAGCTTGGTACTTTGAGGATCCTGGCGAGTAGAGTCCCTATAAACGACGGTGTAGAATTTGCGCGGACCAAGCAGGGCGTTAAGTCACTCCTTGTCACAGTTTTTGGGGATTAGAGCACTGCGTGCTTGGATCACAATAATGATTGGTAACAGTGTGAGCAGTTTGTTTCCTTTTCTTCTCCAGATCATTGTGATGTTTCTGCAAGTGCTGGAGAGTGAGCGCAACCAGCGTCTAGTGCAGGCTGCCTGGTAAGTGTCCATGAAGTGTTGTTGTATTGTTTGCAGGCAGGGTGTTCAGTTACAAGTAAATAACTGTGGTTGAGACTTCATGTTAGCCATTCATTTCAAACCCATTTTGTGGTAGCATTAAAATGAAATTAGATCTGGTTTGTGATACATGCTCATGAAGTTGCCATGTTAAATGTTGGAAAGGTAGCTGTATTCAGATTGTTCCAGGGTGTCTGTTTTGTATTTTCTGTGTGGAGACTTGAGTCCTGAATATTAGGTTCAAATAACCTTAGCAAGTGTGATGAATTTGATGAAAAAATGTAACAGGTGTAAATCCGGGAAGTACTTCAATGAGAGTCTGGTTGGTTTAAGCCGGCCTGATTCTGTTGAAAAATGTGAAAGTAATGTACATATGCAACTTTGCACAGACTAATATTCCTTGAAAAGGTCCTGTCCATACTTCAGAATGGCAGCCTGTTGCTTTATTTCATTCAGAAGTATTTGATTGTACTGATCATTCCTGTAGAACAAAACACCGTAAAAGAATAAGGGATGGGGTTTGATGGGCAGGAGGCCAAGCGCACAACATTTACTTATGGCTGGACTTTCTTACTGCTAACATTAAGAACTTAAGCTGTCTGCAATACTTGTAACATTTGTTCAGTGTTATGTACATTGTAACACTTGACACAAGAAGTTGACAAATTTGTACACAGGGTGGTGAGCTTTCCTCAAGTCGTTCTTTCCTAGCGGACAGAAATACTGTGTTCTGCCATTACTGTTTTTATGATGCAAAAATAGGTATGTATTGTAATACTTATAAGGCCCATGGTACCTGTATTGAAGGTTATATTTATGAAATAATAGTGTACAGTCAAAAACATTTTTAAAAGGAATGAATGTCGTTGTTCATTGGAGATGTAACAAAGAATCTATTTTAACATGAGACTTTTTTCCTTTTTGCCTACCCGCAGCTTAGGTGGGTAAAAATGTGCAAAAATACGGTGCAGAGGGTTGACACGGCCCTGCAAGCCGAACGCCTGCCACCTCAATGTATGGTGCCACCCACTACAGTACACATACAGCCACAACCCCAGCCAATCCACTGCGTTGCCATCGGACCTGGGCAAACTACTGTGTCAGGCTGGGACTGCTGAAATCATACTTCCCATGGAGACCACTAGAGGGTGCTGTGTAGTTAAATGCAGTGGTCCTATGTGTATCAGGGACTTGTGGGCCACAGTTTGGCCTGTGTGCTTTTTGAGGCATGCATAAAGGGACAGTGTATGGGGCATTATGCTGTATAATTTAGCCCCACTAAGCCTTAAGTATTTCAGGTGATAATGATACAAATTAAAAACTTTTGTCATTAAATATTTGCAAGCTTTAATTTAAAAGAAGGTTGCATGTCTATATGCTTAAAACAGTGGACTGGCAAGTCAAACAAAAAAAGTATACATAAGGATGTCCACAATGTACTGTGATGCTGATGTCAGAGGTTTATTGAGGTGTACAATCTCAAGTAAAATTTTAAAAGACATCAAGACAATGTTAAGTAGTACTGGTGATATAGGTACTACTTACTATGATTGTTAAAGAGCCCTGTTGCAGGTGACTGCCCACTGGACTGAATCGAGAATTGTGAACTCAATGGTACCGCATTGAACAGTGCTGCCACCTGAGAAGCTGTGCTGAAATCATAACCACAACACGTGCTTGGATATTGAAGGTGACACTTTCATTACACTGTGGACCAAAAGGAGTTCATCACTATAAAAAAAAATCTTGTGAGATAAGGAACTACCTGTTGCGGCTTGGGTATATGGAGTTGCAGTGAGCTATATGTGTGGTTTTTCAACTGGTGGTTGTGTCGACAAGCATTTGCTGATGAGAAGAGAAAAGTAAAATGTATTTTTTCAGGCAGCTAGTATGGTCCAAGGTGTTCAAATTCTGGCATCAGAAATCGTCTGATATGCAGGCTCGAAGAAACGACAGAACGGTAAAGTGTTGTATGTATCCTATGTAGACTAGGCATATGTTTACGTAGCTAGAGCATCACAGTCAAATGCTCGACCAGTGGACTAGAAGACTGTTATCAGTGCTGAAAAAGTATTGTGTGATACATCTTTGTTTAAATTATCTGCAGTCCATTTGCACAATGTTTGCTTGTAATGTAATTACCAGACTATGAATACATGAAGAGTCTGACATGCAAACAAGACCTCCATCAGAGGCAGTGGTGTGTGTATACATATGTTTACAAAGGAAAATAGAATCTATGTCGTGGGTATTTCGCAAACTTAATACTGGTACCATGGGCATATTACTAATTTATTCATAAAGCAGATTTTTGACAGCATGACTTGAGGAAAGTTACTTGAAAATTGTCCAAGTATTGGTGGACAATAATTATTGTTGCAGGCTTAGAATTGGGCCAGGGAAGGTCAGATCGGATTAATCTCCAGAAAATTATAGATGGTGCAGGAATCTCCAGAAAATGATAAATGGTGCAGAAGCCACTTGTGCGAATTTCGTGTGCTCTTCCGTTGCAGGAACTACATGAATGACAGCTTCCGTACTGATGTTTTTGTGCGGTACCAGCCAGAGACCATTGCATGTGCATGCATCTATCTGGCGGCCCGGCAGCTGCAGGTAAGATTTGTTCGCAAGTACAGGCTTGATCCAATTGCAGATGTATGTTATTTGCCCCCTGCTCTTAACATCTTCTGTGTACGGTAACACACACACACACACACACACACACACAAAAATCCAGTAATATTTTGGATTTGACGTCACTTGTTTATGGGGGATTTTGAAACATCGGAGTACCCTACCTAAAGTGTTGAAGGAAAAGGAAAATAAGGGTTATTTTTACAGAGCATTTATGTATGAACTTTTTTCTTATTACCTTCTCCATTAAATCACTGCCCATTACATGATATGAACTACAGAGTTCATGTTTACAGTTGTGAACACAACACTTTTAAACAACTGAATATTCTTAATGTGTAGAGAAAACATGGATATGTCGAATGGGACTGAATGTTATTGTTCATTTTGCTGTTCTATGCTTTTGGGGTGGGGTTCTTGAGAGCAAACACATTATGATGTGGCTCTGTAATACATGTCCAAATGGATGAACCTTGTGAGACTACAGAGACATTGGTACTTGGCTTTGAATTAATGGAAAATAATGTTCACAGTTAAATTCCTCAGTTTTAAATCAAGTAGTGTAGAAATTTGTATTGTTTTGATTCCAGATTTGTTTGCCCAGCAATCCACCATGGTATAGTATATTTGATGTGGAAGAACATCATATCAAAGATATATGTCTGTCTATGCTGAGGCTCTACACGCGCAAAAAGGTAAGTACCAGCTTATGAGCAGGGTAGTAGTGTTTAGCATTCAGCAAAGTGGAGAAAGAGTACTGTGAGCTGAAGTGTATATAAAACTAATGGGGATGAGCACTTGGACTTTAAAGTGGAAATGTTTTATTTGTGGTTACATAAATTAGAATTCACAGTTCCGTTGGCTGTTTTTACATAATAAAAATTTTAAAACAGGAATTTGACATGATTTTTAGTTCTGCTGACTAAAGTTCGCAGAGCTGGTGCGATCACTTGACGTCGGTGTTTCATCCATAAAATTTTTGCTTGTGAACATGATCCAGTCGACCCTTTTGGAGTCAGCCTCATACAACTTGTAGGACTTGTGTGTGAAAAAAAAGTTTATGAAAATGTAGGACAAGTTCAGTATTGGTGGCACCACCTGCAGAATTATGTAACAGTGAGGCCTAAATATGAAAATATTAAGAATGTTGTTTTCCACGAATCATCATGAAATTTGGTAGGGATGTCAGTTAGGCAGAAAGACAAAAACTGTGTTGAAATTGGGTGTTACAACCTTCAGTGTTAGGAAGAATATGGACCAAAAGGTGTTGAAAACACATTAAATTCAGTAAGTTAAGAAAGAGTAAGGCTTAAGGTACCAAGTGTACCATAAATACGTATCCTATCTGGAAGTTTTATGTTACATATTATGACTGACCTTGACCTACTCCCTACATTTTGTGGAGGGAATACATGTTAGAAAAAAGAAAGAGTTTTCTTGTTGTTATGCTCATTACATCTGAACTTGTGTACAAGTACCAATATACCATTTTAATAATCTTGGCTCGTCCCAGACACATGAAACATTCAGAATTCACATAATACCCCCCACAGTCTGTGAAATAAACCTTGAACCAAGGTGAATCCTTTTTCCTTGCAATTGTTCATTAAGAGCATCCACTTTTCGATTTTTTGTTTTTCTCTTCAGAAGCATGTCCCTTCCCGCATGAGCTATCACAATGTTTACAAATATGTCAACAAGAAGTTGGAAAAAGTTGTTTAGAACCCCCTACATGATGTAAAAATGCATGAAATGAGCATTTATGCATTAAATTAATGCCAATGTGTGGTGAAACACATCAAATTGCTACTCACATAAACATCCTTAAAATAGTACAATATTTAGTGTGTTTGCTGGGTACCAGGCCCAAGTTTGGTGTTCATATTAATTAGTAAGACCTTTTTGTGTCATTATAAATAAACAATTCAAAAATAAACCTTTTTTTTTTTTTTTTTTTTTTTTTTTATAGCTCAGCACACTTCTCAGTCAGCTGAGCTTATCTTGTGGTCCTCTATCCACTGCCTGTCAACAATTTATATTTTTGACTTCTCAGAAAGCGCTGGCCAGAACCACTTCAAACTTGGTGGGGATGTGCCTTGGGTGGGTCTCTACCAAGTTTGTTCAAGGTCCAGTGATTTTTTTTATTTTTTTATGAATTTGTTCATTTTTTGGCAAAATCTTCTTCTCAGAAACCACTTGGCCAATTGCTTTGAAATTGCATAGGTAATCTTCTGGGGACCCCTACACCATAATTTGTTCAGCAGGTGGCGTTGCGATTTAAAAAATTTTTTTTTTGCCATGAATTTTTGTGTGTTTTCACAATATTGACTTCTTCTCGAAAACCGTCAGTTTGATTATGCTGAAACTTGGTGTAACTGTTCCTTGTAGAAGGCTCACACAAATTTGTCCACCTGGTGGCGTTGCTGTGGATCCCTGATTTCTAACCATTTTTTCCATTTGAGTCCTTATCAGTCAATGCATACATTCCTATTGATTACTATGTAAGTGAATGGGGATTGAAGTGGTAATTTACATTTTGGACTTCTCCAAAACTGTCAGCCAGATTCACTTCAAACTTGTTGGGGATGTACCTTAGGTGGGTCTCTGCCATTTTTGTTGAAATGGTTACAGTCGGGTGGCGGTACAATTTTTTTCTATTTTTTAAAGAAAATTTTTGTTTCTTTTTGCTATTTTCATCTTCTCCAAAACCATCAGTCAGGTTCACTTCATACTTGGTGGAGATGAACCCACGGGTGGGTCTGTATCAAATGTATTCATATGGTCATGCTCCAGTGTTTTTAGGATTTTTGCTGATTTTTTGTGTGCATTTTTTGACCAAGTCTTAAAAAAACTTCTATCTGAAACCGCTCAGACTTTGATGTTGCATGCAGTGGCACAGGTGTGAGGGCAGACTCGGACAGTACATAAGTGACCTTGACCTTATTTATAAGGTCACAGGTTCACTTTGCAAATTTTAACTGTATTTGATAACTTCAGAGCTATTTGAGTTAGGACCTTCATATTGTTTATGGTGGTGGTCCTGTGCTAAGAGCAGACACAATGTGTGGATGACCTCGAACTTATTCCCAATGCCATAGTGTCACTAGTGTCATCAGTTTCTATGTCTGCTGAGCATGGCCTGTTCACACAGGCTTCTTGTTTGAAATTCTGAAATGTTTGTCTTGACTTCCAGTAACATTTCAGAAATTTAATGTGGATTTTTTTTTTCTGTGTGCCAGCAAGGAAGCTGGTTTAATAGTTTAAGTGCCACAAGGCAAGAGGGAACTTGAATTAAGACTCTGTGTATTGATATATTGGAAAATATTTCTTTGCTAGCCAAATGCAGAGGAGTTGGAACGGGTAGTGAGTGAAGCCAGAAAGCTGCACGTTGAAGCCAAGTTGAAGGCACGTGGTTTGGCATCAGAGGGTCATACTCCTAACTCTACCTCAAGACCTTGTGAGTTTATCATAACATTATACACTAGGGTTCACATATTAGGATTATCTGCAAAGTGGAGCTCAAGTTAACACCTGCAGTTATAAATGCACATATTTGTCCTTGATGTGGTCACTGTAACTGTACCTTCTGTATTAGTTTAGTGAAGCGAAATGTTGAATTGCCTTGTGAGTTTATCTTGAGCCGTGAAATGGTAGAGGGAAACTATATAGAAAACCATAAGGTATACAAAAAAACAACTGACATAAAAAGTGGCTGAACATAATTGTTTGGTTAAATGTTAGTTGTGTCTGTTTTGAGCCTCCTCTCCCATTTAGGAATACTCAGGAGGGTCAAAACATGTCAGGGGAGGCTCCTACTGTAGTCATGTAAACTTTTGTATTTCAATTTCGTTGTTCTGTCTCCAAGAGTATTTGTGTGTGTTTACTGACCTGACACTACTTTCAGCTTCACCAAACAAGGTGAGTCCATCGCCGTTGACGCTGCCCAACATGAAGAAGATCAAGGATGAAGATGACAAGTCAGACTCAAGCTCAATGTAAGTTGATCCAACTGTTTTTATGTGATCCAAGGCTACATTTTAAGATAACTACGACACGTATATCATCTTTTTCATTTCTTTGGCACTTTACAGATATTTATGCACTGATTGTGGAGATGGTTTTCACCTGGTATTGGTGTGGAAGTGCCCTTTATTTTTATTGCACTGTGCAGCTGGAATTGAACTTGCATGCAAGAATATTTTCAGTGGTCCATGGTATAATTTATTGGACAGAACAGCTAGCTTGTAAAGTAATTTTCAATTCAAAGAGGCTTTGTTTGTAGACCTTAAAAATGCAGGGTTGTATATTCTTTGAAAGTTAAGCTTTGTTCAAAATTTGATCCTGTTCTATGCTATGTATTAGATGACCTCAGCTGAATTTAACTCCCTGGTCCACTGTAATGAAAATTTGTGTCTTGATATTTGCAGAGGCAAAGATTACAACCATGTCAAGAAGCGTCGTAGTCATTCGCGTTCAAGGAGTCGAAGTAGATCCAGATCACCTGCAAGCAGAAGTAAATCGCGGTAAGCAGTTGCAAGTTACACTTTCAATTTTGTCCACTTTTGAAGTGTTTGTGTTAAATATTAAGAAAAATTGTGCCAGGCTCATTCAAAGGACTCTGTTTGGAACTGTTTCGAGGATTTGTTTTTTTATGGGTCCTAGGGCAGGGGGTAGGGTGCCTTTGATGGTTTCAGATTGTTTGTCCATGCAGCCTCTTTTTGTGAACATGATGTCTTCACACATGCTTGCCAGCTTCGAGTCCCAATTTTGACATATGCACCTTGATACCATTTCTGACTTGAGTACATTTGCATAACCTTGACCTCATTTTCAAGGTCACAGGACCCATGTTTCCTTTGCTTTGAAATGCAGTTTGAAAAAAAAAATGTGTTTTATTTATATATTTATTATTATTATTTAAAAATATTTGGCATCTGGAGGAATGCAAAGATGCTAAGCTACCTATCTTTGATGTTTAACAGTGGTGTGCGTGGTACAAAAGCACCATCACACATGCAGTCAGTATGTTAATTTATGCTCCTGTGGGTTGTCTGAGGGATGGTTCAACATTATTATCATTTTTGAAGTAGTGCTTAGGGTACTAAATTTCATGACCCCCCTCCCCCCCCCCCCCCCCCAAATTGGTATTTTAAAAATGATGATTTTTCCCAAAAAATCATAGCAAAATTGCTCAAAACAGGCAAAAAATTGGCCATCATTTTTCATATTCTGTAAAAGTGGACAAACCCATTTGACCCCCCTTGTGTACTGTAAGTACTAATACTCAAAATGATAAAAATGTTGAACCATCCCTTACACTTTTGGTCATGTAGGCGATGAATAAAATTTCTGTTAACAGTAATAGGTATCAGCATAAAGCAATGTAATTTATTCAGTCCTTAAGGTGGGCCATATTTCCTGGCAAGCCATGCAGTAAAGGTGTGGAGATTGACCTATAGCAGTGCAAAGTGACCACTTTGAGGCTGCGAATATTGGTACTTAAATAGAAGCTATTTTCTGACAAGTTCATGTACAATACCTGTTTGATTAGTGCAGATGATGTACAGAATATTTTGTGGCTCATTTTGCAGATCTTTCCATAGTTCTAGTCCTAGCAGGAGTCGTAGTCGCAGCTTTAGTAAAAGCCCACCCCCAAAGAGGAAACACCGCTCACCACTGCGGAAATACAAGAAGGAACCAAGGCATCATTCCAAGGACAATTATAACAAGGAGAAGCACTCTCGTAAACACCGGCGTAGTCCAGTATATACTCGAAGCAGGAGCCGCTCACTCAGTAGGTCACCAGAACGGGAACGTGACCACCTTCGAGCACACAAAAAACTGTATAAGGAGAAAGCTAAATATAGGTCTCGGTCACGTTCACATGATAGGCATAAATCGAAAAAACATAGCAATGGACATCGCCGGAGTCGTTCCAGAGAGCGATACAGGCGGTGATGTGAGTAATGATAGGCAATGCAGATAACATGATAATATAAGATGGTGAATTGAACATGCATATTTTGTAAATACACATGGTGCAAGCAGAAAATAACTGTTAAAAGAGGTAATGTAAGTTGTGATCCATTGTAGATAAGACATGTTGAGAGTCTGGACCAGTGTAAGGTTGAATATAATTTGTACAAAGACTGCCAGTGTATGGCATAGTTAGATTTTCAGGGAAATCAAAAGCAACTGTCAAGTCCCAGTCCCAGTGAAATGCATTTTCATACTTGATGTATAGAAGCGAATCTATATTATATTAGATAGAAGTCTGGCAGGCATTACGTTCATTTCTGTTTCTTGTGTTTTAAATGTACAGCTGTACATACTTGCATTCAGGAATATTTTTGTGTATTTCAGATATTTAGCTGAAACAGAATGCGTAAGGATTGCAGCAAAGTTAGATTTGTGACAACATGTGGTTATGGTAGTGAAACAAGTTGTACCTCATGCTTGAAACCCCGTGCAGTGTACAAAGTCTCGCGGGGAAGAGCAGGCTCTCATTTTTGACATGCTCAAGAGCAATTGCTTGATTAAAATCGTTTTAGTCGAGCTGTTTTTTTTTTCGGGTTCCTGAAACAGGCAAAGAAACCAAAATCACGAAAGGCCTCTGCCAGCAACTAACCTTGGTAATTTATGGAGTGATTTACAGTGTGGTAGTAATTTACAAATATGAACGCCTGAAAAAAGAAAACATAGACTTGCGGAATCAGCAAATAAATGCTTTTCTCCGTTTGACATGCATTTCAAGGAAGTTTTATTAATCAGGTGTCCATGGCAAACCTCTCTTTAAGTGATACCTTTGGTTCATCCGGTTAGTTTTGGGCCAGAAGAATGTTTTTCAGTTTTACCAGCCAGTCGTGTCATTCCACCATCAGTCCTTATTAGTTTTTGGCCTATTTAGAGGGGGGTATGAAATTTGTCAAAATTGCCCATTTTATGTGTCCGTTTAGAAATGCATTCTGCAATACATGTGACCACTTTGTTGTAATCACTTTTTAAACCATCTTATTGCAACATGTAAACACAATCGTAAACCTGTTGTTGTAGCATATTCATATGCGAATAAAAAGAAAAGCGCACATAGCTACCCTACGTTTACCTGAATTTTAGTTCACTGTTGAAACAGCAAACAAGTCTGTTGTGCCATCTTGTGGCTGATATCTAAACTAATATCCATGGCAAAATTTCAGTAAAGTATGGCTAATGCCCAGAACTGTTATGTGTGATTGATTTCTGTTGCATATTTGATAGCTGCAATGTTCTGCAAGAGGAAGAAACTTGTCTCTTGTGGGAACATACGGGGACCTCAGAATTTAATTTCATTGTGATGAACACCCAACTAGGGAACAGTGGTGTGAAAGTTAAGCATTAACACTTGACTGGCAGATTTTTTTTCCCCTTCTCTTTTTGTTGTTTTCATAGTGTATGTATAAAAAGCACACAACTATGTGTGTAGTTGTGATCTTGATAAATGTATTTAAATATATGTCATTGTAAGATCGATTGTGATCGTAAGTGTTACAATACTAATTTATGAGTTACCAATCATATTCAACATGTAAACATTTTTGTTACAGAACATTCATGAGTTGTGTAATTCTACAAAAGAAGGGATGGACAGATATGTGTACATTACCCAACATATGATTCAGCTAAAACAAGAATTCAGCAATGACAGATTGGGTATAGGGTGCAGAGAATTTGGATTGTAATACTTTTGGTTCACAGCTACACGAATAATGTGGCATGGTTACTCCAGTTCTGTAAAATGGATGTTGGGTTGGAGAATTGTAACGTATGGCTATTCCTTCGGATACAAAGGGGTACGTAATGCTGTGTCATTCATAGACCAGCAATAAAAAAGGAGAGTTCCTGAAATAATGTATCATTTTGATCTGTTGAAACGAAAAAACAAAAACCCAGCAGATTTGTGCATGAGGTAATTATACAGATATTATGTTTATGGACCCTCCAAAAGGAAATTGGAGGAAACATAAAGTGCTCGAGAAGAACTGATGATTGTATATTTGTGTTGGTCTATTTTGTAAGTCCATTCATTTCGTGCATTTCCAAAACAAGTGCTGGTGGAAAACAGCATCGTACAAATTTTGTTCTTTACACTGGTTTATAAACAAATCTGGTGAATATACTTGCTTTCACAAGTTAAAAACAGTTTAAGCATTTCAGGCATTCATTTGAAATTGTAACGTTACAATTTTGGACATATTTCCTGTTATACCTATTTTATAGTACTATTTCATTGTAGTTAAAGTTATGACCAAAAAAAAAAATTTAACCGCAAAATTAAGTGGATTTACAGTAGATGCGCCATACCACTGTAAACCATTCCTCAGACTAGACAAAATTGACTCCACAAATCGGGGATTACTGGTGTGTTTATAGACTTTGGTGCAAGTGTAGGTATTCGTATGTATCTCGGAAAGCACAGGGAAGTCTAAAATGTGAATTCATTGTGTTCAGTTTTACAGATGGGACTTCTTGGGAAAGTCATGAACTTTGTTTCTGTGTAGACAGCAGATTGCTTTTGTGCCATCCTAAACACGGAACCATATTTTATTTGTTATTTCAGTGTAATTACTACTTTGTCTGTGGGTATGGCTAACAAGGCCAGTGACATGCTCTTTTTTTTTTTTTTTTTTTTTAAATTTGTATTTTGCGTGGTGTGTGTGTGTGCGCATGTGAGTGATGGTAATCAGTGTTATGAGTAGATAATGCTTGCTAAGCAGAGTACAAAAACTGATTTGGATGGAGATTTGCACCATTGAAAGTAAGTGCATTTTTGCAGTCTTTAATGCAGGAATACAATTTTTGGTCGGAAATTGAGATTTGTAGCCAACATGTTTCTTTCCATGAGTAAAATTAGTAATGTATGAAACTTATTTTGTGGTCCCCCCTCCAAAAAAAAATAAAAAATAGTTTTAAGCATAGCTAAATCAAACAATAGCAGTGTCTGGGAACTTGAAAGTTTCATAGTTAAGGCATAATGAGAGAGTTTATGGTGGTTGTGTGTAGATGGTTTAATGTTTTACAATTGGAGGTACCTTCAGACTTGCTGATGTATTTGATCGGTAAAATACTGAATCGCCAATAAAAGCGGCATGCATAAAGTTAACAGTAAATGACACTGATCTTTTTAGATCATCTGAAAAAGATAGCCTTAGGGGAACGAGTCTGACGAAGGTAGCGACTGTTGGGTAATGTCGAACTTCTTGCAGGATAGAGGATCATAATTTTACAATGAGCTCCATGTACATTTATCAGTGTCTTTGTAAATACAATTCCATTATGAACACAATATTTTATAATAAAACAAAAACAAAATTTTGAAATGTTTGTGTTTTGAATATCACTGTGGACTGAAGTGGTGGGGCCCTTTAGAAGAAGTGATGGTCACTGCCAGCAACAGGCAATATAAGCACTCCTTGAACTAGACTGGATCCAATAACCTGCATGCTTCAGTGCTCCTGGTAGCCTTAGAATCTTCTTTCACACATAACTATAACAGATTTATGGCACATCATGTCACATTAGTATATCTTTGAAGGATACAATTGGTCTTTTGCATTTGACGTACCAAAGTCTGAAAAAACTAACGTCAATTACATCTTTAGACAGTTTTTAAGGTCTTCCAAGTTCAGAAATTTCCCATGATGGCTTGATGTTGAGTGGTACTTCTGTTGACCTGATGTCTCTGAGCTAGTGCAAGCCCTCGTCTCCCGATCCATCCATTTGTAAACTTTTTGCATCTAAAACACAGTTTTAGAGTTGGCCACCTCTGTACTTCTAAAGTATGAAAATCAAGGTCAAAGTTGGATGGTGCTGCCTACAGCATTGTGTAATATTTGGGTCAAAATGTAAAAAATTGCTTTAGCATATAAAACCTGTGCACAGTGGGTTGACCACTGGATAGATGGACAATGTTGCCCACACCTATTGATATGCCATACTCCGCAACAATTTGTCTCTGTGATTACTCTGAAGTTCTTTTAGAAGTTCTTTTTAAGTATTTCTGCTTGCTTACAAAGTGCCCCAAAATTTTCTTGGTTTCATTGTGACATGTACACTGGAGAACTTTTTGCTGTTGGCTTGACTGGCAGGAGTACAAACTGAAGCAATCTGATGCTCTCCATAGACGTGAAGAACAGTTCCCGTAGGTTAAGTTGATGAACAAAGTATTTCACTGTAACCTTGAGCAAATCACTCGGTGACAGTCAACCATACACTTATTGGTTCAGACAAGTAAGCTTTGATAACTTAGTCCCTAGTGTTAGTCCACAAAGGCGTCAAGGGAATCCGATTCCGTGTTAGATTAGAAAACTAGTATGCTTTGAATATACATATACTAGCTGGCCTGCACTGCACTGTTTGATGTAGTGAGGAAATTACACTGTGTGGGGTGAAGAACGTGGCTGAGGGGATAAGCACTGGTGCAAAAATTGCAGTTTGAGAAGAAAACAATCCAAATTTATACACTAATGACTTTTTTTTTTAAAAAGGCCAATGTAGCAGATTTTGGAATACATTTAAGGTGCCCACTGCAGAGAGGTTCCATTAACATGTAGGTAATAGGGAAAATCAAACAGGACTGAAGAAAAGTGCCCATTGTAAGGAGGTGCCCGCCAATGGGGGCTTTACTGGACTGAGTTTTTTTAATGTCTTCATGAACTTGAGTGTAATGGTGGAGGAGGTCAAAATCTCTTGCATGTGATGCTGGTGGTGCTGCTGGTATGTTGATGGAAATTGAGCCAAGACGTAATTAACAATGTAAAGTTGCTTGTCTCGATAAATAATTAGAAGCTCAAAATGTTAGGATATACAGATCATGTCCAGTGCTATTATAGTATGTAATATCAATTTGAAAGGCAAAATTTGTTTTGTGGCAGGGTGTAGCTTGGACATCAATGGCAAAGAGAATTGGGTCTCCAGATAAAAATTGCATTTGAGTGCATTGGAATAAACAGGGTTCGCACAGGTGCTTGAAACTAGTTGAATTTGCTACATTCATTTTCAAGGCCTTGAAAACCTTGAAAATTCAGAATTTTGGACAAAGGTCCTGGAAAAGTCCTTGAAGTTTAGTTTTAAGCATCACCCAATGAGGCAAGTTCTACTGTTGCAAAGAAATGATGATGATGATAGCTTTATTATTTCGTATATTTTCGCTCCCAGGGGGCCAAGTACACAGCCGATTGGGACGCCATCATGTGGAGTCCACACACACACACACACACACACACAAGATATACATTAAAATAAATAATACTCGTTAGATGTGCCCTCACGCGGGCCGACTTGGAAACTAAACCTACATTTCAATATCAGTCAAATGCATGCACCATTACTTCCTAATTTACAATACTATAATACTGATCTAGCACCAAATAAAGATTGATGAAAGAAAGAAACATCTATTCATGACCTGTTACTATTTACAGATGGGTACAGCATCTGTACTGTTTCGTTTGTATTAGCTGGTTTCCTGAGCTGTTTTGCCTGCCAACCATACTGTGCCAACTGATTCATGTCACCTTTTATCAATAAATATACAAATATCTTTTCTCTATTATCTGTTTTCATGTTACTTTTGGCTTCCACAATCATGTCACCAAGTAACTGTCCTCTTATCGTATTGTATAATTTGCAATCTCTATAACCTTGTTATCACAGTGTTTACATAATCTGTGATTCCTGTTAGTATTATTATATCTGCCTGTCTCAATTTGTAGCTTATGTGCTGAAATTCTTAATTAAGTGAGTTCACTTCTCCAGGTATTGTTGCTTACACTGTAAAGGTATTCTTCATAACCATTTTTTTCCAAGTGCACGTAGTACTTCTAATTTACTACTGTTTTCCATCTTTTTATTCCAAAGCACAGGAATTTCATTTTCAGCTTTATCAGTGAACAAACTTCTAATGGATCCATCTTCATATGTCTGGCAATCTAATTTATCAAGTTCAAAGTGAGAGAGTACTTTTAGTTCATACACCCATGATTTTATGCCATTTTCTGCAAGGTATACATTCTGAGTATGCGCAACCTAGTAGAGATTCGCTTGGGTATTGTAATAGTCTCACCCAGTATTTCATTATTTTACCCAGCATTTCATAACAGAGGGGTTTTCTGCCCAGTTTTCGCAATACAGCCACATTGCTGGCTTTGCAGTGTACACCCAAGACATATTTACAGAAGCTAATGTGCATCATCTCAGGTAGGGTTTCACGCTGTTTCTATATATTTTTGGCGTAAACTCTTACCAAAATATGAATATTTTCCACAAACTTTAGCATTTATGAACTTGAATGACATTTAGATGAACATATTCTGCTGTCATTTTCCTTTGAAGTGGCTGGCAAATTCCATTTGTCAAAATGTAACACTGCAAATTACAAAGTATCTTTTGCTTTTAACCCCCTTTTAACCCATGCAGGTTTGACAGTTATTATTAAATCAGGCCTAACCAATTATGTGAGCCTTATTTACATGTACAGCCTACTTTCAGGGACAAATACACTTTATCTTATCAAACATACAGGTAACAAAGTACATCACCTTCCTAGAAAAGAAACTGGGACGATCTTGTGAAAAATGTGCATGGGGATAGATACATCTTCAGGCCTAATTTTACCCTTATGTAGTTGTAGCAATTTTATAGACTAGATAGTCAGTTTCAGGAATTATATTATACTACCCATACTGGCTGTAGGCCAACATAAGTCACAGTAAACTCATAAAATAATCCATACTGAATTTATCTTTAAAAAGGACTTTCGGTAATATGATCCACATATAGGCTTCTTTATGAGTTTGTGGAAAGTCTAACGCCTACTTCAAAAATTGAGTCTGATTCATATATGGTTGGAATAGATGATAAATGTGGAATAATATGCATTGGTCTCATTAGTAAAGGGTTGAAAAGTGATGATTTAAACAATTTGTCTGTTGTGTTCTATTGCTAGATCTGATCCTTGAAAACTTGATTTAAGTGCTTGAAAAAGTCCGTGAAAGTCCAGTATGAACCCTGAATTAAGTTTTAAACCTTAAATATCTTCAAACCTCCAACAGACAGAAATGAAAAACATCTCAGTACAGTAAATAGTGGCATTTTAAAACTGACTATCTTCCTAACCATATTATACATGACAACTGTAATGTTACAAATCAATTTGGCAGTAAGGTGCATGCAATGAAACACTGCACTCAACTATGGGCAAACACTGCTCACCTATAATTGTTATGTGTGCAAGTGTCTATAGTTTTGACATGTCAAAACAGGAGTGCCTTAAGTTGCTCGTACTAGGTCTATGTGCATTGACTTTGGTGTATTTATGTTCTGTAGTATTGGAGGTTTGATAAAAAAATAAATTGTTACCTTAGGTCTTGTGTTGTCGAAACAACCAGGGCGTGTGTTGTATACTATTCTGTTGGAGGGTTTTTCATTGCCATTTCAACATTACTAAATGTTCATGATGCTTGTAGACAAAACACCCCAAATCGACCAATGCATACATCCAATAGATTATGATTACTTTGAATAGTCAAATCGGAGTCCATCGAACTCCATTAGATAAATGATAACACATGGAACAAATGAGGAACATTTTGTTGTGATTTGAGGAGATCCAGAAAGATCCGGAGGGTTGTTGTTACCGTGACGTGGATTCCGTCAGGTTAATGTACAAAATTGCTGTCAGATGGCGCTCGCATACAACCCTCAACAGAATCTGACATGAAGGTAATGGGGAAATGGACGATGTGACATCATTGTGAACAAAATGGAAAACCTCAGAGAGAAAACACACACACACAAACACACACACATATGAAGAAAAACTGCATGTCAAACGTTTATCCCTCTTTACAACTATATACACCATGATAAAAGTTATATTGTATAAACGTTTTTTTCCACGCAGTGGAACTTGGTATGCAAAGCAGACGAATTTTCAGACCGATGTTGGACTTGTCTCTATGTCCCAATACTAGAAACCGCGTGTTTCCGACAGGTTGGAGGCAGCGTCACATCAATGTGAAGGTGTTCCATACAGGATTTGTGACAATTATTATCCTCATCTTATATTTATTATCTCGTTGGTGGCAGCGACCTGTATATTTATTCACATTTATTTCTTTAATACTTAAAGGAAAGAGTATTTATAACTTAAATTTGCCTTTAAATTTCGATACATTTCGTATGTTGCCTTAAAATTTTAAGCTTTATGATTTCAAAAATGTATCCATATTTTCAGTTTATAATGTGCTTACAGAGCAGACTCATAAATGAAGTGGGTATACAACGTGCATGATTGTGTGATACTCCTTGCAGGTGGTCCTTTTTATGTACTTTCTGTCTTGGTTGTGTTTCCTCGCCTATTTTTTTTTTTTTTTTTTTTTTTTAAATTTATGTTGAAAGTAAGAATATCAGGCACACTTTTACTGGATTTTATAACTAATCCATGCACATTCAGTTAATCAGTGAGCAGATGTCTGGCCACTAACGTAGAACAGAACTACTTCTTGAACATATCTTTTTGGAAGGAAATTTTATAAAAATGAAATTAGATCGTAGTTTTCCAATATTAACCGGTGAACTGTAGGCCTAAACATATCAAAGCATTTCTCGTTGTAGGGATATTAAAAGTGAAGCGTTAATCTAGATTTCGATCAATTGAAAAAAATGAATTTTGCTGTGACATGAAATCGTAAATGTGAAAATTGATTTCATAAATTACTTCACTTCCCGCTTCCTCTGTGTAAATTGACTGAATATCATGGACTACGAGATGGTACTAATTATGTTCCGTGAATCATCAACTGGACCTCCCCTTCACCTACAATCCAGATTCTCTCTCTCTCTCTCTCTCTCTCTCTCTCTCTCTCTCTCTCTCTCTCTCTCTCTCTCTCTCTCTCTCTCTCTCTCTCTCTCTCTCTCTCTCTCTCTCTCTCTCTCTCTCTCCCCCCTCCCCCGTCATCTCACACACGTTGCGGGCTGTAGGCCTGTGTAATTTCATGATCCCACGCAGTTCATGTAGTTGATTTCATTTAGCCTGTCTACGTAAGTACATAGTAAAGGTTACAGACTACAGTTGTGATTGGCTGGTTGCGCATCCCAACGGAGATAGTCCGTAATTGCAAAAATACTGTGTTTTCAGCATGCTGTAGCTTCTGTTTAAATAAAGTTAGCTAAGTCAGGTTTGCTGCATCGCAGAGTTGCTTCATTGGAGGTCATATAGGTGCACTGTCTTCCAGGCCAGGTGGGAACTTTATGGTGGGGAAGGACAATGATGTGACCCTGGCAAGAGCACAGTTCATACACCTGTATAAAGCTGACATCCAGGTGTTGTTTCGTATTTCAATTATCACAAATTAACGAGCTGGGAATTGTATGACAAAAATCCGTCCACATTTTTCTGACATTTTTATCTGTTAAATGCCATTCACGGAATTTCAAAATACCAAAATGCTGATTTTTTAGACTGAAAAATGCTAATATGAAAAATAGAAGGATTTATAACTGTAGTCTGTGGCCTAAAGTACCAGTACTTTACTATCTACTTACGTATGGGTCAATGAAAAAGTGATTGGACAAGAAATGCTATTGTGCATATTCACAGACAAACATTAAAATAATTATTTTGTTATGTCCATGTATTTTATTCAGTTATACATTAAACAAGGGAGGGAAAGAGAGAGTGGATCTATGCCTCCTCCATGATAAATAGCCTGGCCTAATTGCAGCACACGTGGCGCACCGTGTGTGACTGCTTTCAAGGACATAGATCCATGCTTATGTAGCTCTGCATGCTTGCACAGTCTACCGTGTTTTTACGTGACCAGATCTACTGTTTCCAACGAATCCAATGATTGAACCTTGAAATGTTTGAAGAAAAGATTACCGGTACGGTATGAGGCCTACATTGTAGCCTATAGGCCTATGCATCAGGTTCACTTACAAAATCAAAAGGCATTTTAGCCTATATTTATAAAAAGAAATATATGTTTCTTTAAAACCAGAATCATTGTTATTAATAGATATTGTTCATAGAAATTGAACAAAGGTTCTAATAGCAGTCGCAAGTCGCCAAGGTGGCCTTTTGTATTCCGCAAAGCCAAAATTGGCTGCATGGGACATAAAGGAACTACCATTTCGATAGCCTTCGGCGATTTCCGCTGTTCAATGGACTCATTCCACCGGTTGTGCTGCAGTGTTCTCAGGTAGGGACAGCCAACCACTTTGTCGGGCAATTTTTGCGTCGAGTTTGCTCGATTTCATGGTGACAACCCCGAATCTAATGGTACATGTGCTATAACGTGTAGGTACTGCCTGGCAGGATATATATTATTGGTGCTAAAGCCGGGGAAAAAAACGGTGCAAGTGACGGGCACCTGGAGCAGAAGTGATCACGGTGGTGGGTAGCCCGGTACCCCGCAAGGAACCAGTCATGTCGTACGCTTGGGTGGTCGCAACTTTCATGACTTTGCTTGTTTTATCTGTCCCGCAAAATACTGAGAGTAAACGTAAGGAGTGTCATGAGAAAGCGCTGGAAGCTAGAGAAGAACAGGCAAATGTTGTTTTCACCGGGACAGTTAAACATCTCTTCCCGGACCGACAACATCCCAACATGTATAAAGGTGAAGTTGAGATAAAACGCATTTTCAAAGGAGACAACGTGGTTAATCAATTACCAATCCAGAGAACTTTCGATAAGAAAATGGTGATGGTTGATGGATTTGGGGATCCACATATTTGTGAAAGTCAAGTAAGGAAGTATGATACAAGGATTTTTATGGTCAACAAAGGCAAAAACGGAGAACTGCGTTTGAATTCCAGTCTCGTGCGGCTGACACTTAACAACTTGGACCATGCGGACGCGGCAGTTCAAGGTAGGTTATGAGGGAAGCCCGTAAACAAACAGTACTCAGACTTGTCAAACTGTGATAACTGGGTGCACATGAAAGGCTTCGTCTACCTGGCCCGCAACTTTAGCGGCAAAGTCACATCAGACTTTGTAAACGATACAATTATATAACAAAAATCATAGTCACCTGTCAATATATCAGTCAACCCTGTTTTTTTAGAATATTCCTGAATTTGCAATCACCTGCACACACACACAAAAAGTTAGCAAGGGTTTATCAATCATAAAGAATGACCTACATGCCTCGCCTGCCAGGACAAGTGAGGTGATGGATTTTTATTTCTATGGTACAGCGACCGCAAAGGTTTTTGTCGGCTTTTCTTTATTGTGAGACGGGTATTATGAATGTAATCACACGTGAGTAATAACACAGACCAAATGGAGGTAATAAGACCTGGGACTCGTAGTTGTTATAGCCAGTGAAGTAACGTTCCTAACCATGTCAAAATGATTTGATCACGGCATGGCATGGGCAGCTGAAAAGATTAACGTCCATCTTCTGCATAGATACCAGTAACAGTTGAATCACACAATAATCCATACACCTCCATGTTTTAGCAAAGGCCCATCGAAGAAAAACCTTGATTCACATCAATAATGGGTGCAGGAGATAGTCAGATTGAAAGACAAAGTAAAAAATATCTTGTTCCTTTTTGTTACAGAATTTGTATTGATTCATTGAGTTGTTCAGATATTAAGCTAATCAATCAATTCAATTCATTTATTTAAAGTCAGTTTTGATAACCAAAAAAAAAAAAAAAAGAAGCAAAATACCCACAGCCAAATATCACCACCTGACAATGCGCATGTTCTCACCATGACATGAGACATCATATAAGAAACATGAAATGATATAAATAAAAGCTGCAGATAATGCAAGAATGTGTGAAATGAATACAGAAGTACAAGGAAATTAATAAAAAATAAATTTTGTCCAGAGCTCAGGCTCTGTGACAGGAGTGCTATGAAGTCCACAGGCCAGGGTATACGAAGGCCTATTTAGCATACTGTACCTGCAGTAGGGATTTTACCACAAACTAAGCACATATTGGTGTTGGCTGACTGATTACTTTCTCTTAATTTTCTTTTTCTTTTTTTGAGTTTTGTACAGGATTTAATATCCTCTGGTAAAGTGTTCCAAAGTTTAACGCCATAGGCTACAGTAACAGGCTGTCAGGTCTGTAACATTTGGTATTACACTGTCAGGTGCATAGTTAATATTTTCCTCTCAAGCTATAGTTACTTGCCTCTTTAAAGCTGAATAAATCCCACATAACAGGAGGTGATAAATAATTGAACAGAGCCTTGAGGGGCTTCAAGCCTCTAAATCATTTCTGCAGGTTATAAATTTTATTTTTGAAACCAACAAGATCTTTCTTTTTCTTTCTTTCTTTCTTTCTTTCTTTCTTTCTTTCTTTCTTTCTTTCTTTCTTTCTTTCTTTCTTTCTTTCTTTCTTTCTTTCTCTCTTTCTCTCTCTCCCTCTCTCTCTCTCCCTCCCTCCCTCCCTCCCTCCCTCTCTCTCTCTCTCTCTCTCTCTCTCTCTCTCTCTCTCTCTCTCTCTCTCTTCTTTCTTTCTTTCTTTCTTTCTTTACAAATTATGTGCCATTTGTGTTCTTAAATGCATAATCCTGAAATAAATTTAGAGTATACTGAGTGCAGACCTTACCCTTCCCCCTTGAATTAACCGAGTTAAAAGCATTCCTTGGTGTGAGTTGGACACTAACCAGTCAACCCATGCCAAGGGGAAGCTGTTGACCGGTGCATTTAATTCTATATATGTCTCATCTACAATTCTCATTCAAATTGTCAGTCTTGAAATTGTTCAAAAATATTGAAGTTGATGAGGTTTGACCAGTGGCCAGTTCTGGTGCGGTGGTAAGGAGGAAAGGATAAATATGATAAAATCAGTCATTAGGCTTACTGGCCCTGTCTGATTTGATACCATTGTTGGTTTTATAATTTGGTCAGCTTAGTCAATTAACCCTTTTGTCTCCTTTTGCATTTCTACATCAGAATTGCCCCCTCCCTGCACCCCCCCCCCCCCTTCAAAATGTCAAACAATTTCATGTTGAAATTCTTTGTTGTAATACCCTCGGGCCTATACTAATAGAGAATATATTCTTTGGCATGATTAAAAGTGTTTATCAACCATGGTCACATTTGTCCTCATCTCCCAAAGGGATGTTGTATCAATTTATTTTGTATCTATTTGTACAAATGAGTTAATCCAGGCCACTTCACAAATGTGTTCATGGTAATGTTCTTGTTGGCCTGCATATCAAATTTGTGAGACATCAATAATCACAATAGGGAAGACCAAGCACAGTAGGCTCCAGTAACCCTCCTGTAGAGGTCACTTCAGTCGGGAGGGCTGGGGTTGTGTATGGCTATTACTTTCCATTGTAATTTACAGCATACAAGCCTGAAACTTGAGCACTGCATATTGAAACATCAATAAGGCCAAACAAAAATCCCTGTTTCCCAACTTCCCGGTTACAGTAAGATGCATGAAAAATGTCAGGTGGGCATGCTGTCACCATTTTTTGTGCTCATTTTCGTTGGACTTTCACAAAACTAGACATAATTCAGTAATTACAATGGTTTTTCACTGTAAATTGCCTAATTTTCATGTGTTTAGGTGTGAACCAAGACAATTTAATTATTTTACTTTCCACCTCCATTTAAAAAAAAAATGAGGTCAAAAAGTTTTACTTTGCAGGTAGGTTGGTTAACCAGAGACAAAAATATTAATGTTTGGCATAACATACATGTAAATTAGTCTGAAAATTTAGTTTCACCAGCTTCAGAAGTAAAAAAAAAAAACAAAAACACTTTATTCAGGGTTAACATGCAATCCAGTGGAAATACATTTTGTAATTCTCACTGGCAAGTTGAATACACACAACAGTGTGTCCTATTTGTTCTCTTTTTGGGAAACAGCTAGCATAATTTTAGTACCTTGAACAACAGGTTGAGGCTGCTACAATTTTTTCCAAAATCACAGGACAGGTGAATCTGAATTTTCACTTGTCCCTCTCAAAATGCACTTGTCCTACTAACAGACATAGATAAAAAAAATCACCGGGGGGGGGGGGGGGTGGCTTGTCTCAATCAATACTGAATAATTGTCGGTTCCATATGCAAATATTTTTGGAAATAGTTTGAGAAGCTACAAATATATTTATTTGAAAAGAACCACAGCTTGCCAATGTTTGTTAATACCTTCAGCCCAGCTCCATGCTACACCAGCAAACTTGTTCATATTTCCCACTGGCTCAGTCAGTTTTACAGGCATTAGGCTTTAATAAATCATTACTTATGATCGAAAATTTGGTTGTCCACTGGACAAGTGTCACTTGTCCAACCTAGATATCCACTTAGGGCCTGTATTTTTCTGTTTTTAATGGAAACGGAATGGAATCATGATTTTTTGTCACCTGAAACGGAATTTGCTGTTTGCCTTAATGTGTTTTACATGCAAAGAAAACTACTAAAACAGAATTTGAAAATTTCTGGCTGGTGAAACGGAATTTCTAGCTTTTTTATTTAAACGGAAAAATACAGGCCCTATCCACTTCCCTCAGCTCCTCTGTTAAGCTTGTTACCCTGGCCAGTCAAAGGCTTAATTAACCCTATCTGCTTTGGCAAATGACATGGCAGTTGTCCTGGTCAGTGCAAGGGTTAATTGAATTAACCATTTTCTGCTCAAGGAAATGGCCACACAGTTGATCCTGCCAGTTCTGTAACATAAATGTAGCACCAGGGAACAATGTTTTGTTTTCATGTTCTGCTTTTTTTTTCCACAGTACAGTTTAAAGAACCTTTTTTTATCATCTTGCAATCTCCCATGAGATACAGGTCTTATCTAGGACCTTTGAAGTGTTTGATACTTTGATTGTGTGTAGTTGGTTATGTAGGTATAACCACATATCATTGGAAATTCTGACTTGTTCCATAGCATCTAAATATAGAACCAAGTAACCCTATGCTTTTCCTGCAATTTGATTTAGAAACTTGTGACCTTCAGACAACTTTAATTTGGGTGTTTTGAGAATATCTAGATGTTGGTTCCCATGTAACAATGGGGAAAGGCGGACTTACTAGATGGTTGTGAGATTATTTGGTTTCATTCATTCTCTCTCTCTTTTTTTTGCTTAATGTATCACAAGTATTAGAAATCAGTGTTTGTTCTGTTTTACATACAAGTGTCATTATGCACCATACAAATTATTCATAGCTGGAAAATATTTCCTCTTCACTGTTGTATCTTGGCAACATGGTGCAATGTTTGTTTTTAATTAACTTGATATACAGATCCGGGTTGACATGGGAATGTAACTTGAAAGGCTTGAAACCCAAACTGTTGGACAACCCTTAACCGATATTGTCAGACACTTATCGCACAGAACAAAATTAAGGCTGTTATGTGGAATTTATTTTCTGCATAAACTTACTTTATAAAATAAAGATGAAAAATAAAATGGAGCAGGAGGAGGAGCAGGAGGAGGTGGAGGCAATCTTGGTCTTTGCCAGGGGCAGGACTGGTGCAAACTGGGGGAATATAATTCAAAATGCTGCTGGCAGAATGAAGGTCTGCATTGTGACTTGCCATACACTAGAAGAGCGACTGGCATTACTGAAGACAACGTTACTTACTCAATTTTAAGGCCTTTCTGTGGGAAATCTGCATATGTACAAAATCCCATGGTAATTCTAGCTTACAAGTTTTTGTTACTTGGGCAACTCTGCAGGGTGAGCAAATGAATCAATAATGTTACTTTCAAAAAAATTACAGAAATGCTGGCAGTCTTTTTAGCGATGCATGAAAATCAAAATTATACTGATGCAGTTGTATTGATTTCTTTAATAAAGTACAAGTTATTTCTTTGCCTTTATGCTAAAAACATCCACAATACGTATAGCACTATGTAATTTGGACCTATAACATTATACATAATTAAAATGCAATAAACTAATATTGCACATAATTAAAATGCAATAAAATAACATAACACACAATTAAAATGCAATCAAATAAACCAGTTGAGCTAAAATACAAAAATGGACACTTTAGTATCAACATAATTTTAACTATGTGGTACCTGCTGTATGCAACCACTGCTGTGAGCAGCCACATTGCATTTTGTGGTCACTAGGCTTGGACATAGGAGTCAATTTCTTTGTAAAATTTACCTGTGGTGACAGGCTACCTGTTGTATGTGGCCACTTTTTCTCGGCAGAAGGAGTGGCCACATACAACAGGTACCATGGTACATGTATGTTGATACTACATTGCACTTATACTTTATTAACAGTTTTTTATGAAGAAAAGTTATTTGAATAAATTAGAAAAAATTTAAATTTTGGACATTCTGGAGTCATAAATGACAGCCCTTAATCAGTGCTAGAAACTCATTTCAATGTGTAGGTAGTTCAAAACATCTTGTAGTCTTTTATGTTACCATGCTACTGCTTTCCAGTTCCTCATACTAAAAAAAAATGGACTGCAAGTTGCCAGTTTTCTTGAAAAAGAGTGTGATCAGTTGAACCATCTGGAGGCATTTTCCACAGTACCAGTCACAATGGCCTGCTCATCATGGCTTGAGTTATGCACCATTCACAATGGCCAGCTCATCATGACTTGAGTTATGCACCAGTGACAATGGCCAGCTCATCATGGCTTGAGTTATGCACCAGTCACAATGGCAGCTCATTATGGCTTGAGTTATGCACCATTCACAATGGCCAGCTCATCATGACTTGAGGTATGCACCAGTCACAATGGCCAACTCATCATGACCTGAGTTATGCACCAGTCACAATGGCCAACTCATCATGACCTGAGTTATGCACCAGTCACAATGGCCAACTCATCATGACCTGAGTTATGCACCAGTCACAATGGCCAACTCATCATGACCTGAGTTATGCACCAGTCACAATGGCCAACTCATCATGACCTGAGTTATGCACCAGTCACAATGGCCAACTCATCATGATCTGAGTTATGCACCAGTCACAATGGCCAGCTCATCATGACCTGAGTTATGCACCAGTCACAATGGCCATCTCATCATGACCTGAGTTATGCACCAGTCACAATGGCCAGCTCATCATGACTACATAGACTATTCTGAGTTACTATGATTATTCTAGATTCAAATTGCTCAAAAAAGAACTTTTAAACAGTTAAGTACCAGTGTGCCTACAGGTATGTCCCCAGAAAGAATTTAATTCAGTTTCATCCAGTGTTGCTTTGGTTTATTGTGTCCAAAAAGTGACATGAAAACTGTTGCCTGTGTGCAGGACCTGGCCCTTGAAGTGTTAAGTCTGCTGAAGCTGACATCTCACTCCGGATGTGTTTGGCCTGTTGCTTTGACATTTGGACATTAAATTTCACAAAGAAAAAAAGCTGACTTGGCAACCAAGTGTTTACCTAGAGTTAAGGATGCAAGATGTGTGCTGGTACGCAATGTCACGGGTGTGTGATGAAGCATTGAGCAACATTGTTTTTAAAAACCAGGAATAATACTTTTTGTAACACCCAAGTCCTTTACTTTCATGCATGTATTTAACCCAGATTTTTGTTCCTCTGTTAATCCGAAGAATTTATGGGACTGATATATCCCTCCGTCTGTGCATGTGGTTGCAACAGGATTGTCAAATGTATATGCATTGGTAATTCAGTTAAAGTTTGGCATGCCATACCTATGAGGCACCAAGACGAACTGATTAGATTTAGTTATTAAATTGGGGAGACACTGCTGTTTGAGCCTGTTTCTCCTAATTCTAATTTGAGTTGGATCAACGTGTGCTTAATGATTATTAGCTCAGTCTTACACAGTCCCTCAAACTTTTTGTTGTCAGAAAAAGCAGGACAAATTATGTGTCATAATTTTGAATACATTTGTCCTTTATTTTTGTGATATTACCAAAATCTGATAATCTGCAGCTTTAATTTAATATAATGGGTTAATGTGCAGGGGTTTTTTTTGCAGACCTGAGGATGTAGGATCTAAAGGGTTATTTATCCTGACACCACGAAAGCTAAAGCTGATTAAAAAGAAAACAAAAAAACTGGAGTGTAAGACAATGTTGTTTGTGCCAGCTGTGTTAGTAGGAAGTGTAAAGCAAACAAAAACAGCTGATACATGCACAGACCTACTAATATTGCAAAAAATGGAGCTGATAGGGATAATGCAATCTTGAAGCGTCCAGTCACGCTGTGTTACCCATTCAAACTGACACCAGAAACTGGACTTCAGTCACTTGTTGCATGCAGCATTTTTTTATTACCGGTCATTTGGACTTTCAGACTTTTCTCATTGCCTCGGATCAACTTTACTGCACTGAATTTGATACAGCACAGAAATGTATACCTTGTGCAAAGATAAGTCATCAGTCACCCCTCCACTACTGTAATGTATGGTTCCTGTCAGTCCAGGACAGCTTCAACTGTGACGTTTTGCAGTGATGGTAGTCACTCATTGTGACATGTTCATGTTAAGAGGGAAATCCTGTCTTGTTACCAGCAAGTAAAGCAGTCACAATAAAAAAAGAGACTTTAGCTGACGTGCTATAAATTAATTACACACATTACGTAAATTGTATGGAAATTAAGAAAATTAAAAAAAAAAAAGAAAAAAAAAAGAAAATTTAGAAATAATGGCCAATATGAAGTACTGAAAATAAAGTGGCTTCCAGTATGCAAGTATGGTAAATAAAAATACCCAGTACACCAGCATAGAACACCTTTTTGCCTCCCTCTGTCTGTTTTGAAAGTACCAGAGGTGAGTTCATACCATAGAAATGATGAAAATATAAAACGGCTTTGTTTCAAAAAATGGTTTGTGACCTTTAAGAACATTGACAAAGAAATTTAGTTTTTCCTGCAAGACAGATCAATCTCCTAGTTCTCTACACCCCACATAGTCTGCCCTTTGACAACATGACCCCTGTTTATATTAGTGCTGAAATGGGAAAAAGTAACTCAAATTCTGATTGGTGCTCTTTGATTACCATGGTAACAGGCTACAGTGTTACAGCACACATGCACTGCCAGTGACCAAGGTGATAATCATCAACCTCCTGATTAATCTATCAGTCCATGAGTAGGGTGATGGTGCAGTTTTATCACCCTTATTATTAGAAACCAAATTTTGTTGCCCTGTGGCAGACCTGATGTAGGCCCAGTGGAGATAATCCAGAGCTCTGCTTAAGAAGCAAAACCACAGTTTAACTTGGTGCATACAGATCTATGCACATTTGTTACCAGACATGTTGTACCTGTGTATTCCATGCCCTGACACTGAACTGTGTGCATGCTCAACTGACTTGAATCCTTTTCGCCTTGAATTAAGACTGAGTCAACAGCTTTCCTTGACATGGGTTGGGTACTACTTAATGCCCAACCCATGCCCAGGAAAGCTGTTGACCCAGTGCATGTGATTTTGATAGGTCTCATTTGCAATTAACAGTCTAACTGTTTTTCATTACTATTGACATTAGTTGAAAACACAGAAGTAGATGACATTTGACCAGAAGCCAGTTTTGGCCAGTTGGGGGGGGGGGGGGGCGGGGGTAGAGGGAGGGTTAAATGAACCTCTATAGAAACCAGCCAGTTTGCAACTGCAGACACATCTGTAGGTTATGTAATTTTGTCTGTTCTTGATTGTTCGATTGAACTGACCTTTGACCTCATGATCAGTCTGTTTGGGTGTCACACTGTGTAGGTATGTTATCATTACATGCGTGTAACTGATTGAACACTGCAAGTACCGTAGGTAAAGTTCATATTTGTATTGGGAAAAGTACTTGTATGTCAAAAGTGACTGAGTCAATGTCCCATTGTTCCTGTGGCCAAGGGACCATACCATGTACATTGTGTCATGGAGGTAATGAATGCAAACTTTAATTTGTAGCAGAACGGTGTAACTTTTTACAGCTTTCATACCAGTCAAGGAACATTGGGACGACAGGGCTGGAAATTAGCACCTGCTACAAGCCAAATACTGATCAGTTCGGCAGGTGGTTGTTGCAATTTACCCTTCACTGGTGGTCAAATTAAAGAATCTTTATAAATAAGTAAATATAAAAAAATAATAAATGAAATAAACAAATAGATAAAATAAAACTGATTTGTAAATTTTTGTCATGTTTCAGGTTTTTGCTGTAGAATTTTGCTCAAAGCTTTTTTCATACTGTTTAACTTCAATTTTTAGGGTTACAAGAAATGTAAGATCTAAAGTTTTGTTATGAGATGATGGGTGATCACCAAAGGTGGGAAGTGACAGATGCGGTGGGATCCTGGGGGCATGCTTCCCCCAGAAAATTTGAAAACTATATTTCATTTTGGGATGTGGAAATAAGACAGATGGCATTTAGCAATTTTTTGTGCATTCAGCTGAAATACACAAATGAAGGCACAAAATGATTTTTTCCCCTACGGAAATCGTAACTCGAAAAATTCTGGGCAAAGTAGCCGGCCCTCAGTAGAGAGACTTTGGTTTCCGCACCATAACTCAAGAAGAGTTTGAGATAGGACCTGATACTTCCCAGGTATATATACTCCAGTATAAGGACTTGGTGAAGTATGAAGGTGGTTGACCTTGACCCTATTTCCAAGTTCACTGAGACATGAGTGTTAACCCCACAAAGACACATGACATGGAGGTTCTTGTAAAAAGTGTATGGAATTAAAGAAAATAGTCAATTTTTGCATCAAAATCCATGTCATTTTAAGAACTTTCTGACTCTCCAAAACAGGAGACTCCTGGTGAAAACGGGAGAGTTGATAGCTATGCGGAGGTACTGTGGTAAGTTTGGTTTCTGCGCCATAATTAGGAAAGTTTTTATAATAGCAGCTATATATGGAACAGGATTATTCGTAGTTCTTATCCAGGACTAGGTCAAGTTTGAAGATGGGTGACCTTGACATAAATTCAAAAGTCAGAGGTCACTAGTGAACTTGGTTTCTGCATTGTAGCATGGAATTTGTTATAACTTCAATATTGCATTTGGTGATAGTCCTTTAATAATTAGGGCTTAGCCAGCTTCCAAGATGGATGATCTTGACCAAATTCCCAAGGTCACCACCTAGAGTCCTACCAGTATAATAATTTATTGGTTCCTGCATGATAACTAAAGATGTTTTTCACTTAGGGCTTTCATATTGGACAGGAATATAGCCTTCTATAAGGGATAGATTAAGATCTGAAATGGGTGACCTTGAGTCAATTCCCAAGGTCACAGAGCCACATTAAAGAATTTGGTTTTTGCTTAATAACTGCAGAATTTTTGGAGCAGATCTTTTATTTTGTACTTGTTTATAATCTTCTATTAGGGCTAGACCAACTTTAAAGAAGGTTGACCTTGGCCTAATTTTCAAGGTCACAAGGCTACTCTAGTGAATTTGGTTTCCACATCCACTTCCCAAGGTCATGAGTGTCCCATTTAGTACTATCAACAGGGTAATGAGGGTGAACATAATGATGGTGGGGGGCATCTATGTTTCATATTTTGTTAGTTTTGAAATTAGTGAAAATGCTGAAGTAGAAATTTGACCACTAGGCAGTTTTTGCTCGTAAGGGTTAAATGCATTACTGAACTAATAAGCTGAGATGGAACTATAAAATTTACACCAAATATTCATTAGGCCAATGGTCAAATTTTGTAATATATGCGGTCACCTTGACCTATTTATCAAGGTCATTAGGCACTTAAGAAAAGGACACTTAATTCAATATGTTGATAAAGAATAACAAACAGTGCCAAATGTATCACCAATGTGTGTCATGTGGAAGTGTGATGTTGCATCACATAAATGACCTAGACTTATTTCAGAGGGTTATGGAGGGAATGCATACATTTCAGGAAATGATTTTGGTGACGGTGATCAGATTATATATGTTAGTAGAACGTTAGGCCTGTGGACCTCTTGGTTAGGGAGGATAGATGTCTATAACAGTAAGAAGTCTTTAGCATAGGCTCTGTATGGAATCTCTATGAAATCGTGAATGTAAATTCAAATAGCCTGTACAGAGTGACTCTCTGACATTTCAATTTTCCAATTTTTGTGTTCCCCCCCCCCCCCCAACAAGTTGCAGTAATTGAAAATTTATAGCAGTCAACTGAAGTAAGTGAAGTTACATAATGCACTATGAAGACTCCTCTATTGCAATCAAGTGAATCTCCTGGCCATGGTCGTGATGCTGAGGAAGATTGCTCCTGGGATCACAATTGATTTTGATGCATAAGTATCAGCGCATGTATGTCATATTACAAAACTCTGAGCGGCGCTGGCTGATTCTCCACATTATCCTGATCATTGTCCCGAATCAACCTCCGCCAAACCAAACATAATGAATTATGGATATTTGAATTTGCTGTACTTTCTCTCTTTTATGTGTCCAAACACTATTTCCAAAAGGTCTTGTTACGCTGACTGTGGCAAATTTCAGGAATATGCAGAGAAATTTGATTTTCAGATTGGAGCTTCTGCAGTGTCATCAGTGGAAGCCACTGGGGATCTTCGTTAACCCGTTCCATACTGAGGTGGTGAAGAGCCTGGGTAGGGGGTTAACACTGGCCTGGTTGGTCAATTACCAGGTTTGGCTTTGCAGAAACCAAATCCTGAATAGATTAAGCCTGTGTGGGTACTCACATATATCTTTTCCATTCTTTCCAACCCTAAGAGCCAATTTATTGGCTTTAAACTCATAACATTATAAAATTCTGGGGCCCAGAGAGTTCAATAGGGGATAACAGATGCACTAATAATATAGTGCATGGTGGCAGCATCTGCTTCCTATGTCACATGATATTTCAACCAATTAATGAAACAAGTTTTGTTTATCCCCTAGATGTCTCCACCTGGAATAGGTGGATACCAGGGAAAAGTTACACATGGTGACACATACAGGTTACATTTTCCATTAGCTACTTGTTTCTTACGAACAATTTTCATTTAAAATTCAACTTAACCATATGCACGGGATTTCGTAGCTACATGTAGTGTGGAATGGAAGAGGCTACACAGTAAAATGTCTGGAAGCTCATGATCAGCAATGTCTGGGTTAGAATTACATCTCTCACGCACAAGCAGACTGATTCAACTCTTGCCTGCTTGCCATGAAAACACTGCAGTTTTATGCTCCTGTTTCAGAAATGACTCTGCTTTGTTGGTCTTTTCCTGTAACAGAGTACAAAAACCTATGAGTTTTGTCATGTATGTGGGGGGGGGGGTACCTCTGTTCTCATTAATATTTTTTCTTCTCGTTGGCTGCATGTCCTGCCCTTTCTCTTCAGTTCTTGACAAAACACAAAAAGCTACAGATTAAAAGCTTCCACAGAAATATGTAAGCTCAAGGGACAAATATCAGGTCACCTTATGTGAAAGCACATCTTCGATCTTCGCCCTATCTCCCATACATACTGGACAAAACTGGCTGGTGGTCAGGTGCCATTTGTTTCAATGTTTTCAACAAATTTTGGCAGTAATTTGACCTAAATTTGTAGATGAGACCTATCAAGATAATGTGATGCAGGTAAATAAACTTACAGCAGTTTTGGGTTGGGTGCTTGTATAGTTTCCAACATTTGTCAAGAAAGCTGTCAACTTGGTCTTAATTCAAGGGAGAAAGGGGAAATTGAGTCAAATATGAGATCTTTGTCATGAAACAGATTGATGTCAGATTCATAATGTCACACACGTACATGTATGTATGTGTTGGACAATGTGTTTGCTTCCCTTTGCTGGACTGTATGTTCACGGATGAGCAAAGTAAGCAGAAACTATGTATGTAGCACTGAAATGTGTAGAAAGGCTACCTTGAAAACCCTGGCACTATCAAATACATGTTTTTGGAAAAGTTTGTTAAAAGCTTGCATGCTATTCAAAGGTGTATCAAACTTTTTCAGAAGAGGCAATGCCCTTGCAATCTTGAGCTCCCATAATTGTGGAAATTCCAAGCTTTTTCTAATCTGAACAATTCCAAGCTTTTCCTATATCCTTTTGGAAGTAAATCAAAGCTTTATCCACCCCAAGCTCTTCCCAGTTATAACACATTGCATCATGGACACGAGTCCATAAAAATTTTTGATAGCAATCAATTTGAGAATAAAAATAAAAGATAACCCATTTACAAAGTGATGGCCAATTTACAGCCCTGAAAATTTTCCTTATGTACAAATAATATTTGAAGAGGCAGACAAGTGATTATGACCAAGGATAACAAAGTATCAGCAAAACTTATCTGAGACCCAGACAAGAGGCAAAGAAGGCTTGCTAACAGGGCTAGAAGTTTGGGCAGAATCCGAGAATCCATTCTGAGTCGCAAAGATTCCCCCTAAACTTGTCTTTCATTTCAAAGAAAATCCACAGATAATAATCCAAGTAGACTGTTGCAAAATTTTGCAAAATTCTGGCCCTGGGTAATCCTTGCAAATGGTAGCCCTGTGTATGTAAATTTTAAAATGCTCTCTGGACAGAACTGACAGGGTCTCCGTGTGGGTATATTGGGATCAGTTGGTGTGCGGCAGGGCAATCGTACAGTTTTGGAATAATTGTCATAAAAGCTCAGAGAATGAACTGTACATCAAGACCACACTATTTTTTATTAGGTTAGGACAAATTGGTTTTATATTAGCTTTGTGCAGTGGGCCTCTCCGAAACTTATTTTCTGATAGGCAGATCCAAAACTTAAGTGCAGTAAAATTGTATTAATCTGTGCATGTGTGGTTTCAGATGGCACTTTGTTGATGAAGAAAGGTTCATGCTCATCACGTAACAAAATCACTTATAACTGAAGGGAATAAACAAATATATAATTGAGGCATATTTATGTTTGTTTTCTCACCATTCCATTGTTTTGGGAATGGCAAATGACTTGCTGTTAGATTTACTCTGGAGCAGTTTTGGGTTTGACCTTGTGGGCCTGGGCAGCCAAAATATCGCCAGTAAATTGTGTCGTAGATTGCCAGGGAAAAGCAAATAACAAAAAGGAAGTCTGAAATGATGGCGAAATAGAAAAAACAGAGCTGAAAATAACTGGATTTTGGTTGCAGTTTGGAATGCAGAATTAAGCAAATGCGAATCAATGTGTTTCATAATGAGTTGCTTCAAGAGCCCCCAAAATAATTGTTTGTTACCCCTAACCCGACCGACGCATCTCTAAACCCCCCTTCCGACCCCTGTTCCGACGAAAAAAATAAAACACCAACTTACCCAAAATTGTGAAATATTTAACAAAGAAAACATATCGACCCACCCAAATTGTCAGACTAAAAAAAAAAATTATTCCCACCTACCTACGTGTACACCCCAAAATTTTGGTCCATTAGGAGAAACACAATTATATTTTTTTTTGTCTTATCAATTTGCACTAGCAAATGTTGTGTAAAATGCTAATAAGTTTTTAAAATCTAATTCAAGTACTGAAAAGAAGTTTGAAAAAATTGCCATGTGCTGTGATGGCACAGACATTAACAGAAATGCCAGTTTTCCATGTTTATACGAAAATCCAAATTTTTGTTGTGCTTACTGTAAGCATGGTTATTATAGGGATACTGGTATATGTGTACATGCATGTTTTTGCAGTCTGAGCCAAAAGTCAGTCGGTCCTTGGTTTTGGGTAATAAAAAAACTCCCGTGCTTGACACAGTTAAGTATATAGGTCTCTTGAAATGTTAAGTGATAAAAGGTTAAACTATACATCACCACCAAGGAAAAAAGAGGATCTGATGATGGTGTATGGCTTTGGAAATGTTACTCTGAAATTTCAAAACAAGCAGTTTTAGAGGAAAATATTATTGTCCTCAAGATTTAAAAAAAAAAAATCATACCTATATAAAAATTACTGAAGCATCACTAATGGACAAGGCTTCGTGAAAACCCACCTACGTATGGTACCTTTCTAGCCAGTCTGATGTGGATCTGGTTAATTGTTTTGAAGAAAATTATAGCAACGGTCTGTCCCAAAAGTTTTTTTTTTAGCGGCGTTAACACAATATCTTAAAAATATTGAATGTAGCTTCATCAATTGTTTATGACAGTTCATCCTAAGGATGCCTCAGAAGCCTATTGAGAACTAGGTCATGGGGTCACATATTAAATCACAGTGCTGCATTGAAGAAAAATGGCGTTACCATGATATCTTCAATTCTGGATTTTCTTATTGTAGCTACACTCAATTATTTATGACAGTTGGGCCTAAGGATGCCTCAGACACCTAGTGAAAACTAGGTCACTGGGTCACATATTTAGGTCACAGTGCTGCATTGAAGAAAAATGGCCTTGCCATGATATTTGTGCTCATTGCATTTGCACCAAAGCTTTGTCATTAGGTCAGCCAAAAGTAACCTTGACCTACCCAAGGGTATTGCCCTCACCTACGCATCCGTCTGTCTGTCTGTCCGTCCCTCCAGGCGCTTCTAGTTACATAATTTCATCAATATTATAGAAGCATGTGGTTATTTTTTTTTTTTTTGTGTTTTAATCAATAAAAAGTCTGCATGTCAAAAATCCATCCCTTCTATTATTACTAGACCTTATGATGTTATGTGCTTTCTGTATGCCCGCTCATGAAGCTACCATAATAGCTTGAGCATCGGATGATGGTGTGGGGAAAATTCTCCATTAAAAGACATACGCTGACTGCATCATCTTCAATTTGGGGAAAAAAATAAAATGTATTCTAATACATAAGCCGCGGCTTCAGTTAGAGAATTTATGGTAATATAGTTGATGAATGTATTATTTCGCATGAAGGAGAAATGGTACTCTTGCTGTGCCATATTTTGGATTGTCTGTACTGAAGAAAAATGGCCCAACATGTAGGGTATCATTAACCCTTTGCCCTGCCTTTTCAGAATTAAGATTGAGTCACAGGGCTAGAAATAGGGCTTGTCCACTTGTCTGTACTGAGTGAAACTTGTGAGACGAACAAGTAAAATTGCCAATGCACTTGTCCAAAATTTACTTATAATTCAGTCACAATAATGAAGACTTGGTTGGCAGACAAGTGAAACTTTTTCCTTATTTATAGCACTGACTCAATAGCTTGCGTGAGATCAGTTAAACTCTTTCAGTGCCAACTGGGACTCAAGTCGCACTACTCAAAACAGACAGCTCTGAATTATAATAAGGGTGCTAGATTCATATTCCTAGTAAAAAGACCTTTCATTCAAGTAGCGGCATACCTACAGTTAGATAGAATATGATAGTCCAGGTCAACAGCTTTCCTGTGCTCTCATTGAGTGCACTGTGCCCAAAGGGGACCAAGGAAAGCTGTTGATCTAGGTATGCTGGGCTCATCTAGAATTCTCCTTCCAGTTATTACCATTAACTCTTTCAGTGCCACATTTTGGACTGACTCAACAGCTTTCTTGGACATACTTTGGGCACATTGCACCTAAGGTACGCTGAGGAAAGCTTTTGACCTGGACTGGTATACAGTGGTACCTGCAATTTAAGACTGGACAAACAGCCAGCAAAAACTTGTCTCATACTGCAGGTGGTCTTAAATTGAAGGTATATTTAACAAAGAAATACAGCAAAGGGTCTTCAAAAGAGTGGTCTTAAAAAGACATATGGTTTTAAATTGCAGGTGGTCTTTAGCGCAGGTACCACTGTATTTCATGTAACTACAGGCATGTTGGTACTTGAAAGAAGCGTCTTTTTACAGGTAACCGGAATCTGGCACACTTGTTATAATTTAGACAGTGTTTGTAACAAGTAGGATTTTCCTACTTTTGTATGATTTGGGAATAATTGTAGGATTTAGTAGGATTTTGGGTGAAAATGATCAAATTTGTAGGATTTTTGCCTCTAATTCATAAAACGAAACAAAAATGTATGTTAATTTGAGCATTTTTACATGCTGTTAGAGTTTCTGTAGCTCTGACAACAAGGCAAAGAAAACTCACAAATGGCAATTTATCTTAACAAGGAAGGCTTCAATAGTTAAATTTTATGTCATAAAAGCTTTGAAATTGGCTAAAATACTCTAGTTTTGTGGGTGTTGGCATCAAAGATACCACATTCACAATGCTGTGACACCTAACCCAGAAAAGTAGGATTTTTTGTCAGTCATTGTTACAAACACTGTTAGAGCTGTTTATTCTAAGTAGTTCGACTTAAGTCAGAGTTGGTACTGAAAGAGTTAATAAAAGCTACAATACAGGACGGGGTCTGCACTGGCAGGACCTCAGTATAACTGTGGTCAGATATGTTTGTAAACATAACATGTAGCACAAGTATGTGAGTCGGTGCTCAGCTGAGAGGTGCCCTACACGGGTTGACAAATGCAGTGACTGCTAATTAGATTGTACAGAGCTGCTAATGCTATGGCTAGCTGTGTGTGTGTGTACATATCAACCTAGAAGTATGGGTATTTTATCATGTCAACAGGATTAAGGGTGGCCAGCAGAGGTCATGTTCAGGGCACCAATATCTCTACAGATGTTTTATCCTAAATGTAAACATTTATGTTATCAAACTAATTTTGTTGGGGGAAAAAAACCCACCATGAAATACATGTATATTAGGTTTCTTAGGCATGTTTCTCTGGGATTATAAATGACAAAGTTTGCAGCTGAGTGTATTAACCCTTAAAGTGCTAATCACTGCTATGTTTTTTCATTATCGTTAAATATATAATGGTTAAAAGATTCAAACTACTCACGAAGATACCCTTCATTCAAATACCAGCAAGTCCAGTCTAAAGCAAAAAGTAGTGTTAGTCAAAAGCTTTCCTTAGGGCACTTTGCACGCAATGTGCTCAAAGTGCCCCAAGGAAAGCTGTTGACTCAGTCGTAAATCAAAGCTTTACTAAGGGTTAATAGCAAAGTGGAAAGGTTGTATTTAGGACTGAATCAAGTTTGGTACAAGCTAGGACAAATGATATTGCATTCTTAATAACATAATACGGAAAGTGTGTGTTTACTGCAGTGGAGGCCGATACTAATTCTTAAAGGGGCAAATCAATTCCAGAGACTAATATATATTACATTGGTACCTGCTCAGAAGACCACCTCTTGTGAGAGGCTGCATATCTTTTTTTTGACTACTCTTTTGTGACACTACAGTCTGTTTTGATTAAAATTTTATCTGTATTTTAAGACTCCTTGTACTATCAACCATCCTTGCTGACAGTACAGGTGGTCTCAAATACAGTAAAACCTCCCTATACCGAACACTCTTGGGACGGGAAAATAGTGTGCAGTATGGTGAGGTGTTCAGTTTAGGGAGGTTTGCTTACATTGGAAGTATATATTTGGGACCGAGAAATGGTGTTCAGTATAGAGAGGTGTTCGGTGTACAGAGGTGGTCGGTTAGAGAGGTTTTACTGCCATAAATGGCCATGCATTGCATACTATTTAATGAATATACCAAATTCATTCCAATAGTGCACGCTATGCTAATGCGAAGATTTCCTGTAGCAGACATGGTTTTTCGCAGAGTTTGGTGATAATGATAAGTCTTAATTTACAATACCACAAGCAAGTACACTTATTATAGAATCCACATAGCATAAAATAACAACAATGAACCCTTTTCTATCATCAGGTGCATCAATTCTTAAAACATTGAAAAATACTGAATTTTCACTGAAACCACCAAGATGAAAAAGTATGGTGTTTAGTTTAAACATATTTATTTATACTGGATTGCCCAATAGTACAAAACAATGTCTAATCTAGGGGTTCTCCAGACGTGTGTGCTTCTGTTAGGCCATGTGCTACAATTAGAATGAATATGGTAATGGATTTCACTGACAGGTGTCTTTCATGAAAGGGAGCTTTCACTCATTTAATACCAGTTTAATGAAGGCCACAGTTACTGGTTTTTACATTGTATCTCATTTTTTTTTTTGTTGGTCCTCTTGGCCCGTTTGGTTGACGAGGTATTGTCATTGTCATGTCTGTACATATATGTATGTACATGCATCTGTATGTCTGTCCTTTGGTATGTCCGTTACCCTTGCGGACACAGTAACTTTTACAGAAATAGAGCTACCATCCTGAAACTTGTACTGTGAAATATGTGTATCATTAAAGCCTGGGATGAGTTCAACATTCGCTGACCTTGAGCTATTTTTGAGGTCGCCAGGGGTCATCATATTTTTACCCTTGTGGGCACATTGCTGGCCGAGGGACTCTAAAGGTCATTCTGACCAAATATATTGATTAAGTTTGTAGCCGTCTGATTGTTTGACCCTTTTCCCCTCAAACTAAGACTCAGTCAACAGCTTTCCTTGACATTTGTGCCCAGCCCATGCCAAGGAGAGCTGTTGACCTGCGGCATGTGATCTTGATAGGTCTCATCGACAATTCTCAGTCAAATTGTTTTTCATGATTACAGTTGAAATTAGCCGAAAACACTGATGCAGACCCGTTTAACCACCAGCCAGTTTGGCCGGTTAAAGGGGGAGGGTTAATAGACATTGAATGCTGTTTGCATTTCGTGGCTGCCAAAGACAGGCCTTCACACCCCATGGCAACATTTGTGCTGCACTGAAATATGAAATGCAACGTCATCAGCACAGTGATATGTCACCAAGGGCAGATACGAGTTCTTTGGTACAATGGCTAACTGGTAGAGAGACGGGCATGGTCACCAATGATATGGAAAGTGCAAGGTCTCTGATGGGTGTAAAACGGGATAAAGTAGTTATTCACTGATGCACTGTTTAATATGAAGATCATCTGCCACTCAGCAAGCGTATTACCTGGGGCAATAACATTGAACACAGTGAATATCTCCTAATTAATGTGGCAACTCATTCTCCATATGCCTTATGGGCAGTACCAAAAAAAAAAAAAAAAATGAAAGGCATTAGCAGAAAAATTGTGATCAAGTGGTCGTGGCTCTGTACACCACCACTCATGAGAGACTGTGTATCTTGTCATTACAACTCTTTCATGACACTAGAGCCCAGTTTTGTTTACCGGTTTAACTACTTCCGGGGAAGATTGGACGTTCAACTAAGCCTGCTCCTTGAAGGCTTGGCAGATTTAGTCCCTGCCTGATGAATAAGGGCATAGGTAGCTGCCAAGTTTTCGTGGAAGGGCTTAGTTGAATGTTAAATCCTGCCAAGAAGTAGTTAAACCCCATTGTATCGCACTTTCTGACAGCGTAGTAATGTTGCGAGAGAAAAACATGCAACTAATCAACTTGTATTTAAAAAACGCCTCAAGTGACAGACCCATCTCCCCTTTCAACAGAAATCAGCTTTGCCACTTGGGGAGTCGCGGGGTGTGTGCGGCGCATGTCGTGCTAAATGTTAGACAGCATGCGAAAAAAAACCCTTAAAAGCAGGCATGTATTAAAGTGAAAAGTCTTAGTGGAAAGACTTTTCACTTAAGTACATGCCTGCTTTTAAGTGTGCAGAGTGTTCCAAGGAAAGCTGTTGACTGAGATTACATTTTGCTTCAGACTAGGCTTGCTGGTATTTGAATGAAAGGTAAAAAAAATACCTAAGGAGACAATATTTGACTACCAGCTGTTTTTAACAGGTGAAAGGTGGAAAGGCTTAGAGGTTGCCTGGGGATGTACAGTGAAAACATGAGAGTCACAGTAATTTCAGGGATAATTGGTTCAAAATAAACTATATATGTACTGTAAATTCCTTTAATTTTGTTGTACTCTTATTTTCACTTTATTTTGTTGATGACACAAAACCGTGAAAATAAAAATACTGTGAAATAGTATTTTAATGTTGTTTGAATAGGAATTATGTCGAAAACAGTGAAATTAAAACTACAGTGAAATGTCAAAAATACAAAAACTGAAAATTTATACACGCAAAAATAAAGCAATTTACAGTGGTATATTTCTTTGTTGTAGAGTGGTCATTTTCTAAGCCTCCTCTCCCCAAAGACCACCCTTCTTATAAGACAACTACTTCTATACAGAAAGGCCACCCCACTACCACTTTTGGCTGTACAGTGAAACCTGTTTTGAGAGACCACCCTAGGGCAAGCAAAAAAGTGGTCACATAAGGCAGGTGGTTGCTCAATAGAGGTAAAATAACATGGGAAAGATAGCAAAAGGGACATAGTAAATATGGTCTGAAAAGGCAGGTGGTCTTTCATCCCAGTGGTCTCTCAAAACAGGTTTCACTTTATCCGGACAGTCTTTTTTCACAGCTCATGGTCCAATGCCCAGGGATCATTCAGTATTCCTGAGGTGTTTTCTTTTGTGTTACTCAATATTGGTGGAGAGTTGAATGACTTGTGCACCTATTGTATTGATGGGGCTTGAATTACCCCATTTAACCACTTTGATTAACCTGTCCCCTGCTGTTACCATTACAGGCATCCATGCCATGCACTGCCAGACTCGATCGCCTTTGAGATAGACTTTTATGTTAAACTTTCCTTTAGTGCTTTTCATTGTTCATTAATTCAAGATGCCATTTCTCCTTTTATTTCTTTGTGTTTGAATTGACATTGCAGGTGCAAATTGGAATGTACGTGGATCAAACATTCATTTAGTGATATCAGTTTTCCCTTAATTGAAGACGCAATGTTTGCTTTTGTATGTTTGTGTTAAATTAAGAGAAGACGAGGAAAGTGGTTTAAAGTAAGAGTTTAGCTCAATGGAAAGAGAACAGTGGTGCATCTCTAATCTTGAGTGCAAGGTGCGACTGCGATGTGCAGTGTGATGAGTCTTTCTTATGATAGTAACAACGATTAACCCTTTGACAAAGTGTGGTGTACGCATTTTACAAACAAAATGGTTTAACCCTTTTGGCCTTTATAATTGGCCTACATGGTATTGTTATGGTCATGTCTGCAATAACTTTTGGTGAAATTAAGCTGCTGTCATGAAATTTGTACTGTAGATACATCTTATTGGGCACTTTGCTAAGTTCGACATTCAGTAACGTTGATCTATTTTTAAGGTTACCAGGGGTCTTCATATTTTTACCCATGCAAACACAATGACTTTTAGACATTCAGTGACTTTGACCTATTTCCAAGGTCACCAGGGTTCATCCCTGGCCAAGGAGGTCTTAAGGTCCTTCCAGCCATCATAGGTACCCAGTAGAACTGCAAACAACATTTGTTCAGTCACAAATACATCACATTTTGAAAATTAGGACCTGTTTGAGTGTACAGTACTTATTAATAGTCCTTCTTTTGAGAGACCACCCCTGGGACAGGTCTAAAAGCAGTCATATAAGACAGGTGGTATTTCATTGAAGGTAAAGTGACAGGACCTGGTGAATGTGGTCTTATGTGGCAGATGGTCCCTCAATAGAGTGGTCTTTCAGAAGAGGGAGTACTATACTGCCTGTCATGACATATATACATGTACTGTAGCACACTCAGTCTCCTAAAATTCATGTACTTTCCAAAAGCATTGCCATTTTATTCCTTCTGAGTATATATACATGTATTTAGCTTCTCTTTCCTGGACAGAAACTGCCTTAACTCATTCCATACCAGTCCCTGATTTTTCCGTCTATTTACCTAGATTTAAGACGACAATGGCATATTTAGATTCTTCATGAAAAGAGCTTTCATTCAAGCACCAACATGCTTGTGGTCTTAAGTCGGTAGTTCTGGCACTGCCTAGCAAGTCACCATAGTATGGAATGAGTCAACAGCTTTCCTCAGCACTGGTAAGACAAGCCAAGCAAGTGCCAGAGAAAGCTGTTGAGCAGCTCTCTCTCTCTCTCTCTCTTTTATTTTCGATACACTTTTACTGGTAATGAAAAAAAAAACAATTTAAATGAGAACTGTAAGCACCTCCCATCAGAGGAGCATACCCTCTAGAGGTCAACAGCTTTCCTTCAGATGAGATGGACGCCTTCAGGCCCAGTGCCTGCCAGGAGAGCTACGGACTCAGTCTTAACCCTTAAAATGTTAATCATGGCTATAGTTGTTTTTGCATTACCGTTAAACATATAATGTTTAAAAGAATTAAATTCCTTATGAACATACCTTATATTCAAATACAAGCAAGCCTAGTCTAAAGCAAAAAAGTAGCCTTAGTCAACAGCTTTCCTCGGGTCACTTTGCATGCAATGCATGCAAAGTGACCCAAGGAAAGCTGTTGACTCAAGTCTTACATCAGTGCTTTAAGGGTTAATTTAAGGGGAATTGGTTAAGAACTTTGCTCGGTACTGGTAAGGCATACCAAGCCAGCAGTGAGGAAAGCTCCAGTGTATCAGGGTCGTCTACTGTAGTTTTAGAAATTTTCGCGCGTGTTCAATTTCGCGCAAACTCATTTTTTCTGAAATTAAAGAATTTTCGCACATTTTAGTTTCGCGCAATCTAATGCCAAACAATGTAGTGAAATACAGTGCAACTTATTTTCGCGCATTTTAATTGCACGCTTTAGGTGGTAGCGCGAAAAGCGCGAAAATTTCTAGAACTACAGTATTATCTGCCATAACAGCCTCATGGATCCACATATACATTTATGTTTCAATTCACGGACAAAAATTGAGTAAAAGCATGAAAGCACATAACATCCAGTGTACACAATTTTGGTAGGTAAAGGGTTAAAGTTGTGAAGCAACTGATGGGAAGTAATGGTACATGTGTACATGTCCATGTTTACTTTATTTCACCGCAAATTTTTTCATGTCTGTCATTGCCTGAAATCAGTATAAAAAGCAAGAGAGAGAGAGAGAAAAAAAAGGAATGTGGACCTTGAGCAGAATTGCCACCCACGATATAATTTTGGGCACTTGCTATTCCTTCGCTTGGGACGACATTTACTGTTGTCAAATTTGACAAATGCTACCTGAAAAATACTGGTAAATTTTATGACCCCACCAACCTGTATTTCATTTGCAAACTCCCCTTTTTCCACAATATGCTACACTTATATTTGTCAAAGTGTTAACATCTCTACCATACAAAAAAAAAAAAATGGATGAAGTGCTTTATGTTACTTCTTTGAAATACAACGCTAGTTATTACAAGTGCCTTTCTGTGGGGACTGTTGTTGGCTATTTGCCACTATCCTCATGTTAGCCTGACTCCAGTATACAAAATAAAAGATGGACAATTTATTAACCGTTAAAGTGCTAATCATGGCTATGGTCATTTTCTCGTTGCTGTTAAGCATGTAATGGTTAAAAGATTCAAATTCCTCATGAAGATACCGTTCATTCAAATACAAGCAAGCCTAGTCTGTAGTCAACTGCTTTCCTCAGGGCACTTTGCAGGCAATGCGTGCAAAGTGTCTCGAGCAAAGCTGTTGACTCGGTCTGAAATCAGTGTTTTCAGGGTTAATACTATTAAGAACATTACCTGTCTTTCCATTAACCCACAAGTGTAAGCATCATTCCTGTACACAGTAAGTCAGAAGTAATATGACTTCTAACTCACCGGTCATGTGCTTTTCACATATATTTGGAAGTTAAATTGGGCATATCAGGAGACGGTATTTCTCTGGGCCTGTTTAACAAACTCTGCATTCTGTGTGTGGCTGACAGTCGATCAGGCCAGAAAAGGCATTGAACCTCAGAGCCTCAATTAGGGCAATGGAATGTGATAATGATGTTGATCCCTGCATTGACACAATACAAATAATATTGCACCTGCTGTCAAGGAATACAAACAACATTTAAATTTATGGTCATGCTAAATTGGTTGTATTGACCCATGAAATATAAGTGATATTGACACCTGCAATCATGAGGTATTCTTATCCCTGTACAGACTGATCTAAATACAAGTGGCAGATCTGGAAACACTGATTTACCAATGAGTTCATTTCCATAATGTGATGGCATGGAACCAAATTGGACTCAGGTGGCCAAAAATGTTTTTGCTAGCTTCTCTGTCAGGCCACATTTCAGTGAACACATGCAGGTACATGTAAATTGTAATTCTTTCAGTGCCAATTGCCACTTAAGTTGAACCATCTAACTTTGAACAGCTGTAAATGAGGGATCTAGATTCATGCCCCTTGGAAAAAGTGAATACTTGGCAAGTGTATGGAACGGCGAAATGCCTGCTTGTTCTGAACACAAAGCCTAAATGTCAGACCAGTTTCGTCCTTAGCTGGACTCCTCAGTGACAAGCTACAGTGGTCAAGCTGAGATGAACTCAGCTATCGAACTGAGATAAAGGATTATTATGTCGCCTTTTATACCTCAGGTGACGCCGGCTTAAGTAACGTAAAAGTTGCGTTAGAAACCTAACACCAGAAAAAATCTACGTCAGTATAGTTAACTGTCAATATTTACACGTCAACTTGCCCATCACGTGATATTGGCTTTATGCACATGAATAAACATTGATTGCTAGGGTTCGTCTGGACCCTTTGCTTGGAACCTACATAGAATAGGGACTTATTCTATGTGGTTTGTAGCCCAAGTAATTTACTTTGGTACAATGTTTGGACATAAATTGGCTTCATATAGTTATTATTTTATGGGCCATTTCATTGAGGATCTAGGTGACCTCATTTAAGATTTAATAATCCGTTAAGACATGAAAGTAGTATTCTCTCTCTTGTGTAGAACCAACAATACAAAAAAAATTCCTTGTAAAAAGACCTTTTATTCAAGTACCAGCATGCATGCAGTTGTAAACACTGAATATGATAGTCCAGGTCAACAGCTTTCGTCAGTGCAATTTGAGTGCAATGCTCTTGAATTAGCCCAAATGTGGCACTGAAAGAGTGAAAATTATTTTTTTTTAAATCTGAGAAAAAACCTGTCAGACATCCTGTTTTGGGAGGATGGGTTGGGTGAGGTATATTAGCCCAGTCACAAATCATTATTTGAACACCCCAAAGTGCACTCTCAAAGACCTAGCTCATCAGATCTGTTGATTGAGACATGGGGCTCATCAAAGCTGGTATGGCTCTGAAAGACCTGGCTTGTCACATCTGTCGATCCAGCATCCAGACACAGTGTTCATCAGATTTTCTCTGACTCTCGATATTCATTATCTTGGGTTTTAATTTAAAACGTATGCCACACTTTCAACATGACCTTGTCAGCTTGGGTTCCCTGTGACTTGAAAGTAGTTATTTGATTGGATGATACAAAAAAATTACTGAGAATTTCGCAAAATAACCAATGACATGCAATCTTATACATCTATTTCAAGGGAAATTATAAAGTTTACTTTAGCTTCAACTATAGTATTATCATATCAGCAGTTTCATCACATGACCGTGTAATGTGTGTGCTGGCCCACCACAAAAATTTATACAGACAATCCTCTGTAGACGGTATCACTGGGTAGCATCAGGACAACTATGACATGCTGAAGACATACTTTGCTCGTAAGATCTTGTATCCAAGAAATCTCTTGCAGTAGACACCTGTCACCTCAAGTTTTAAATGGGCCTCAGGTTACTATCAAAGAAAAAGTGAAGTTGTTCTGATATTCTGAATTTTTTTTTCTGGGTAGGTCAAACCAACAGGGTTTTGTGCCAAGAGTGGATCCATGTCATTCTATGCTGAGCTGACATTTTGAGGCCCAAAATGGCACTTCTTTAACAGATTTCACCCTGTCATTGTCAATTTCTACAACTGTCAATGTGCCTTGAGTTGGCATAATGATATATTCTTTGTAAAGCAACCTTTCATTCAGGTGGCAGCATGCCTACAGTTATGTAATCACGTCTCGTGTGTTTTACGTGACAACAGCAAAGCATATTTCAGGGGTTTAACAGTGCAGCATCATTTTCCATTTTGTCCCTGAAGAGTCAATGTAATTAACGAAACCAGTCGGACTAAATCCCAAGATTCCTGTTATCCGTTGCGACCTTCGCATGGTCTCATTTGCCTACAGTTACCATATGTAAGCAGAGACTATAAGACTGGTCCAGGTCAACAGCTTTCCTTGGTATGCATTGGGTGCATTGCCCTCAACGTGTACCAAGGAAAGCTGTTGACTCAGTCAAAACTTGGCATTGTTAAAATAAAGTCACAACTTAGCGCTGTTAGATTTAAGTCAAAACTTGGCACTGTTAGAGTGAAGTCAATACTTGGCACTGATAGAGTTGAGTCAAAACTTGGCACTGTTAGGGTTAAGTGGCAATCTCGTGTCTATCAGTATCAAAGGCAGATGAAGCGACATGTTCATTACGCAATCTTCCACCTCAAAGTAGTGTTATTATAAGTTGTAAAGACTTATCACACAGAACAGAGAATGAAGGCATTACAGATTGGCCATCAGTGGTAATGGGATTTTTGATTGAAAATATCTTTAACTCTTTAAGTACTAACTTAAAGACTGAGTCAGCCACTTCCTTAAGTTTGTTTTGTGTGCAGTACAGCAAAATGTGCCTAGAAGTAGGAAAGTTCTTGACTGGGACCAGTATTTTTTTTCGCTAGAAATATGGGCCTGTTGGTGCTTGGGTGCAAGGTCTTTGTAACAGAAAGTTGAATCTGGGATTATTTGAATAATAAAGGTAAGCATTACTTTCATTGTGGTTAGGACTGGAAGAGTTCGACACAACTTTCAATTACAACTTGCAGCCAATGCCAAACGTGGCGGCCTCCTTCTTATGTCCCTGTTGTACCGAAGCTCTTGCACTATCAGGATGTGTCTTTGCAGTGATAAATGAGTGTTGTGTGGTGTTCTGGTCTGTCTTCTCCTTGACTGGCTCCAAAGTCTCTCGAGGACATGTCTGGATCGCACTTCAGGAATTGCAAATGAGTCCTTTCCCTGCCACTTTAGGAGTCTATGGTGAATTAGAACGGTGTCGTCTAATACCGTTGATAGTGGTGACTTGAGAGCATAAGGCCAGTCCACTTCATTTGTTTGTTTTACAGGGATGGTAACGGTAGTTGAGTTTTTCCATTGGTTATTGAAAGATACCTGTGCCAAAAAGGAGGCTTACTTGTCCAGGGCAAGCTAGAAACTAACCCTCAAAGTGCTAATCACAGCTGTAGTCATTTTCTCATTACTGTAAAACATATACAGTGGTACCTGCTGTATGTGGCCACCCTGCTGCCAAGAAAAAGTGGCCACATACAGCAGGTGACCTGTCACTGCAGGTAGCTTTACAAAGAAATTGATTCTTGTGTCCCAGCAAGGTGACCACAAAAAGCAGTGTGGCTGCTTATGGCAGTGGTTGCATACAGCAGGTACCACTGTAATGGGTAATAGACTCAAATTCCTCATGATACTTTCATTCAAATACCAGCAAGCCTAGTCTAACGCAAAAAATAGTCTTAATCAACAGCTTTCCTCAGGGCAATTTGTGCAATGCGCACAAAGTGCTCCGAGGAATGCTGTTGACTTAGTGTTAAATCAGCACTTTAAAGGTTAAAATTAATGCCTAAAATTATGGTTCAGCATATATGCAGTCCAATCAAATTCAAATGGAGCCGGCCAACAGGGGACTTCTTGGCGTTTTCTGCGAGATTGCTGCTGACCACATTTTTCCCAGAAGTGCAAGAAATTATGAGACAAGGACTCTCTTGCACTTACCTCCTCAGTGCTGCCTTTGGATACTTCAAAAGCCTTGGTTTAATGGGCATGAGATAGACGGGTAACCTACTTCCTCTAAACATTAATAAAAGAAGAAAAAAATGTGCCTCTTTAATCTGTACAACTTTACTGCTTTATCGTGGATGATGCACTGACCTGTTTTGTCTGCTATGAACTGAAAATGCTGTTTAGCCCTTTTCCCCTTGAATTAAGACTGAGTCAACAACTTTCCTTGGCATGGGTTGGGCACTTAGAGATAAGTCTCATGTACATTTCTCAGTCAAATAGGTTTTCATAACTGTTGAAATTAGTTGAAAACACTGAAGCAGACGACATTTGACCACCAGCCGGTTTTGGCCGGTTTGAGGGGGAAAGGGTTAAGATATATGCTTACACGATTAACTCTTTCACTGCCAACTGCAACCTAAGTCGAAGTTCCTAAGTTGAACTTCTCTGAATTATCAAATGTATACTAAATTAATATTCTATGTAAAAAGGCCGTTCATTCAAGTACCAGCATGGCCATACTCCCATAGAATACAGTGATCCAGGTCAACAGCTTTCCTTGGTGTGTTTTAGGGGCATTGCACCCAATGTGCCCTGAGGAAAGCTGTTGACTCAATATCAGTCCAAAACTTGGCACTGAAAGGGTTAAGACATTTGTGACAGGTTGAGGTTTTTATTTCAAAGAATCTTGGATTTTAGGCTGACAAAATTCCCGGATTGCTTGTAACATTTGCAAATTGGAATGACAAGATGAGACAAGTCAAGATGCGTCATAAATTCTACTAATTTGGCTAATTATATTTGAATATTGGGTGAAGTACTGAATCCTGAACTTGGATTGTTTAGAATGCTTACCAATAAGAGATAATAGTTTTGGCTCAGACAAATACTTTTTGGCTCTAAAGGCCTTAAAACTGCTGTAGGCAAATCGTGGGCTACAGCCAGTGAAGTCCCACCACCAGCTTAGCTGTAATATGTACGACTACCTTGTGGCTCCTAGAAGTAGGCGCAGTCTTAAATGGCAGACCGTGTCATTGAATAATAGATATAGAGCATCTTACATGGCAGAGAGTGATTTACAATATTTCTCTCTGACAACAAGTCCTTGTTATGGAAAAAAACGCGAGTAAACGCATGTCATGAGTGATTTTCCTTGATCACCAACAATGATCCTGAGTGAGAGAAAAATAGTAACTCACTCTCAGCCATGTAAGATGTTGTTTATTCTATGTTTCAATGTTTCCGTTAGGAATTTGTTTCAGGAGGTCACAAGAAGGGAAATTCAGGGGGAGAAGACAAGATTTTTTACCAGTTTTACATGAAAATAAACAAGGCTTGTGACCTGTTAGAATTTTCTCAGAGGGTAATTGTCCTTTTGAAAGAGTAATTTACCCCAATTTGGGGGTTAACAGAACACTCTTATTAATTGGGTAATCATCACAAAAAATGTCCCAGGCGTACTTTTAATGCCGACCAGGTGCGCTGTGTTTGTTTACGTTTGTTGTAGTTATTCCATGTAACGTGTGACGTATAATCAGACATCCTGCGCGCACATTTGATTTTGTCTATGTATGTGTATGTTTATGTACTATGTCACTGATGAAGGTGTGTCACAATTCAGTTGTAACAATGTTTAGGTTTTGTGATCTACAATGAGCTACTACTTTTGAATTTCACTGTAGAAAGAGATAATTCACCCTCAATCATAGAACAACACGCGCATTTTAATATTAATTATGGAAAGATGATAGGAAGTAGAAATACTCAGCATGTGCCTGGTGACAGAGTCTAGTGCCTAGGAAAAAATGATGATGGGTGTGAAGATTTTTAAGTGCATCCAGATTGGTTTTACCTGAGAAGGGACAGGTGAGAGACTGAAGTTTGATGGATGCTGTTTTCGGTGTATATACATACATGTACTGTTATAAGGGGAACATTGGCCATAGCAGTGTAAGTGACAAGTGACATAACATGTGAATCCAGTGTATTGTTACAAGTGATCCTCTCCGCAGAGTTGTTCCTGCATTCCTCAGCAAGAACTAGATGGGGCAGTCTTTTGAACTAAACTCTTCCAGAGCCAAATTTTGGAGTGAGTCAACAGCTTTTCTCTGTGTGCATTGGGTGCAATGTGCCCAATGTGTGCCGAGAAAAGCTGTTGACTTGGGATGTTCTCTCTGGAACTATAGACATGCTGGTACTTGAATGAAATATCTTTTCACAAGGAATACGAAGCTGGGGTCCTTATGATAATTAAGACTAGTTTGACTTAAGTGGATTGACTTAAGCATGACTCCTGCTTGTCACTGAGAGAGTCAGATCAAGGCTTGTAACGTGGGGTAAATTCAGTCACAGTGCAGGGTGCTGCATTTCTTATATTTCCTCCTTTGTGTCTTTTTCCACCACATTAGAGGGGGACAACTGTAACACTATAGTATATTACCATGAGAGATTTTGCACTTCATAGGTAGATGTTTAAAAAAAAAAAAGTATTAGAGAAACCTACAAATATATATGTGCAAGGACGGCATAATTTGTTGGCTTTCCCTTTGTGTAAAAATACCTTACTCCCCTGTCTTGGATGGTGGTGCTGCTTAGTCCAGTGACCAGGAACTTAGGAAGGGAACAAGGACCAAAAATTTGCCCAACAGCAAATATATGGTATGGGTTCTAATTGGATCCCAGTTTGGCAACTACAGTGAAATCTCTCTTGAAAGAGTACCCCCAGGGTTGACCAAGTTGTAGACTTTAAGACAGATGGTCATCAATAAAATTCTTACGTAAAATGATATGAAAATTACCAAGTAAAATATCATTTAATAATAATAGTCCGTGAAAACAGGTGGTCTCTTGTTTGAGTGGTCTCTTAAGAGAGGGACAACTGTACATGTATGTTCACAGTACAGTGTAACCTGCCCTGAAGGCCCACCCATTGTATCTGAGCAGAGTGGTCCCCCACAACAGGTCGTTCCTGAGGACAGCTGCAATGGAACCAAAATACAGTAGTCCCTCCTTTGAGAGACCGCCCCTAGTGCCACTCAAAAGGCAGTCACATAAAGCAGGTGGTCCCTCAAAGGAGGTATAAATAACATGAAAAGTACTACAGAAAGACCTGACAACTGTGGTTTCTCAAAGGAGGTGGTGTCCCAAAGGAGTGGTCTTTCAAAGGAGGGACTACTGTACACCAATGGGGGAAGTGGGACTGGTCCCTGTTAAATACTGGTGGGCACATGGTAGGGATAGCATGATGGACAGATTTGACTGTAGACCAATATTGCTGCATGCAGTCACCTGAAGAAAGAGTAAACAAATGGGGGGCCTACAGTTTGGAGACCATGGCACACTTTTGTTATTTGTTTATTTGGTCTTTTATTGGAATGATACCAGAGTTCAGCCGTAAAGTATATATAAAGTCTGGTTTAAAGCCTGTAAACTCTGAGTGAAAACATCCTTTCTTCAGGTACGGTCTTAAAGATGGTTGGTATTTTTAAGAAAAAGCCAGAACTGTTGGGCACCATGGGATATTGATACCTCATTAACGCTGCATAACGAGGTCTTGTGTAACCACTTTATGTGGTGACAATAGTAGAATTAGTAACAATAACAAGGAGATGGTGACCAGAATGGGATTATATGGCCGACAGTGAGTGGTGCTTAAGGGAGCATCCATTCTATCGGTGGTAGCCCAAAGGTACACAGTCCTTGTGTATTGTCAGATGGCGTAAGTGCAGAGAAATTCTTGTAACAACATGATAAACTGGATAACCACAAACCAGAACTTGTCTTATACTGTATCTGGTATGGCCCAGGGATCTGCCATTAGTTTCGTAATTTGTATGAGGAATGACTTTTTTTGATCATCTTTTTGATATCCTTGACTTATGTACCTGCTTATAGCGATCTTCAAAGACATGACTCGCTGACTTGGACCAATGCTTGACTGTGATAAAGGCAATAGGATGGCAGTTTGGGAAACAGACTAGCATATAGATTAACAAAAAAGATTGATCTTTTTGATTGACCCATGAGCATGTAAATATCATAGTAATTTTAAAATAAAAATATGGAGTACGGTGGTGTGGTCTGGGATGGCTGCACACAGGGCAACTCACAAAGATTAGAGAGCATTCAACTGGCTGCTGCACGTGTCATCTCTGGTGCTGTGAGAACTACCCCTAATATTAAATTATATGAAGAAACGCGTCTTCAAACATTGGCCCAACGCAGAGATATTAACAAGTTAATCCAAATGTATAAAATTACTCATAATTTAGCCCCTGAATATTTAAGTGATATTATTTATTCAAATCAAAACCAGATCAGACTCAATACAAGACAAGCTGAAAACCTTCCTCATTTTAGAGCTAGAACAGATCTATTTAATAATACATTTTTCCCCAGCACCACGAGACTTTGGAATCAGCTCCCGCTTAACATTCGAAATTCTAATTCATTAAGTGAATTCAAGAAACACATAGATTCGGAAGTCTGTTGCTCAATTAAAGAGACTAAATTATACTCTGTTGGAAAAAGATACCCGGCTGTTATTCAAGCAAGGCTCAGGATGGGCCGCAGTCAGTTGAATGCTCACCTACATGCCATTGGTTTATGTGAATCCCCGGATTGTCGCTGTGGGCAAGGTACAGAAGATACTTGGCATTATTTTTTTATTTGTCCATTCTATACAATCCAAAGAGACAGCTTACATACATCTATTTCAGATTTTGCTCCATTTACTCTAGAAACGATTTTATTGGGATCACCAAATTGTCCCTTTGAGGACAACAAAATTATTTTTCTCTCAGTTCAAGAATATATTGTGAAAACCAAGCGTTTTCAGCGAGATGCCATAACATGAATTGTGTACACAAGGAAAGTACCACAGCGACTATATATTTGTATGATTTTTAGTTACAACCATTGCTACCGTCCATCGTTGTGTGGGCGGAGTCCCACCATGTGGATGATCAGCGGTTTAGTTTTATACAGCCAGCCCTTCTGTGTGTCTTGTCAAACTGTAGTGTCTTCCTTAAACTTGTTGGTTCGGTGCAATACTCCGCTGCAGTCAAGACAGGATTACGTCGTGGAAGAATGCACCGGGCTGTGTGGTGTCTTGTCTGTCCTGTCTCTTTGTCAATTCCCGGCAAGAGGGGTTAATATAGGGCTAAGCCCTCCTCCCCAATTGCCTTCCATGACAGACTGCTTTGAAAACCACTTGGCTGTGTGTAATTGATTAGTCATGGAATAAAATACGTTTAAACCAAAATAAAAGACTAATATTGCAACTTTCTATAAAATTACTCCACACATGCATTCAAACCCCAACCAAAATAATTCACTGAAAAGTTGATGGGGTTTTTTTTAATATTTACTTTGAAAAATGACGTACATTAATGAAGAGTTTGTCCAGGGTTTACCAGTACCCATCTACATACCTGTAAAAAATGAGTGATATATGGGACAATTCAAACATGTATGTAGTTGAGGGTATCATAACATGATGCTGTTAGAGCCCGGCAGTGTACTGTCCCTTTCATTATGTGCAATGTGGGTCTCAGTACATTGATTGACAGGGTGGACAAATCTGCGTGGATGGGGCTTTGACCCTTAAAGTGCTGATTTAAGACTGAGTCAACAGCATTCCTTGGGGCACTTTGCGTGCATTGCATGCAAAGTGTCCTGAGAAAAGCTGTTGACTAAGACTACTTTTTGCTGGAGACGAGACTTGCTAGTATTTGAATGAATGGTATCTTCATGAGGACGTTGAATCTTTTAACCATAATATGTTTAACAGTAAGGAGTAAACGACTATAGCGGTGATTAGCACTTGAAGGGTTAATTCAGTTCAATCTCTGCTCCCACATGTTCTTTTCAGTACAATCGTTGTGAATACATGTACAGTTACAAATATACTGAATCTGAACCTTTTTTGGCAGCCAGCGTTTATATAAACACCAGTCTGAACCAGTCCCCTGTACACACTGTTTCGTACCCTGTGCTCCTGTGTAAAGTCTGGCACCGTGCATGGAATTGGTCGTGTTTGTAAAGAAAACATTTGGATTTTTGTGAGTTGAAGGTGCACCACTAAAAATTGATATCATCTAATGCTGTGGTAGATCATGTCAATGTTCAAATATTATCTATCTATCTGTCTGTCTGTCTGTCTGTCTGTCTGTCCATCCATCCATCTGGCCAGCCAGCCAGCCAGCCATCTATCGTCTTGTCTTTTTTTATCTGATTTTTTTCTTTTGTGAGTTTTCTCGAGTGAGTTTGTAGACTAAACTAAACACATGCCTAAAGTGTTACATTGTACTTAGGCTTCACAAGTCAGATTTCCACTCACAAAGCAAAATGATTAAAATTACAGAAATCAACAGATATTTCCCTGCGCTTACAGATCATAGAGCCTTCACAATAATGGAGCGGCTTTCAAACTCCTGCAAGAACGTAATTCCCTGGCCCTACGTTTTACAGAGTTGTGTTGATGGCACGGTGCTCTCTCATTGTAATGCTTATCATGGGGAATAGACTGTTGTAGCAAAACTGTCTGATAACAGGGAAGAGCTAGAAAAAGGTGTGTCAATGAGAGCACGGGACCCACCATGTTATATCAGAATCAGTGAGCAACCTTTTAAAGAGAGAGAGCACTGTATGGGGGGGGGGGGGGGTGGAGAAGACACACCCTGGTACACTGGTACAAATAATAATTTTGCCCCAGTGTAATTAAGGTATGGAAAATAAGAAAATGTGCAAATAATGGTTTGTATGAAGTACAGAAATTAAAAGGACATCCAGTACGTAAGTGCGGCTAACTAAAATGCCCAGTACACCAGTACGGAAAACCCCTCCCCCCCCATGTAAAATCTAAAGAAGAACATTGATTCTGTACACCACCATTACACAACAAGGAAAGTGAAAGAAAGAAGAAGCCTCATTGCTTCCATGCACATGTGTTGTAAATGGGAAAAAAATAGAGCTGGAGACAGCAAGAAAAAGTGGGTTTATTTTATGTCATTTTTCTTCACTTTTTCATGGTTGCTGTACACAAGACATGATTTATTTACAAGAACTACAGATTTCTGTGTAATGATAGTATCCTATTCACGAAGGAATTAGCCAGTGTGATGTCACTGCCCCAGTTGTCCCGCGCTGCCTGGCCTCAGGGATACAGCCATCCTCAGTGTCACATCTGCCCACCAGAGCTGCCTTATACACCCTCAGGCCATGTACAGCATGTCTCCATCACCCACAAAATATCCTACAGTATAAATGTTCACAATAGATATGCTGCCGTAAGATGCCTGCATGAAATGAGTTTGAGTGGTTTCTAATATATGTGTAAATTTGCACAAACGTACCAGTGACCTGTTACAGTAAATATTGAGTAAAATATAGTAGTGGAAGTAAATTTTTTTTTTTTTTTTTTTTTTATGAAAGATGGTTCACACAGTCTACAGTTTTATACACATGATGCTGTCGAAATATGATCATACATCTGTAAGTTAGAAAGCCAGGCATGGAATATGTTTATTGTTTTCTTTCAAAAGTTTCATATTCCTACAGAGTAGAATAGGCTGCTGACTTTTTTTTTGGATAAACATTTAGAATTCTTTCAGCTTTGTATGGACTATAAATGTTAGGATATAATAAAAGTAGCAGGAAATTAAAAGACCAATAGAAAGCATGCATATATGTTGTATCTTGGAACAGCATGCAACATTCAGAATCTACATTAGAAAAATGTCTTGCAATATATGGGCCTATCTGCGGCCCAGCTATCAAGTCCTGACAAGTTACTTAACATTTAGCCCTTATGTCCTCGTTATAAATTTCTGGATCTTCCCCTGTCAAAGACTGCTGAAAATATGTAAATTAATAAAATTAAAATGAAATTCCACAAATGATGAAGAAATGTTTCAGTGTATACATGTTTGGACACAAGTTTACAATACATGTAATGGTACTGAGGATTACTAAAAGTTTACGGAGGGGTCTGTCAAAGTCAGTTGAATGGATTTGAGATTGAAAAGTACAGGAATTTTTAAGTTTACCTCAAACTTTTGAGATGGCCCCTACCTCGGAATTTGGGATACAGTGGTCCCTGTCTTGAGAGACCACTCAAATGAGAGACCACCCTTCCTGAAAGACCACTTGTCTTGAGAGACCACAATTTGGTCATCCACAGTGGTGGTCTTGAAGTCATATTTCACTGTGAGTAAGTTAAGGCTTAAGTATGTGACTTACTTGCCAACACCCTAGATAACAATTGGGCTCAATTAAAGTGACAAACATGATACTGATAAGTGGCAAAGACTGGTTTTGTATTTCTTGGTTTTACCATAGTTAACTACTAATGATAGGGTATTTTGTAAACAGTAGGGAAATATGCTGAAACAAAACTTCAGCTATGTAAGATGGAAGAGGTTTCGAGTAACAAAGGCCACTTAATTCTTTCACTGCCAACTGTGACTTAAGTGGAAGTACTAAAGATGAACTCTGAATTATCAAGCAGGTGCTGCATTAATATTCTTTGTGAAAAGACCTTTCATTGAAGTACCACCATGCCTATAGTTGCACATCATATAATGGTCCAGGACAACAGCTTTCCATGGCATGCTTTGGGTGTAATGTGCCCATAGCACACCAAGGAAAGCTGATGACTCAGTCCAAAACTTGGCACTGAAAGAGTTAAGTTGTTATTGCGCTACAAGGGGGAGGGGTGTGCCCCAAGAAAAGCTGTTATCTCAGTCTTTCTCTGCCACAGTTGCTCAAAAGTGCTCTGATGTAAATTGTCTTCTCTAACCCACTCCTGGTCAGAGTATAACTGAGTCCATAGCTTTTCCTAGTGCTTGTTGGGTGCAGTGTGCCAAACCTGTGCCAAGAAAAGCAACTGACCTGCATGCGGCATTCCAGCAGGAATGGTCTTGCATAATTTATGTTCGGAACAAGCGGGACTCGAACTTGCAACCTTTAAATCTTAGCAAAAACATTTTGTAATAATGAGAAATATAAGTGAAAACTTGAAGGCAGATGACAATTTACATCCAGGTGCTTTGGGGTGATTTAATTGACACTTCACCATGTAGCAAGTATAACTGACATTGTATTTTTTTGGCATGCATGGCGAGATGACAGCCAATAACAATTATGATGAACTAAAATATTACTAACTGTAGTGACCAAAGTTTTGGTAGGTTATTATGAGATTATAGTAAGTCAGGTCCATTATAATACAAAATAAGTGATTATAGCTCTGTATGACAAGTTACCATAGTTTTCACCAATATGGGCTATTTCTTACTGCACATGTATACTCATGCTAAAAAAAGAGAGAATGCTTATATTGATTCAACATGGAGTATGACTAATATGATGTTTTACATGGAGGTGGATGCATTACTGTGATTTTATGCAATGTAGTCAAAGAGGAAACAGCTATGACAATAGCAGAATTTATGCTTGGGGCTGGTCATTAAGTTAGGGTTGCAGGAGGTCACGTGTTATTACATAATCAGGTTGTGACCCGACTGCCCCAGCACACCCCTCGCACGTGAGCGTCAGGCCACGATTGACTGTGGCAGCTCCTACACGGGTACACAAGGTAGCCCTCATTGGCTGAGGCTGTCTTTCCAGCCGCAGTGATTTTCGCGCGATACGCAATGCAGTCCAGCCAAATATGCTGGGTGCTGCCTCCATGCAGGCCCAGCTTAGATAGCTTGGTTAAAGATTGATATTTTGTAGATAGGTTAATAAAAATGGGACAGGAAAGGTTGCGTGGCCTATTTCAATGTCAAACATGTCTCTTGCATTAACAATCAGGGCCAGAATTTTGAAAAATTTTGCGAGAATCTATTTGGATTTTTGTCAATTAGTTTTCTTTTTAAAGAAAGACAAGATTAGGAGAATCTTTACGAGAATGGATTCTCGGGGATTTTCGCCGAAATTCTGGCCCTGAACAATATACTCGGCAAACTAGAAGGCTTCGGCCCCAGGTTAGCTCTATCTTTGCTGGTACAAAAGATTGTTCTGGAAATGGGATAAAGTTCAGAATTGTATCATTATTTCTGTCATTTGGGTTCACAAAGGCTTTAAATGACCTCACTGGCAGCATGTCGATGCACTTTGAACTTGAAGCCAACATGCCCTGACATGCATGGCACTGGAAGCAGACTTCATAGTTTGGTAGGGTGAGGACCATTGGAATGTAAGAAGTTGCCAGCCTTTAGTAGCAAGGAGGATGCATGAGCAGAGATTGCCAAATTAGTCCACAGCATGCCCAGGAGACCAGAACGCTGCTTGCAGAAATGCAGAAATCACTACGAAAGTCCACCAAGACAGGCCTACAAGAAAAAGTGAAAGACCCTTTCTTTTCAGGACCCCCACACTGTCCCAAAGACTTGTTAAATCAAATGGTATCACAGACCAAACACAATCCCCATGCTCACCCTCTACGTTATGCCCAAATGCTATATACCAATAGTAGTGTTCTGTCTCTTTCTCTCTAAATTTTTTTTGGCAGGAGTATGTATTTATGGATGTACACGTGCCCCTGTTTAACAATGAGCTTGGTGGTTAGTTTATGTTGAAAACAGAATCAGATCATAAAAAAATCATAATGCAGGTAGACCTGACCTTGCACGCTGCCATCTGTGTGTAGACGTGTTTAGCAGGTAATTTTTTTGTGGCAGGTAAATCGTTGAAAGTATAATAGAGTATACATTGCTCCCTCATGACAAGGCCTCCACAGGGTGAATATTGATATAAAATGGGGGGGGGGGAGGGCTTTGGCTCCCTTGTACTGTATCACTTTTTGTATTCTGTGTTAAATGTTCTGTTGTTACAGTAGTTCCTCCTTTGAAAGACCACTCCTTTGGGAGACCACCCCCTTTGAGAGACCACAGTTGTCAGGTCTTTCTGTAGTACTTTTCATGTTATTTACACCTCCTTAGAGGGACCACCTGCTTTATGTGACTGCCTTTTGGGTGGCACTAGGGGCAGTCTCTCAAAGGAGGGACTACTGTATATATATAAGGAGGTTTTGCTTTGACTTTGGCATGGTCTGCTCTATGAATCCCATCGTCAGCATTATAATGGAGAAGCGCCATATTTTGAAAAAAATTTGGTGGTGATAGCTCGGTGGCTTAATGCTTTCAGTGCCAACTGGAACTAAAGTCAAACTACATGTACTTAGAATGAACTGCTCTGACTAATAATACATAAGGTGGCCAGATTCATTTATCTAATTTTTTTTGTTTTGTTTTGTGAAAAGACCTTCATTCAAGTACCTGCATGCCTGAAGTTACATATCGTGGCTTTGCCAGTTTTTGGGCATCACAGTTTTCGTGGCAATGACTCTGTGCCCGATCTGCATGATATCAGAAATAATTTCTAATCAAAACAGCATTGAAAAAATACCAATTTTGCTTACAACGTACCCAATATTAAATGAATTGAAATGTGAACACACCGAGTGGTCAGGCATCACCCTAAATCGCTCAGCGTACCACAAAAAAGACGTCCCACGAAAACTGGCGTCAGGACCCTAGAAAATACAAGTCAGAGACAACAGTTTTCCGTGGCACACTTCAGGTGCATTGCACCCAAAGCACACTTGGGAGATCTCTTGACTCAGTCCAAAATGTGGCACTGAGAGAGTTAACCAGGCGGGTAGTCTCTTAGTGGTAAGCACAGGATGGTATTTATATTTACAGTAAATTACTTTATTTTCATGTGTTTAAATTTTCATGGTTTTTGTATTTTTGACATTTCGCTGTTTTACTTTCCCTATTTTGGACACTGTAACTATTCTAACTGTGTTAAAACACTGGTTCACTGTGGTTTTATTTTCATGGTTTTGTGTCAGCAGCAAAAGCAAAAATAAGAATACAGCGAAATTAAAGCAGTTTTACAGCATATTTATATTTATTCTGAGGGGCCATGCGGGTTAATTCTATGGTAATCATTGAATTCAAAATGTCAAGTTCCAACATGTCCTGTTGTGCTGGCTTGTGGAAAAAAAAATGGATCATGCCGGGCATGGTCAGATGTATTGCCAGAGAGGAGGTCAGGGAAATAAGGCAAAAAGTCAGTGATTGCGATTATTTGATTTGTTTTTTTTTTCTATTTTTTGCTGTTTTGGACATGATTTGAACACCAATTAAGACTATGTATAGTACTCTAAAACAACTTGGGGGATGGTGTTATTATCCAAGTGCCAGTTGTGTGGCATCACAGTGCCTTGGACCCCCCTCCCCCCCCCCCCTGAGCTTCCCCAGGTGCACCAAAAAGGTGGCCTTATAAGAAGGGTGGCCTCTCTTGAGGGGCAGAACTAATGGAAATACCATACCGGGGTCTGAAATTAATTTTTTTTTGGCAGTGGTCCTGCAGGGCTACCAGGTGTCTTTGTGTAAAAGTGGGAGCACTGTAACTTTATGTATTTTAAAGAATTATTTTGTCCATCCAAGGGGCCGAGGTTATCCTCAAGGTTAAGTATAATGCTGTCTATTTATAAAGCCCATGGTAGGGTCCATGAATTAGATTGCAAAAAAAAATGCTGTTCAACAAGTGAGACATTTTAGATAGAAGCAATAGGAAAAGTGCCTTAGTACAAGTCAAGGGACCCACAATTTTATATCAAAAATGTACCCTGTAGTGAGGGCCTTGTATTGAGGGAGTACTGTACAGGGATCCCCCACATAAGGTCACCCCAATGGACACAGAATTATGGCCTCATAATTAAGAGGCGGGGCTTCTCTTGAAGGGTAAATGTAATGAAAGTATCAGCTCTGCTGCAGAGAAGTGGCCTTTCTAGAGGGGGTGGACTCTCATCAGAGGGACCTTACAAGAGGGGGACCACTGTACTTCACTTAATGGCACAGTAAAATTAAAAAAACAAAAGAAGAAAATGAGCTAGTTACATGTAGCTCACCACACCTTTGCTCTCAGATTAGTCCAGGTACAGTAACTAGTGCAGCCAATTAGAATGAGCATGTGACTAACACAATGTGTACCAGTAACAGGTTTTCTTGTTTTCATGGTCAGCTAAAATTAAAGACAAATTTGAAAATCAAGTTCCTTGTGAAAAGGGCTTTCATTCAAGTACCAATGAACCCAGTCTGAAAGTCCGTGGTTTTTGCGTTGCCCGGTTATTGCCTGGAATGTCATGCTCTGAAAGCTAAAGCAAGACTTAGCTGGAACTCTGTAAAAACCACGTCAGTGTGGAATATGTTGAACTTTGGGGTACAGTGGTCCTTCTTTTGGAAAACCTCTTTTTTGGGAGAGCACGTAACTTTTGTGACCATTTTCACTGCGCAAAGGCACCTTCTATGATAATTTGCCTCTCTTAGGAGACCACCTGCAAAACCTGACCATTGACTACCAAAAATAACCCCAAAAGACCACTTATCTATCCAGGAATTCTCCATTTCAGATAAATAAAACCTCCTTATTTTGTGCAAGATTGGTACAATAACTTATCAAAACCCTCCCTCCCATGGGAAATCTTTTGGACATTTTATGATAAAATGGTACATTCTAGAGCACATTTCATGGCAATTTCTATAAAAATTACCTAAAAGAACAGATATAAGATCAACAATTTTGTACCCTTTTATTCACATTCAGCACCACATTCTGTTTGAAACACAAGTCCTGAGTCTTCATGCTGAAATTCAGTTACTGATCCATCTGAATAGCACCACATTTATACCTGTAAAAACTTAAAATGAAAAGGAACCTATCAGAAAGAGGAAAAAAGGCCACTTCATTTTGTCGCTGCATAGGCACAAGTGAAAAAGGTCAATCCCAGATTTTTTAATGACACATTTTAATCTCAAGACAGAACAAATGTCTCTCAAACGGGAGAGCGGGAGAACTGCTAAAATCGGGCGAAAAACGGGATATATCCGATCCAAAACAGGAGGGTTGAAGTCTCTGAGGTCCCACTTTCTGCCTGTGGATGGTGGTCTTTCAAGAGGGGTGGCTTTAGTTGAGAGGGGCCCCACAAGAGGGGGACCACTGTGGTCCTTTTCCTGTGCTGAACATTCGTGTTTCCGTGCAGTCAGGCATTTTGTGAATGCTGTGTTCAAAGAGCCAACTCGTCATGGTTAAAACCAGATTTGTTTGACAGGAAACATTTCACCTGGTACTTTCAGCTGGTTTTAAGTACAAAAATGCAGAAATAACATCAATGGTAGCACAAACTGCTGTGACACTTTCTTTGTTAAAGCTAGTGTAATGATCCTGAAAATGACTAAAAGCCCAACATGTCACACCTGAAAGTGACCAATTTAGAGCTTCAAGGCAATTTACGAATTTGCGATTTAGGAAATAGAAGTGTCAATAGAAAGTTTTGAAAGCTTTGCAAGTGTCAATCAAGAATTAGAAGACTCACACCACTTTGAATATAACTCTCTCTCTCTCAAAAAAAAAAAAAACACACACACACACCAAAAAAACCGCTGCTTATACCAAACTTTTATACATGGTTGTGGTTGTCACGTAGGATACATATATAGCCGTTCAAATAATAATAAAATATCTGGTCATTGCATGCATGTGCTTGCCCTGGGAGACAACACAAGCCTCTTTTTCACTTCGGTGTCCTTACACTTGACCCTGTGATTGCTGACGAGAGTGACAGCACGGAAGATTATCGCAACCAAATTCCTTCTTATAGTCTCAGCAGTCTGAATAATCGTGCCCAAGCATAACAATGACATATGTCAGGAGATGTGTAAATATTTGCATAGCCAGCGATTTCCAGAGGATAGGAAATGAAATCAGCAGACGTGAAAAGTTAACAGTATTCTTATAGGGGGAGGTCAAAGTCGGTGGTTTTGGTCGCTCGTGTTGTGATTTGAAGGCAGCTGTAAGATTTCCCGAGTGAATGAAAAACTGAAGTGGAAATGTGGTTGGGTGATTCTGCTGTTATTGCATCGGCCGGCCAGGATGCGAAACTTGTAGTCTGTGCTGCTAGATTGGAAAAGCTTGGTTCAAGTTCGCACAATGCAGAAATGACATCAATGGTAGCCCAAACTGATTTGGAAAGGTTATATCTCTTTGCTCCAGATAGCTGAAATATTGTTTGCTTTGCTTTTTATGGTGATATGTTTTGAATGTGAATAGTCAACACAACTGGCCTCACAAGATGAAGGTTACCAAGATTTACTTAGGCTTCCCACTAAGTGCTGAAAAAAAAAATTACATGCAGTCTGCATAGCAAACAGTAGTCTTTCATTTTTTTTTCAATCAGACTTCTCGTAAATTTAACACTCCATCTTATACAAAGTTATAAATGTCAAATCGTTTTAACTGTCAAGTGCAGCATGGTGGGCGAAAAAAATAGTACTCGAAAGTGATTTGGTGTAATTTTCTCAAAAAGAAAAAAATGTCCTTTACAAGTGCTTTTTTGGTTACAGGATTACACACAACACAATTTACCTCGGGAAAATTTATACTGCGGATCCTACACAAAGATTAACTGAGTCTTCTTTTCTGTGATGCAAAAAAAAAATGAATGGAAGGCACGGAATCACCTGCCACATGACTGCCAGGTGTTTTTGTCTGTTTAATATGGGAAAAAAATCAAATAATGAGTAGTGAGCAGACATCGAAATCAAAACATTAGATCTGAGCTACAGTTGTCAGTCCTTTCAGGCTCATTTCGTAGCATTGACAAATTGAATGTGTTTCTCGATTTTAAGCTGAAATTAGAAGAAAATTGTATCTTGTAGTACTTACTTCTATAACTTACAAACAATTTCAAAGCAGTAATATAGAAACCATTTGTGCAGATTACTCCAAATTGCTCATGGCACCATATATTATCCTTTTAAAGTACCGGGGAAACTGAGGAAATTTAACGTGTAATCCAAATCGTAGACTCACTCGAGGAATGTTAAAGATCAATGTGTAAATGATGGTGGAATTGGGAAGAGTTAACATTATATTTATTAAGAATTTCTAGATTTACAGTCATGGGAGAGTGTCCAACTCACTGGGGACTGAGTCGGTGTCATTTTGTTGATTAATTCTGGGCACATGTTGTGTCCAGAGTGCATCAGGGCAAAGTGTTGACAAATTGCCTCTGACATCCTTCATGAAAAAAAAAGAGGAAGCAGACAGCACTCGACCATTTCAGAATGGGAAAAAGGTGCATGAAGATAAATCAGTGCTGGATCTGTAGGGGTTAAAATGGGATGTGCGGGTAATGTATGTACACACCATTCATTGGTCAGTTGTCTGCAGTGCCTTTAGAGAAAGGACGTATCTTTCATTCCGTTTATGCGTAGTATCATGGGAGTCTGTGGTGAAAATTTATTTTATCTGAGTATGTTTTAATTTCCACATATCCTGTTGAGGACACAGAACCATGGAATAAAAACAGAAGGGAGCATCATTTGATTATAGGCTTAAAAGTCCTGAACTATGTCCAAAATAGTGAAATTAAAACTTCAGTTAAATGCCTAAAATAATAATCATAAAGAAGAAATAACCCTGAAGATTTATACTCATGAAAATAGGTATGTTTACTTATACTATATGTGCGTTTCCCATTTCAGCTAGGCGACTGGTGCCAAAGGTTGCAGGTTCGAGTCCCCCTCGTTCCGAACATAAAATAAAAAAAAAAAATTTATATGTACACACATCTATAACATATGCCACAGTATTTGTGTATTGGGCTGTGTATGGAGGTCAATACACGTGTATCCTTGCTGATTGTCACCTGTTGATTCTCATTGAAAAACATCTTGAAAAGAAAAAAATAAATTTATGAAGTAATTAACAAGTCAAAAAAAAAAAAAGTAAAATGAAAGGCAGATGTATAGACATGGAACTATGAGATACCGCCACTGTTCCAGGTTGACGGTAACAGGTACAAATTGATAATAAAGTGGTCCCCCTCTTATAAGGCCACCCCAAATGCACCAGAATTGTAGCCTCATGAGAGGGGTTGCCCCTCTTGAGGAGGGAAATGAAAATGCCATCAGTGCTGCACAGAGCAGTGGCCTTTCTCAAGGGGGCGGCCTCTCTTCAGAGGGGCCTTACGAGAGGGGGACCACTGTACCAGGAGAGGGGATTTGTTTACGTTCAGGAGCTTATGCTATAGCCGTTGTAAAGTCACAATGTTGTGGTGACTTTTAAGCCCTAGAGAGCTGAATGAGGGCCATAGTTTAGTGGAAAATTGCCAGATTTTACAGGTGGATGACCACAGGACCTTTGATGCATGGCCGCAGACATCGCTGACTCGGAATTGGGACTTTGGGCGAATGTTTGGCAGTTATGCCCTTATATGTTTTCCACTTTGTTGGGTCTACTACACGGATACAATTTGCCCACTACAAAGTACTCGCAGGCAGTGGTGCATCTGTTAAGTGACCACCTCGGGGCTATATGTACAAAGATGACCAGTATCTCAAAGCAAGTGGTCTCAAATTATAGGGCCATGTATGGCATCCTAGGCTGACCAAGCTCTGTGTTATCTGTGTTTCTGCTACGAGAGTGGAGTGCAGAAAACACGTGCATCAGTCTGTTTAGTTTAGCAGGCAATACCGCGTGATCATGGAAGACAAACTAGAAGTCCAGACCTACCAAACATGATTTCTCAAACCAGGTGGTCTTTCTGTGGAGGAATTGTCATTTAAGGCCACAGGTGCTGCTAGCAAAAACTAGTCTTATATTTCAGATAATTTGAACACACTCAAGAGTGTGCATAGAGTGGTCTTAACTCTTTCAGTGTCAACTATGACTTAAGTCAAAGTACTTAAAAACAAACCGCTCTGAATTACAATAAGGATGCTAGATTCATATTCCTGGTGAAGAGACCTTTTATTCAAGTACCAGCATGCCTGTAGCTACATACAGTATAATAGTCCAGGTCAACAAACTCAAACTCAAACTCAAAACTCATTTATTTTAGCCAATCAATACAATGACGATTTCAATATTGAGATATATGTACATAATGATAAAAAAGTTGATGTGGCTAGGGGGACTCCTATTAAGACAAATACATGTCGCTCTCATAGGAGCCACCTTTAAGTCTTAAACATTTGAAACAATATAGATGGCAGTTACTTTAACAATAAATGTCGAAATAAACTTCAAGATATAATACAGTTTACACACACAACATGGGTGGGAAAATATAATTGTTAATTATTTTGACAAACATAGCAGTTATATATATTACAACTCTGTTCATAATTATTCAAAAAAGTATTTTTAATATACAAGGAAAACGCTTGTAAACTATGAGTATGTATTTTCCTTATAACATTCTTATCTGTTTGATTCACTGTGACTGGAATATCATAGTTTAAACTCTGTTTTGCAAATATTTTATTGACTCTATTAATAAAAAGGTTATCACAATGTCTGTTGTTATAGTTGTTAACAGCTTTCCTTTGCGCACTTTGAGTGCAATGTGCCCAAAGCACACCGAGGAAAGCTGTTGACTCAGTCCTGAAAGAGTTAAAAATACTTGCAGTCTCGCATGAGAGGTGTTCTTTATAACAGCTACCATAATGTACCATCTAATCACAGAAAAGAGTGCACTATAACTACTGTGCATGCATGGTCTTGCAAGCCAGGAGGTCTTTTATGAGAGGTTCCATCTGATCACAGAAAAGAGTGTACAATGGACTTTGTTCTATACCTACTATGGTCTCTATAACCAAGCGGTCTTTTGATACCAGTGCTACAGTCGAACCTTGTTAATCAGAACACTTCTGTATTCAAGCATGTATTCTGGATTGTTGAGGTGTACGGATTGCTGGAAACAAGCCTGATGTCACATAACTCACCATTGTCAAGGTTTCTGCCAGAGTGAAATTTTAGGTTAATCAAATACTCATATTCTAAATTAAAAAGTCTGAAAATAAAGACTTTATGGGGTATTTTTGGGTAATATATGCCAAAATTTTACTTTTTTGGTAACATTTTAGGGTAAACACAAGTACCCTTGACATTTTTTAGGGTATTCTATTTTACCCTTTTTACCCTCTGGCAGAAACCCTGATTGTCATTCTCAGGTTAACACGCATGAACAAGCGAACAGTACATATAAGCACAAAAAATAAGGGAAAATGAAGTGACTTTATTGACAAATACATGTAACAATTAATATTATGTAGAAAAAACATGTAAAAATTAAAAAACCAAAAAAGTGTCTTACAAGGTACCAGCGGTTGACACGTGGTATCTTGAAATTGCCCTCAATGGTCATTGTGTCACATCAGTTCATTTATGTCCAGAGGCACATGAGAAAAAGTCAGACTGTAATCGCTGTTTCAAACTGGATTGTGCAGGATTGTCTTGCTTTTTGGGATATGGACCACAAGTTTTGAAGAACATGATTCCCACAGATGTTACTCCCACTAGGATTTTGCTTAAAGTATCTTATCAATGTGGTCAGGGACTCGCGAGCTTGAGCAAGCGTCACGTGCTCGGGTGGTTCAGAGTCATCAATGGACACTTCATCATGGGACTGTGAAGACTGAACATCAGAAACTAATCTGTATATTGATCAGTTAGAGCTTCACCTGTCTCTTGTCTGCGATCTGCATCTATGTAGTCGTCCACATTTCTGCTTGCTTCTCCAAAGAAGAGAGGGGTTCATACGGGCATTGCCTGCTCCCCATTCATTTTTTTCTTTCGAGAAATAAAATAAGTCAGAAGGGTACCTGACTGAGAACAATCACACAACTCACTGCCCACACTGTCAGAAATAGAAGGGGGTTCCCCGGGGTTTCCGGGGGCTCCTAGCCTTAAGTTGGGAATGATGTCCACCTGTCAGATAACGTACAGCCTGCCACTCAGACAATACGATGTAACTAACTTGTAACAACATCGCACAGTCTCACCTTGCAATGTTTGCATTTTTAATCCAGATTATTGACATCAATTACAATGCTAATCATGTTCCATAAAATACAACTCTGGATTCAGAAGCTGGATTTCCAGAATGTTGGGCAATATTACAATGGGGGGAAACCTAGCTGTTCCCGGCGGTGACTGTTCAGTTAATGAAACATATGGATTGCCAGCTGGGTCCAGACTGACGGGGCTCAACTGTAAATGATGATAAAGAATTAAAAAACACTGGGAATCTATCTGTTCAGTATGATCTCAGAAGCCAAGCATATGTTGTGATAGAAAGATAGGGCTAGCGTTGGTGAAAGTAGACACGCAATGTGCCCAAATGCTTGACTGATTTTCTTGATCATGTACAGTGGTCCCCCTCTTGTAAGGCTATACCCTGAGTGCACCGAAAATGTGGCCTGATGAGAGGAGTGGCCTCTCTTTAGGGGGGAAATGTGAAAATACCATAGGCCCTGTATTTGATGCATGGAGAAGTGGCCGCTGTAGAGGGAGTGGCCTCTTGTCAGGTGGCCTTGCAAGAGGGGGACCACTATAGTGGCCTTTTTAAGCCAGTGGTCAGAAAGTGCATCACCTGCCCTTGGAGTATACTCTGTAGTGAGACAGTGACCAACAGACAATGACTATGATGCCAGACAGTGACCACCATATATATGCCAGACAGTGACCACCATGCCAGACAGCCAACAACTGGGGCTGCCAGATGTAACCTTCTACCCACAGGGTCAGGCTAGAAGTATGTACCATGCTCCCAGCCCTCCCCCTAGCAGTTCCCAAAAATACAGTGCTCCCTCTTTATAATGCTGGTTTTGGGGTCCACAGGGTATACCGTGTTATAGCAAAACTGCATTATAACAGAGGGACATTTAACATAGAAGTAATGGGAAAACTATTTCAGTGGGAGCCATGGTACACACCATGTTATACCAGAAACTGCCTTATAATGAGGGGTGTTATAAAGAGGGAGTTAATGTAGTCACAAAAAACAAGGTGGATTTTCACTGGAGATCCAATGATTTGGGCCTGTATTTTTCCGTTTCAAAAAACTAGAAATTCCGTTTCACCAGCCAAAAATTTCCAAATTCCGTTTCAGTAGTTCTCTTTGTATATAAAATACATTGAGGCAAAACAGCAAATTCCGTTTCAGAGGTGACAAAAATTCATTATTCCGTTCCGTTTCGGTTAAAAACGAAAAAATACAGGCCCTAAATGATATGGAAATGGAGAAGATTTGGCAATGATGCCTAATAAATGTGGCCTCTGAAGGCAGGTAGTCTGGAGTAGTCTGAAAAGGAAGGACTACTGTATATGGCAACTGTTCATAGTTGGCACCTCACATAGCTAAAAGCACCAACAGAACCTCTGTCTCCTACCCCCTCCCCCCCCCAAAAAAAAAATTGTTATTCTATCAGTGACTCCCATTTAAATATAAATTGCCTCAATTCAAGACACTTTTTTGTACCCAACATTTACCAATTTCATGTGGCCACCTGGACTGAACCACTTGATGATGAATGAAGATTTATGATAATAACAGTTTGATATATGTATGGAGGGTGTGAGCAAGGAGCATTCAAGATTGTGATGATAAAAGTTCCAGGTTATGAATCAAAGATAACTGCGTAAACCTGTGTGACCCTAACCCTATCCTGATTAGAATTAAGCTTAACGAGCAACTTGACTGGCTCCAGGTCTGGTGCTGAGCGCTGCTCATTATGTGACTGAGCAATGTTGCTTGCCAGAGGCATGCTCACTTGATTAGATTCAACTTTTGGGCAAAAAGTTTTTTGGATACAAATTTAAATAAAGACGTTGACCAGTTAGGGTGCAAAAGGGTTAAGGGGTGAAAGAGTGATCACTTGACATGTGATAGGTGTATATTGTGTGCCTGTGGGAACAACAAGAAGTATATGTACAGTGAAAACTCATTGCAATGACACCATCTTTTCCCTTAGAAATGTGTCAGACCACTGAATATGTCAGATAAATGAATCAAACAACAAAGAAAATGAACTTTTGTAATTGTGAATATGTGGGTTATCTGAGTGTCGTTATAGTGAGGTTTCACTGTATATATATTAAGGCCCAATAGAGTATATGTGTCAGTTGGCTCCTACCCGCAAACTTCTTGTGCTGTAAGGTGATGGGGGGGGGGGGGTTACCCGAGGGGTGGTGTATTTCACTGACAGCTTTTCTGATGCATTTCTTGCCATGAAAGATGAGAAAATTTAAAGTCTTTTAAAGTACAGGGTGTGCTTCTATTAAGGCATGTGCTACGATTAGAATGAATCGATATGGTCTGGTGTCTCAAGGCTCGTCTCAAAGAGGTGTGGTCTCCAGTGACGGGTGGTCTTCACAATAGATACCACTATTATAGTGGATTGACTTGAGAAGACATTTTGCAATTTACTTTTGAGTTACCTGAAAACCCTACTAATTTGCATATTATAATAGGTTGACCTTAGATGGTTGTATTTTCATATCATAATGGTTCATCTGAAAAGTCAACTGACCTGAAATGCTACTAATTTGCATGTAATGTTTAATTGACATGAAAAACTATTGATTTGCCAATTTGGATTGGAATGAGAAGGCTGTAGTTTGCATATGCTAATGGGATGACCCTAAAAAGGTTTCAAACTTGCACGCTATGATGTATTGTCCTGAAAAGGCCTCTAATTTTGCACACATGTTTAATGGGAGAAGGCTATAATTTGCACACCCTGACAGACCAGAAAACAGCTGATGACTAGAAAGATTTACTTGGCATTCAAAATTACACAACCATTAGCCAAATTGGTGAAGGCAATTTATTGAATTTATTCCACTTTCCGTCAACACAATTGCATGTGATTATTTAGATTGATGACACAGAATGTACTGCTCAGGGCTCTGATTACAGCCACCTGTCTGAAGCTGCAAACAGTGAAGGCCCTTACTTTTCTCTGGAGTATTTGACGTCTCTTCCTTGTCATCATCATCATCATGGTGGTTTTCAATCCACATGAAAAATAATTGTGATGAATTAGTTAAGCACTAATTCTGATGCACTTTCCATTGCAAAATAAAACTTAAATGGATTTTGCATACGTTGCTGTGGCCCTATCTTGGCTGTTTTTCAAGCAAATTGTACCAAAATGATGTGTTTGTACACAAAAACAAGTGAATCCTGTCACTTTGGAAATTAAGTCATCATTGCATTGCTTTAATAGGGTTTGGGTTTTTCCATGATTTCATTAAAAATTTTCTGATTTACTTGGTATATTGAAAACGCATGGCTTCATGCATCAGAATTTGTCTTAATTGCATTGCATTTTGTGTTGCAGTTGTGAGGAGATCAGATACAAAGATTTCAGATGGTAATATTGTGGTCCCTCTTTTGAAAGACTCTCTTTTGGGAGACCACCTGCAGAATCTGACCAGTGACCACCCAAAATGCTTCCAACAGACCATGCACTTATATGTCCAGAAATTCTGAATTTCAGACAAGTTAAACCGCCTATTTTGCACAAGATTGATAAAATAAATTGTTAAATCCAGTTTACAAGTCCAAAATGTGTTATAATACCAATAAATGAGCAGACACATGATTGTAAGATGGATTGGGGTCTAAAAAAATGTGCATCAGTCATGTTTGAACCTGAATTATGGATGGGAATTGAAAGTAATGGTTAATTGTTGGACAGGTGGTGAAAGAGTCGAACCTACTTTATGAGACCACTTGCTTTATGTGACCACCTCTTAGATGGCACTAGGGGTGGTCTCTCAAAGAAAGGGGTATTGTACAGGGTATAAAATGCTCTCTGTTGTCAGCCAATTCATGTGAAAGGTTCAAATGGTATATCAAATCAAGTTATCAGTAAATTGAAAGAAGCGTTTCTGAAAACTGTAGATTATTTTAGGTGGTGTTTTGGAGGCAGTGGTATTAATTGACTTGTTTATTTTGTCCTGCATAGTTAGAACCAGACCGAGTCAACAGTTTTCCATAACATGGGATAAGTGCTGTTGACTTGGGACATGTAGCTCTGATCTCGATCTACAGTATTTTTTTTTTTCAATTTCCGTTGAAAACCAATTTGAGCAAAAATGTTAACCTTTAAAGTGCTGATTTCAGATTGAGTCACAGAGAACAGCTTTTCTCAGGACATATTGCGCACAGTGTCCCGAGGAAAACTGTTGACTAAGACTACTTTTTGCTGCAGACTAGGCTTGCTGGTGTGTGAATGAAAGGTATCTTCATGAGGAATTTGAATCTTTTAACCATTACACGTTTCACAGTAATGAGAAAACGACTATAGCTGTGATTAACACTTTAAGCGTTAAATCAGCGATTGTACACTTCGGTGTTTTAGATGAGTTGAGTATAAGGGTTAATTTTATTTTTGCTAACTAAGTAATACTTGGTTGAAACAATTTTATTTACATCATGCACAGTTTGCAAAATTGGGCTGGTATCATAATGAACAAAAGTGATTGAAAAACTTGTGGGAAAGGTTTGTAATTTAAACACTTTTAAATGTACTCATTTCAAAGTACATGTATGGGTCTTTGTTGTACTGTGGTTCATGTGCCAAAAATTGCTGTATTTGAAATCATGATCTTCAAATTTAAGAGGAATGTAGTTCATCCTCTAAGATGTTCATAACAAATAAACATTTTACATTGAAACATGCCTTGGGGGCCTGTCTCAGGAAAAATGTGCAGGGATGGATATGCTTCACTGCACCCTGCCCCCTGCCCAGGGGCATTGTCTGGTGATTCCACATAAAGTTACTTTTTTGCAGCAGTTAACTGTCATGTAATCCAGTGAAAACTAATCTAAAATGAAATTTTGAAAAAGTTGTGAGAACATTTTGTTGTCATTTGCATTTTTTTTTTTGTTTTGTTTTTGTTTTGGTTTAAAAAGAACCCGATACATTTTATTTTGTTGTTACAGCTATTAGCTCAGGCTGGCTGCACATGCAGTGTGCTTTTCAGTCTGAATTGTAGTCCTGGATTTATGAGGTAATAAATATATACAATATAACAATACAAGTCCTTACATCATTTAGTACAAGTGACCTGGTCATTGCTTGTCAATGAGTCTGATAGAGGCATCCAGACCAGGTAGTTAGAATGGGTCCATTGTCCAGCCAGTCATTCTGGATATATATATGCGTGTACCTATTTAGATGACACTCAGTTTGTCAAGTGTTGGAGCTAAATATCTGTAAATATAATTACAAGTGTGTAAAGACACAGAAAGTCATAAATCACACTTATGTTGTGAACTGTTCCTGTCATCAGGGCCCAACATTGAAATTAGCGAACTAAAAAAAAAAAGGATAATTTTCACAATTATTTTAACTAGTAAAGCAATTAAGTGATATTTTGGTATCCTCTTAAATGTTTTTTTATGCTTATAAGGATTGGCTATAAAAAATGACAGTGATCACAAGACACATGCCATGTTAGGACCCAGGGTACCATACCTCATGGTAAATGGCACCTATTAGTGGGGAACTTGTCACATGCAGCCATAAGGCCAGGCCCTGCCTGCCTCCCTTGGGGCAAAAAGGACCACTCACCTTTTAATGGTGAAAATAGTTGCCAGACTGACACATAGGGAAGTGTGTTTCGTAACAGTCACACTGATTATAAATGATCAGAATTTTAATTTATACTTGACCCTTAAAGTGCTGATTTAAGACTGAGTCAACAGCTTTCCTTGCAACACTTTGCATGCAAAGGGTAACAAGGAAAGCTGTTGACTAAGACTCATTTTTCTTGCTTTAGACTAGGCTTGCTGGTATTTGAATGAAAAATATCTTCATGAGGAATTTGAATATTTTAACCAGTATAATGTTCAACAGTAATGAGAAAATGACTATAGCCATGATTAATGCTTTAAGGGTTGATGTGGAGGGTTGTGGTCACATTGACTGAATGTTGCATGGTCTGCCAGGACCACTTTGGCACTCGATCTACATTGCTTGTTGCTGTTCGTCTGAAGTTACAGCCCTGGATGCACCATGATGGGCTGTCTATTCAAATTTATCTTGTGGCTGGGTTGGTGGGTTTAGATGTATTTATGTTAATATATCAGTCAGGGGTTTCTTCATTCATTCATTCATTCATTCATTCATTCATTCATTCATTCAAATAAAGTACACAAAATGTAAATGTGAGGCAGGATTCCCTGTTGGAGTAAATTGATTTTAGTTGGTTGGTTGGTTTACTTAGTTAGTTTCTTTTGTTTGTTTATTTACTCTATCAAGGCAATTTGAACCTGAAAAGCTGGATTTGTGACTTGAAATATATAGCTTTATGGGGAAACTTCTCAGGTTTTGTGGTGTTGAAAGTAAACTTATGGAATTTCCTGAAACTATCGTGGTGCCAATGATCAATGAAGGATTCATGAAGTCACATTGCCTCTTCCATTTCTGCATCCTGACCATACCTAATAGAACCCACATTTACAATGAAATCTGTCTTTAAAGACCACTCCCAGGGATGACCAGATCATGATCTGTCAAGACAGATGGTCCCTCATGGGAGGTATGAAAAGTACTAAATAAATTATCTGGATATTGTGGTCTTTAAATATGGGTGGTCTGTCATAGGAGTGGTCTTTCAAGACAGGTTTCACTTCATTTTGCAAAATGTTATGAGCATTTTCATTAACTCCCATATAATTTATACTTGTGAAATTATAGCCACTGAATACAGTTGAAAATGTCACGAATTGATGGAAAAAATATCTACTCCATTGTATTGTTACCTGTTGAGGCTTTGTTGAAAAGTTTTGGTGGAAATGCTGGTTATTCTCAATTGTCATCCATTTTCTTCCCATTTGAATTACGAGTGAGTCAACAGCTTTCCTTGACGGGTTGGGCACTGAACGCCCAGCGGACTCCAAGGGAGGCTGTTATATGATAAATGTTAGATGGAAGCGCATGTTGCCACCTGCCACAGACTATGTCACTTTGAAAATTAATTAAGGGGCTCATTTCTGGTAAGCATTGTTACGGTCTGTGATGAAAATGTGAGTTACCGACATATCTTTTTGCATTGTCAGTGACAAGTATTTTGATCACATGTTGCAGTGACACTTCTAGAAACAAACCCTAGTATACATGATGGAGGGCCACTTTCTGGTAGTTTTAATAGAAAAGGAAGTCGGTGAATACAGCTATAGTGTCTGGAAGCTACATAGAATCTGAACAGGTGGCTGATAATGTGAAATGAAGATGATGATTGTCTTCTGATTGTCTCTTACCCTAAAATGTCCAATAGGAAAGAGCAAGAGTAGAAGGTACCTATATCCCTCCTATAGAGGGCTCTGCAGTCAGCGGGACTAGAATTATATATTCTCAATACTTTCCATTTGTAACTTGATAACTTAAAAATTACTGCATATGGAAGCACCAAATTTTTCTTTGTAAATTTAGGTATGAAATAATTATAAGGACTCTTAAATATTATTTCATTAGCCTCAAAAGTAACCAATTTATAAAGTTCAACTGAAGTTTTAACTCTTTCATTCCCAATCATGACTAAAGTTGATCTACTTAAATGTCAAACTAGTCTGAATTATCATTAGGATCTTAGATTCATATTCCTCACAAAAAGACCTTCCATTCAAGGACCAGCATGCCTATAGTTCCAGAGACAATACCCCAGGTCAACAGCTTTTCTTGGTGCACATTGAGCAAATTGCACCCAATGTGTGCTGAGAAAAGGTGTTGACTCAGTCCAAAATTTGGCACTGAAAAAGTTAATTTCACTGTTTTTGGACACAGTTAATCCTAATGTTAACTGGTTAAGGTGCTGTTGCATAGCATTTGTATTTTCACTGTTGTGTGCCATAAGCAAAAATGAAAATACAGTAAAATCAAGTGAATTTATAGTGCCAGTTACTTTATTGTACATGTATTACTGTTTGTACCTGCATGGGACTCCCTCGTGCTTGCTTCTTCTCCAAAGTGAAAAAAAAAACTCAGTTAATGTTTCAGTTGCTTAGCCTAGCAGGTTCTTCTGTTCAGCAGCTGTAGTTGATGTAGTATCCTCAATAACATAGCATTATAAGATGCAAGTTCACATTCAGCAAACATTATTCCCTAGAAGAATTTGTATAGGGCCAAGCCCTCTTCTCGCATTGCTTCATAAATATGTCTAAACCAAATCACCCGGCAAAAATGTATTTACAAGTGATGTATGAACATATTTCTGCCTGTAAATTGTTAATCAATCTGAAATTGTTTTGCTTTCTTTTTTCAGGTATGTACATTTTTCTCTGTTCCCTGGGGTGGTAATCGAGCTCCCAAAACTCACACTGTGGTAAGTACCTGCCCTGTCTTGTGTCTCCCATGGGACCCTATCTCTGTCATCGTTTAACTCTTTTCTGCTCCAGCCACCCTAACATGCCCAGATGTAAATTGTTGTCTGTTTTCATATTTTTCCTGAATTTTCTTGGTAATAGGAACTAATTTGAGCAAGAAAAGCAGAGAGGGCCTACCAAGATAACATGTCCCAGGTCAACAGCTTTCCTTGACACCTGTTGGGTCCATTGACCCTTGTGTCACCAAAACGAAAGCTTATAATTCAGTCTTTTTCTTGTCAGGATGGGGTTAATCCATCTCTTTTTCTTGTGGAGATATTGCATAACCAAAAACCAAATTATTATTTTTTCATATACACTGAGAACCAACTTGTTTTCTCCAGTTGCTGCTTGGGTGAGGACATTATAGGCAGTGAATACTGATTTTGACTTCAAAGGGTCCTGTTTTTTAGTTCCCAGCTGGAATTTAAAATTTATAGAGTTCAAAGCTACTACAAAGTCACATTAATCCAATTTGCGAGAATTAGATTTATATCTCATCGGTGGGTACAGTACAATATCTACTGGCTGGGGCACTGTGAGGTAACGGGACTCCAGCAGAGCAGGCTTTGAATTAACAATGACTTTTTGTCCATTTTATTTACTTTATTAATTAACTCAGGGCTGTACCAGCCTCAAATTTTACTACAGTGAAACCTCTCTAACCGAACACCTCTGTATACCGAACACCTCTCTATGCTGAACACCATTTCTCGGTCCTAAATATATACTTTCAATGCTATCAAACCTCCCTATACCGAACACCTCACTATACTGAACACTTTTTCCGGTCCCAAGGGTGTTCGGTGTAGGGAGGTTTCACTGTACTTATTTAGGCCCCTACCTGAAGTTGACACAAAGATTGCACATTCAAATTCTTCATTAAAAAAAAGGGATTTCATGCAAACACCAGCAGGCGTAATGTTTGCAGCTATTGCATTATCTGGGAAGCCATGTGGCAAGCTGCTGAAAGGAATATATGGGAAGACAGCTGTATGTGTACACTTACCCCCCCCCCCCATGTTGAACAAGAAAAGAATGCCCCCCCCCCCCCTTCCAGTTTATCCCTTTCCCCCTTGAATTAACCTTTACTGCTCAAATTGCTCAAACGCACCTGGATGTAAATTGTCATTTGCCCATAATATTTTTACTTAAATTCTCCTTTACCAGAAAACATTATTGCTGAGATTTATACAGTGTTTGTATGTGACCATTCATGATGGCATGCCCTAGGTCAATAGCTTTCCTTGGGGTGGGTGCATTACTCATGCCAAGGAAAGCTATTGACTCAGTTGTACTCTGACCAGGAATGGGTTAAGACAGTCAACAGCTTTCCTTTGCATGATTCGTGATGTTGGTAGGTCTCATTTACAATACACCTTCAAAGTACTTTTTATTACAGTGGTACAGTTTTGACCTTAGGCAGGTCAAAATGCCATCCGTCAAAACAGGTTGACTTTCATTAGAGGTACAACAACATGGAAAAGATAGTGCAGTGTTCTGAGAGAGCGGCCTTAAAACGACATGCGGTCTCTTATTAGAGGGGTCTCTCAAGAGAGGTACCACTGTACTGTTAAAATTAGTCAAAAACATTAAAGCTGACGACATTTAACCACCAGCCAGTTTTGGCAGATTTAAGGGGGAAGGGGCTGTGGCAGTAGATCTATATCTTTAATATTTTTTTTCTTCATTTCATTGATTTACCAATACAATGTATCATGAAAATAAAAAGATTAGTGAACATGCACATTTGTAGCAGGAATTGATAAAAAAAAGAGAGGCAATAGAAGTGACTGAGGGTCAGTATAAGGGCAGTCTAGACATGACGGGGGTCACTAAGGCTGGCCTTGAAGTGACCTACGTCACTTCTTGGCAGGGTCATACCTTGCTACGCCGGTTTAAGGGTAAAAAGGTTAAAGAGTGGTATCAGCTATAAAGACTGGCCACCATCTGTCCCATGAGCAACCGTATCTTTTTAAGACTGCTCTGTGAAGACACTCAGTTGTATTTAGTTTCAGCTGTTCATGCAATTTAAGATCCCTTTTGGCTGTCAGCAGGGGTGGTCGTAAACAACAGGTACCACTCTATATTCTTTTCATGAGTAGAATTGTATGAACACTATGTGATCATGTTCGTCGGCCTTTCGTTTCCCAAGTTGGCTCAAAACAAAATAGAACTTCCTGAGTTTACTTTCACAAATTGTCAACTGGTTGAATTAAAATTTGTGTATGTTTTATGTGCTGAAGGAGCGGGACTCGAACCTGCAACCTTTGGCACCAGTCGCCTATCTGAAATGGGAAACGCACATATCCACTCGACCAAATCCCCATTCTTAAAAAAAGAATGGTTCAATGGAGGTAGTTATGTGCCAGTGCCATATCAACATGGTTATGCAGTATGTACTGAGTTGGCATTTATTTCCTGAATCGGGGACTTAAATCCACCAGCATTAAGGAAATGTCGAAAATATATATTTTATGTTCGGAACGAGTGGGACTCGAACCTGCAACCTTTGGCACCAGTCGCCTAGCTGAAATGGGAAACGCACATATCCACTCGACCAAATCCCCATTCTTAAAAAAGAATGTATAGGGAAAAAATAATGTCACATATTCCTGAATTGAACTCCAGGAAATAAAAATGATTTTTTTAAAGTGAATTTTTTCAGAATACTTGTCTCTCTACACCAGGTAGAACTGATTATTTTCTGTTTTCATGGAAAAAAAACAAGGAGTCCCAGAGTGGCTGACCAAAAATTGAGAAATTATTTTTCCTTGGAATTTGATGGAATGCAGTCAAATTTCCCAAGCAAAGGAAATAAAATGAAGGAATAAAGAAAGCAGAGATTCAGTAAATTTTTTTGCAGCCCACTGAAGATATTTTTTCAAGCGTTTTATGTTGTTTTGACAAACGTTTTTGCATGCAATTTCTTTCTGGGAACTTCAATGATGATGTAGAGCTAAGATGAAAATAGCTATTGAAAGTCTGGATTTTGTCAATTTAATAAGAAAAAAGAAAACAAATGTACAGTATACCTCCCTCCACCCTGCTATTTTCAATATTTTCCAAAAAGAACCAGCTGGTAATCATCCTGCACTATGTTTCAGATCACTATGATCCTAACTAGCTGGCTATATTAGAGATTAGAGGCTCGAGATAAATAGTATGGCATCCATGTAGCAAAAGGTGAAAAGTAGGGGTTCCTCAGTGGTCTGTACCTATGATGGTAAAACTATTGATTTTGCTGGGAGGCCGTCTAGACTGTTATTTTGTGAGCACATAAGATGGCAGGAGCTGTGGTTGGGCTGCCACTTTAAGCTTTATAGTCTCCTGCGTAGTCTTATTAACCTGGAGTACTACTACAGTACTGTACTTCTCGTCTGCTAAGACATCGAGAAGTCATGCTCCAGGCTTTTATTTTCAGCTGAATATAGGAAAAAAAATCTCAATAGAATGAGGAAAAGTACAAAATCAAAGATGGACTGAAGTGGTCGAGAGTGTCCTCACCTCAAGCAGACATGTGGCATGTCACATGCCCTTTGCATGATATCTGTTGTGTTGCACAGTGCTGTGGTGTCCCTGTATTTAACCATTAAAGTGCTAATCATGGCTATAGTGGTTTTTTGATTACTGTTAAACATGTAGTGGTTAAAAGATTCAAATTCCTCGTGAAGATACCTTTCATTCAAATACCAGCAAGCCTAGTCTAAAACAAAAAGTAGTCTTAGTCAACAGCTTTCCTTGGAGCACTTTGCACGCAATGCACACAAAGTGCCCCGAGGAAAGCTGTTGACTCAGTCTTAAATCAGTGCTTTAAGAGTTAAAGCAATATCATTCTTCCAGCAGCGATTTAAATATTCTGTTCGGGGGCCATGATGCTGGGTGTTCAGTGGGTGGTGCTGATCTAAGGGGTGAAAGTATTAAAATCCATTTAATGTGTCTGGATATATTTGAGAAAAGTACTACACTCTCATGGGTCGGAAAGAATTGACAATCACTCACTCCTGTGTTTGCAAAATTTTACGAGTAAGCATAGGTATTGAAAATATCGACTTTTTCTGAAATCCCAATATCAGATTGTGAGCAATACATGGATGGAAAAAGTCTGAAAGTATATAAAACAAAGGTTTATTTTAGTCAGACCAGGTTCCTAATGAAAGCCAGCTTCCTGTTTTTATTTATAAATTCTTCGTGAAATTTTAAAGTATTTATTTCAAGGCTGCCTGAGTGGCACACAAGGGGACGACATTTTCATAATATCTCAACAAGGATGCATTGCAGCTTCACCAAATTTTCATCAGAGATGCCCACTATATTGTACTACATTCCTATGGGCAACCAGCTTCCTGTTATTATTTTCGAACTTATGAAACGTGTGAAGTATTTATTAGAAGGCCATGTGAGTGGCACACAAGTGGACAATCTTGTTACCATAATACCTCAAGAAGGATTCATCACAGCCTCGTCAAATTTTTGGTGCAGTTACACCATATTATGGCACCCGTGAAGTCTAAAAAAAACCCCACCAAATTGCAGCATTGAGGAAAAAAAATGTGGTTACCGAGGGTAATCCAATTTCTCTCAACGCTGTTTTACATGAATTTGAACACTTGGAGCTGGCAAAAGAATTAACACTTTGTGGTAACACCATATGATTTGTTGTCTATTAGTATGCAGACCTATGTTGCTAAAATAGACCTTCAAGGGCTTCTCATGATTGTATTTTCATCCAGTGCTATTTTTAGTTATCTGTATTTAAGTTTTTGGATAGGTCATGGCATGCAATCCATACAAACCATGTGATCATTAATTTTGATTGGAATAAAAAGTAAGGATAAGTAAACGAAACATTGATCCTAAATGTTGGAAGTCTCTGTCCTGAAGGACCACACCTGTCGGAGCAGAAAGCAGTGCCACATGTTAAGTGGCCCCTCACGAGATAGAGAATAACACAGAGAGAAAGACTTTCAGGAAAAAGATTTAGAGGTTGTAGACAATTTGATGAAGAGGGAGATCTCGGATGCTGATCTGGTTAGAGAAATCACTGACATTAAACGGTCAGACTTCTTATTATATGCAAATGACTGACCCCTTCATGGTCAGAGTTTTACACAGGTCCAGGCCACAGAAAAATTGCCCATTACCTTTGGGAAATATTCTTATATTTTGCTAAGGCACCAGGACTATTGAAGCCTTTCCCCCTTAAACCAGCCAAAACCAGCTGGTGGTCAAATGTTGTCTGCTTCAGCATTTTCAATTGATTTCAATAGCACTGAAAAACAATTTGACTTAGAATTGAAGATGAGACCTGTCGAGACAACATGATTCAGGTCAACAGGTGCCCAACCCATGCCGAGGAAAGCTGTTGACTCAGTCTTAGTTCAAGGGAGAAAGGGTTATAAGCACTGAAACTGGCAGCAAGAATATCACAGACTCTCATGGCAGCCAAATCACAAATGTCCTATTTGTGGAGGAAGCCAACAAAATCTTTGAATGCATGTTATGCTATGCCACTGGGACCTCTGACAGTCCAGTTGGAGACTTACGCAGTGGTGTTCAGGGCATAGTATGAAAAGCTGCTTGTTGCCAAGACAAGGACCGTTCACGTTGGGCAGGTGAAAATTTAAAGCCTGGTGGGAAAAATAGCCCAGGAAATGAAACCTGTTAAAGTCAAGCCCAGGTGTCTCCAGGAAGGTCTCTCATTGTAGGGGTGTCTGGGGACAGGGAGCCCCACTTTTACTGGTCCTCAAAGTGGCTGCTTGTACCGGTGCACAAGATTGGTAAACACCGGCAGCCTTGATGTTTTATGATTTGTGCTTTGTAGCAATACTGGCAAGCTCACTTTTACTCAATACATCAGAGCCGGCAAGCTCATCAATTGATATTTTTACCAGTTTAATCAGTCTGAGTCTGCAGATATATAAGCAATTTAATTAAAAAGAAAGAAATGCGGACGTCAAAAAACAAGATAGTTTGCTGTGCATTGGATGTGTATATAATGGACAGCTGGTGGAGACAGGTTCAGTAAAAATTCAATTATTTCAAGATTTTTTTATTGCAGACATTTTTTGTACTTTAGCTATATTGATGCATCAAAAGCAAGATCTGTATGGAGTAGGGAGAATAATCAATTAAGGAAAGGTCGTGTTGCGTTATCGTAGATCTTGCTTCACAATACATCATTTTCAGCTCCTAACAGGAACACCCACCTGGCAAAGCAAAACTGCCACGGCAGGTCTAGCTACAGGCAATGCCAAAACCACAGGGCCAGAATGTTGGCGAAAATCCGAGAATCCACTCTCGTAAAGATTCTCCTAAACTTGTCTTTCCTTAAAAAGCAAACTAATTGACAAAACTCCAAATAGATTCTTGCAAAATTTTGCGAAATTCTGGCCCTGAACCATGGGCCTGAGACTGGGCGTGTTGGTACTGGAATGAAGGTTACTGCAACTCTTTCAGTGCCAATTACCACTAAAGTTGAGCTATGTACTGAAAGTGAACAGCTCTGTTCAAACTGTTAATAGGGTGCCAGATTCACGTGCTTTGCAATGAGACCTTTCATTCAAGCACCAGCATGCCTGACGTTTACATAGAATATAATAGTCCAGGTCAACAGCTTTCCTCAGCATGCTTTGGGCATACATGTAATTGATTGATTGATCGAATCATTTTGTTTGTACAGGGAGGCCATGCATCAACATAAAATGCTGCTTTGCAGCTGGGCCCTGCTAACAGTCGCACACATCTATAAAATAAACTATTACAGTGAAACCTCATTATAACGGCACTCAGATATCCGACATATTCATTATAATGACACAAGTTTTGAAAGGCAAAAGTTCATTTTCTTTGTTGTTTGACTCATTTATCTGACATATTCAGTTATCTGACACATTTCTAAGGGAACAGATGGTGTCATTATAACGAGTTTTCACTGTACATAGAAATAAGAAGCTGGAAATAGACACTACAGTGCTCCCTGTTTATAACGCTGGTGTTGGGGGTGGACAGGGTATATACAGTGTACCATGTTCTAGCAAAACCACTTTGTAACAGAGGGACTTTTAACATAGAAGTACAGTGGTCCCTGTCACCAGAGACCACCCCTACAGCGACAAAAAAGTGGTCTTATGAGACAGGTGGTCTTTCATGACAGGTGAATTAACATGGGAAGTATAGGACTTGAGAATCTGAAAAGCGGTCTCTCACGAGAGGGTGGTCTCTCACGACAGGGGTCTCTCGTGACAGGGACTACTGTAATGGGAAAACTATTTCAATGGGAGCCATGGTACACACCATGTTATATCAGAAACGGGTAATGCAATGAGGGGTGTTATAAAGAGGGAACACTGTATTTGAGCTACATAACTACACAAGTCTTAGATAAAACTGTATACAGTGGTCCCTGTCTTGAGAGACCACCCCTAGGGCAGGTCAAAATGTGGTCTCTCAAAACAGGTGGTCTTTTATTAGAGGTATAATAACATGGAAAAGATAGCACAGGGTTCCGAGAAAGCAGTCTTAAAAGAAAAGATATGGGGTCTCTCGTTGGAGGGGTCTCTCAAGACAGGTGCCACTGTAGCTGGAAACATACATGTATAAGCTAAAAAAATGGACATCATAAGAAAAGTTAAGAGTCCTCATGCTAAAACAATTGTCTTGTGTGGTTGTCAGGTACTAGACAGTGTCAAAGGCTAATCAGAAAGAATACTGCTTTTGTAGGTCAAATATCTGTGTTTAAAGGTAGGCAGACTGTGAAATCTTTAATACTCAGGGGTAAATCATTGTCACTTAAATAATACTCAGGGCTGAATCATTCCACTTGAATAATGCACCCAAAGTGTCCGTGGAAAGCTGTTGACTCGGTCCAAAATGTGGCACTGAAAGAATTTTAATGAAGGATTTGAATACAGTGTTCCCTGTCACCCTGAGATCACCAACAGAAAGGTGGCCTTAAAGGAGAAGTGGTCTTTCATGACAGGTAGATTAATATGGAAAGCATAAGGTGGGTATCTATAAAGTGGTGTCTGATAAAAGGGTGGTCTCATGACAAAGGTCTCTTAAGACAGGGTCTACATTGTACTGTATGTGATCTTGTAGTGTCCTAGCTTTCCATAAATACATATATATGGCCAAATCGGGGACTTGCACGGAAAGCGTTAACGCAGCTATGAAGAAGTGTATCCATCTTAAGTCAATTATGGTAAACTGGGGGGAAATAGTGTCTGGAATTAAATGTGAAAAGCATATACACTTTCCTAGTGTCGGGAATCATTTGTGATTTCATGATGGATAACGGAACGGGCAAGCCTGACCAATGAGGGATTATAGTCTGTTTGTGAAGAAAAAGCTGACCACTTGGATCCACTCATTTCTGAGTGTCCCGTAATGCCGATTTTGATACAATTTTGTTGCTGCCATTTGCATAGCAAGGATGGAAATTCTGTTATGTGCCAATGGGGCCACATATACTTCTGGTTTTCAAGCGGCAAAGCAAATCAGGTTCACTGCATTGGTGGCATTTTAAATGACAAGAACAACAGTTTTAAATGGTAATCTATCCTTTTATTTGCAGCTACTATTGACATTAGGATTTTCGTGAAAATCTTTTGATCAGGTGAAATGTTGATTTTATAATTGTGTCTTTGGTTCAATGTTCACAAGTGACCAGCTTTCGATGGTGCTATATCATCGGCGCACCACTGCATTTTCTGCAATCAGTTAATTGTTGTACTTACAAGAATCCTTCCTTTGAGAGACCACTCCATTGTGAGACCACCTGCTTTTTATGACTGCATTTCTAAATCTATATTTCCATGTTAATTTACATCTTCTAAGAGACCAGCTGCTTTATGTGACCACTTCTGGGGTGGTCGCTAAAAATAAGGACTACTACACGTGTGGTAACTATCCCAGACCAGTCAGTAGTGCCCACGTTCCTGCACGCTCATTCTCCATTGGCTAGGCCACGCAGAAAGTGCCGACTTTGTGGTATCTGCTATAAAGACCATCTCTGATGACAGACCACATAACATTTTAACTCTTTCCATGCCAACTACGACTGAAGTCACACTGCTTAAGATTAACTGCTCTCAATTTTAATATGGATGCTAGATGCATATTGCTTGTGAAATGACCTTTCATCCAAGTACCAGCATTCCTGTATAGTTCCAGAGAATATAATGGTCAAGTTCAAGAGCTTTCCGAGGTGCACTTTGGATACAATGTGCCCAAAACATGCCGAGGAAAGCTGTTGACTCAGTGCAAAACTTGGCACTGGAAGAGTTGAGACTATCCTTTTTGGAGACACGTGAGGCTGTTGCTGGTAAATAAAAACCACCACTTTCAGCTCGCGTCGGGGTGGTCCTAATCGGCAGTTGCTGGATATTGTGCTAGAAAGAGTTTTTTTTTTTTTAGGAATCTGCATCTATAGCATGTGCAGTTCCCCTTTTACTCCACCAAAATTACCACGAAAATCTCACCACTTGTAGTTAACTGTCCTTGAAGAAAAGGTGACCTCACTCTGTGATTCCCCCCATAAAACAGATTACAGCTTCCAGTCGTAATTTTGCAGTGACAGCTTTGTTTAAACTTTGCTTTGACAAGCGTTAACTTTCGACTTCCTTTGACCAGGACGACAGGTAGGAATGTCAGTAGGTGTTACAGTTCAGCACTTATGTATTTTATATACACCATAAACATGAATTCAATGCTGAAGACGTTTACAAATTGCCCGTATTCTGTCATGATAGTCAATGTAACCTGCCCAGATCACCAATTTGGAAATCAGTTCGGTCACACTCCAGCAATAAAGCGAAGTTCGTGCGTTGCTGTTCGGATCAGCAGGAGAGCAGGATGAGTGGAGAGTTGTCAGATTTGGCACAGATAAAGATGTCGCGCTCGGGTGGAATGACGCTGTCATTATTCAAGCAGTCTGAGCATTGTAACATTCGGCAAAGTGAAAGGTATCTGTCTGGAGTGGCAGGTAATAACCCTTTAAGCGCTGATTTAAGAACTGAGTCAACAGCTTTCCTGGGGGCACGTTGCACGCAATGCACGCAGAATGTCCCGAGGAAAGGTGTTAACTAAGACTACTTCTTGCTTTAGTAGGGCCATTGATTTTCAGTTTTTTTTCCGAAGCCAAAGCAGAATTGTGCATTTTTCATCCTTGAAATGGAATTTGATAGTTTTTCCTATATGAGTTCTACATAAATATATAGCAGTGAAACGGAATTTGAAAAAATTTTGCTGATGAAATGGAATTCCTCTTTTTTTGAAACGGAAAATCATTGGCCCTACTTTAGACTAGGCCCACTGGTATTTGAATGAAAGGTATCTTCATTAGGAATTTGAATCTTTTAACCATTATATGTTTAAAGGTGATGAGAAAATGGCTATAGCCATCATTAGCACTTTAAGTGTTAACCTGCATGATGTTTATGGGTCTTGGGGGATGTAGGCTGCATCCTGCTGTCAGTTGACTGCAGTCTGTTGCAGACACCGTGTTGTGACAGCTACAAATCATGGGTTGGGACACCCCATTCCATGCAGCTGCATTATTATGTAGTAATATAAAGCCTTAAGTTTAAATGACATTGGTCCTTTTTAAAATGCTCATAAGATAAGGCACCATATTCTTCCCAATTAGGTCCAATGCTCTAATAAGGTCCCCTGCTCTAATTAAGGGGCCCGTACATTCTTGGTCTGAAGGATCAATAATCAGACCCCCCCCAAAAAAAAATATATACAGTAGCATCTCCAATTAAGACCATCTCCATAAAGAGACCATTTCTATAGTAAGACCACCAATGTACGGACCCATTTTTGTTTATCCCTAATTAAATCATATCCCCAATAAGACCACTCCCCTATTGAGACCACATTTTTCAGCCCCTTATGTGGTCGTAATAGGGAGATCCCACTGTATATATAATTCGTTTTCACAGTATTTTACCGATAATTTTCAAAGTGGGGTTCTAGATTGAAGGCTCATGATAATGTAATTTTGTCAGCACCCAGGGCGCTTGCTGGGAGGAATATGGTACATACTGTAAATTGCTTTATTTTCATATGTTTAAATTTTTTCACATTTTTTGTATTTTTGACATTTCACTGTAGTTTTAATTTCACTGTTTTGAACATAATTCCTATTCAAACAATGCTAAAATACAATTTCACTGTGTTTTTATTTTCAGTTTAGTGCCATCAGCAAAATATAAGCGAAAATAAAATACAGCTAAATTCAGGCAATTTACATTATAGGACTTTACCCCAGAGTGGTATCTAAATTAAATGGCCGTGCAATGTTGATAATGTGTACCCCCGGGGTTTAGAGGGTGAATGGAGTGGCCCGAAGGGAAGAGTAACAGAAATGTACAACATACAGACACAAGGTTTATCATGCACTCTATGTAGAAGCCAGTGTTACGAATTCTGAACACTGATCACTGGGGCCATTCTCGACACATGCAGAATAAAAGATCAGCAAACTACCAGGAAGACACCATCCATCAGTATGTAGACCTGCCACTCCACATAAACAATTCATACTTGACACCAAGAGACATTAGATTTGATGGGCCATATTTAAAGATGTGTTGCCCGGGGGCATCGGGCTCTTTAAGAGAACAGGTCGGGGCATATGTCAGTGTGTGCACCAGGGACCTAGTGTGGCATTGAAGTGACTCTCTTTTCCTCAGTCGTAGATGAAACAGAAGCTGTCTTTTTTTTTTTTTAGTTAAGTCAGGTGGGATCTTGTAATCAAGAACACACATACACCCACACACAAAAAAGACATTTTTATTTCCCACAGCATCAGCTGAGAACTGAGAGACAATGAATCTTGTAGAGTTAAATCTAAGGAGTTATAAACTGTAGATAACCTGGTTGTAAATCTGACGATGGCCTGCAGACACTGCAGGGGTTAATGGTACTGCATTGTACTGTGGCAGTTGTGCATATACTCACCACTTAACCTCACAAACAAAATTCTTAAGTGACCACATGCTGATTCCCATAAGAATTTACCACAAATAATCAAATGTAAAAAACATAGTCTGTCTCCTTTTTTGTTTTTTTGTTTGTTTTTTAATCAAGGTGATATAGGTGATTAGTCGAGAACTTTCCTTGTGGTTTTGCGGGCAATTGCACTCAGATGTGTCGAGAAAAACTCTTGCTTTGATCCTCAAGGGGGTTAATGCAGTGGACTCTTTATGCCAGGTACAAATGTCTTAAAATCAGTACTCAAGCTTAATAATCTATGATTGCCTTACAGGCAAACTGGTCAGTTTAAAACCTCTGTGAACCCTCCCCTTAATTGGTCTAAACTGCCCGGCAGTCAAATGTCCTCTGCTTCAATGGTTTTTTTTTTACTAATGGGGCATGTTGCCTGTAGGTGGCACCACTGGTAACTTCCCCCTTGATGTCCACATGTTGCAGGTGGAGACACCCAATAATAAACAAAACCCGCTTTATTCATTGGTTGAAAATGTCATGTGATACAGGAGGCAGGTGGTGCCACTGTACAGAATGGTATCAGACACGTCCTATTCCAATAGTAAAGAGAACAGTTATCAGGAGAACTGTAAATGAGACCTGTCAAGACAAATGGCCAGACCAACAGCTGTACTTGGCATGGATTGGTTGCCCAAAGGAAAGCTGATGACTCAGTCTTAACCCTTCCCCACTCAAATCACCCAAAAGTACCTGGATGTAAATTGTTGTGTGCCCTAACATGTTTACTGAAGTTTCTTGTCACTAGAAAACATTTCTGCTGAGATTTGTTTGTAAGACCATTCATGATGGCACACCCTAGGTCAATAGTCTTTCTGAGTGCAGGTTAGGTGCAATGCTCCTGACCTACACCAGTGAAAGCTATTGACTTAATCATACTCTGACCAGGAATGGGTTAAACTCAGTTATAGTTCAAGGGGGGAATATTTAGTATATATCATCCAAATCAACTCTTCGATGACAGAAAGAAAATACAGTGGTACTTGCTCTAAAGACCACCGCTCATGAAAGACTGCCCTAGTTTTTAAGACCACCCTTTCAAAACACTGGCCTTTAATTTTTTTGCCAGCTAACCTGTAGTAAAAGACCACCTGTCATATGTGACCATTTTTGTCTGGCATTAAGGGTGGTCTTAAATAGCAGGTACCACTGAAGTACAAATAAATTTGTTCATCAGGCAAAGGTGCTTGTAGTTTATTCCTTCTTATAGTATATGTAACCTGCAGTTGAACCAACTTTTTTTGAACCAGTGTCTCTATTGACGGAATTCAATCCAGAAGGGATGGTATTTCATGATATTTTAGGGAAAAGATAATGGGAAATAAAAATTAGCTGATTACATCTTCAATTTTCCCTCCCCTCTTCCTTTCTCCATCCCATTCCTCAAGAGCGCCAGGCCAGATCACCAGAGTAGTATAATTGTTCAAGTCTGTCACCGTGAGGAATTCTTCATAGCATTATCTGGATGATCAAGCATATGAAATATTACCTGTTGAGTACCTGGCGAGCTATGTAAAGTCTGCCCTCACTTTGGTGACCTTTGACCCAGACAAAGGTGCTTAATGGTCCATATCTCATGAGGTCACGGGTCACCGAGTGGGGTACCTTCATGGGGTACCTTCATCTGTGCCAGATGGAAATCTTGATATTACAAGATTTCATTCAGTCGATCCTGTCGTGTATGGCAGAGTGCCTTATAAAGTTAAACAGCACATTGTACAGCAATCCAGTGACTGTAAATCGCTTTATTTTTGCGTGTATCAATTTTCATGGTTTCTGTATTTTTGTCATTTCACTGTAGTTTTGATTTCACTGTTTTGAACAAAATTCCTATTCAAACAATTTTGAAATACTATTTCACTGTATTTTTATTTCCACGGTTTTGTGCCATCAGTGAAATAAGCAAAAATAAGAATACAGTGAAATTAAAGCAATTTACAATATACATGTATCGCTTAACACACACAGGGAGTAACAACTTGCAAATAGAAAAATTTGATTTGCTTGACAGCAAATCAGTCTGTGTGCCTAGAATACATTTTAAAGATTGCCTATTCAGTATTTATTTGCTCCTGCAACAATATTTTTTTCATGTGGCTATGTCAAAAATCTATAAATTAAAGTTGGAAAGGCACCTCAATCTATTATAGTTTTGAAGCTATTCAAGATTTTAAATTGTGTGCATTTGCCTATTTGCATGAATCAAACTGCAAGAAATTTGATTCATGGTTCATTGGATGCAACTATCTTACAAATCTATCAATTTAAGTTTGAAAGAAATCTCAGTCTATAGTAGTTTTGAAGTTTTTCAAGATTTAAATTTTGTGTATTCACCTTATAAATTTGCATAAATTAAAATGCTTCATCTTTGGTTCATGTTTCATAGGATGTGGCTATGTTACAAACCTACAAATTGAAGTTTGATTGACACCTCTATTTATAATAGTTTTGGAGATACAATGCATTCAACTTTTAAATGTTTCAGGTGCTGCTAATTAGTATAATTTGGAAAGGTACAGTTTTTGTTCACTGTCTATTAGATTTACAGGTGTCATAAACCTGTATGCACTACTATTAATTCTTATGTCTGTATGTAATAGGTTGGAAGATACGGAACTTTTAAAATTTTAATTGCCCCTAATTTGCATAATTTTCAACGTGACACTTAAATATGATGCTAAACCCATTTATCAAATAATCTAAATCAGTTTATACCATGAAGTAAAAATTATTACATCAACACCAGATTCTAATACTTTGTAAACCTAGAGCATAAAATGAATGCAAGAAGTGAAACATGTATACATTGGTATCCGTGTACATGTATTTGAGTTTCACTGTTTACAGGAACATAAAAAAACTTTTATGTGACAATCTCTACTAATATCAACTATTAGGCTCACCTAAGCCACTGTCATACATAACATTTAACTTCACATATAGCTCTTACAGAAATTTGTGTGTTCAACTATTGAGTGCCACCATGCAGCCTGAGTGTGTCAGCAAACTTAATTTGTAAATTTGCACAGGCAACATCCAACTTCACATAGCTCCTAACAAAAATCTATACCATGGTACAAGTACATGTTTGACTATGGAGGCTCAAAAACCTACTAAAGGTGTGGACCAACTTAGGTTGCACGTTTGTACAGGCTGAACAGGGATTAAATGAGATGAATCTTTGTTGGAAGTGGGCAGTGTTTACAAAAGTTATGAAAAAATGTTATTGATATTTAACTGATGAGCAAATGTCACTGCTGGGTCCAGAAATACAACAGCTTTGCCTATGGGAGATCTGCCTGCTCTCATGTACCCACTGACCCTGACCAAAATCCTTCCATATTATAGTTGGTCATTAGAGGAGGTTTGGATCTGTGTTTGAGTGATTTCTGGTAGTTGATCTGAATCACCCTTTACAAAGACATCGAACAGCTAAACTTTGATTCATATTTCATTGGATGCTGCTATGTCACTAACCTGTCAATTGTAGTGAAAATAGCACCTCAAAATGATGATGATAATGACTGCCCTCCTGCGTGGCACTTCTCAGTCAGCACTAGCTTATTATGAAGGGGATGGAGGCACGCCAAAGAGGCTTCACACTATGTAGACTTAGGGAAGGGTGGGGTAAGGGAGTGGGCACTAGTAGGCAGGTACAAGTAATACTTTTGCCCTAGTACAAGGTACGGAAAGTAAGAAAATATACGAATAATGATTGGTATGAAGTGTGGAAATTAAAAAAGCTTCCAGTACAGAAGTACAGCAAATTACAAATGCCCAGTATGCCAGTACGGGAAAACCCCTTCCCCCCTGCTTTGTAACACAAGGCAGACAAGTTTACTGTACCAACACAGCCAGTCTCCCTAGGGATTGCAGGGTAAGGGTACAGCACTGGGCACTGGCACCACTGTCTGTGTATTGATAGGTATGGATCCAGACCAGGCTTTCACAGTTCAATTATCTCTGGTTGCATAACAGCCTGGCTGTAAAAAAGCCACCAGCTTGTGGGGAGGGGCTAAAAAATATGAATTGATTTATGTCTATTCTGAGGAAATTCGTTGACAGAGTTGCAGCTGGATGAAAATTGTTGGACAAAATTGCTGGTAAAGAAAGAAAGGAAGGAAGGAATGGCACACAGACATAGATAGGGCCCCTAAGCTGGATCGCAGGAAACGCGTTAGACTTGTTCACCATTTCTAAGGCCATGGTGAAAATGTGGAAGAAGGGTGTATATGTATGTGATGAAGGGCTGTTATCATTTTTTGAAAGTAAAATGAACTGCATGTGGAGAAAAAATATTATTTTCTGGCAGCACATTGTTGTCAAACAGGCCTGGGATTGTGTCACATACACCTCTGTGGCAGTTGGGAGGGGCAGTAGTATGTGTCCTGCCGACTTCAAGCTATAGTTAACTCATTTCATACCAGTCCCTGATTTTTCTGTGTATTTACCTAGATTTAAGAGGACAATTGCATATTTAGATTCTTCATAAAAATTGCTTTCATTCAAGTACCAACATGCCTATAGTCTTAAGTCAGTGGTTCTGGCACTGCCTGGCAAGTCATGTTACAGCTGCCGTAAGGGCAACTGCGGCATGACTTGCCAGGCAGTGCCAGGACCACTGACCAAGACCTGTGACCATAGTATGGAATGAGTTAAACAAGAAAATCCCAGGCTGAGACAAAACACATCAAACGTGTGCTTCAAAACATTTCCAAAAGGTCTGTTCTCTGGGTAACTCTTTCAGTCCCAAGTTTTAACTGAGTCAACAGCTTCCCCCAGGCCCTGTGGCAGCATTGTGGCCAAGGAAAGCTGTTGACCGTGACCGTTGTTATGGTCTCTGCAGCTGTTGACGTGCTGGCACTTTAACCCTTAAAGCGCTAATTTAAGACTGAGTCAATAGCTTTCCTCAGCATGGTTGGGCACTAAGTGCCCAACCCATGCCAAGGAAAGCTGGTGACCTGGGTCATGTTGTCTTGACAGGTCTCATCTTCAATTCTCAGTCAAATTGTTTTTCAACAGCCGGTTTGGGCTGGTTTAAGGGGGAAAGGGTTAATGAAGGGTTAAAGGAATTTGAATTTAGTATCATTATGTCAATTCAGGGCACATAGACTTTTGCCAATTTGGCAATCAAAGTGTTAAGAGCCATTACCATCAGGTGCTTACCTGCTGTTGACATTTTTATATAAAAAAATTATCTTGTTTCCTACTAAAGGTGTAGATTGTAGCACGTTGTGGACAGGAGAAATATTTATTTTGTAACCAAATTTCACAAAGAATTGTTCAGAATTTCAATATCCTCTGTTACATTTATTTTGCAAAAAACGCACACAGTATTTTGAGCAGAAATGTATATAGATGGGTCGGTAGGGAACTAGGAAGCAAAAACTAAATTTTGTTCCAGCCTTGTAAACCTTGATGAATATGGTGTAATATTGTGCTGCACATGTAAGTCCACTGCCTGTAAGCCATGCTGAAAAATTTATTCTGCCACTTGACGATAGCCAGATGGAAAGTTCATGGATTATGACTAGAGTGCCCAGAAATATATAAAGCACCTCTGTTCCCCTACATATGTCTAACCTGATCGTCTGTACCAAACTTGAATGATGCAAAGCAACCTGCATTTTTTAATTTTTTTTTTTTTTTGTAAAACGAAATATGGCTACAATGTTTAAAATGTAAATCCCCACTGTATATACAACTCACTTGAGAGACCATAATTTTAGTGATCTCTAATTCTGGTCATTCAAGACAGATTTTAATGTATAATCTAGCATTGCTTTTAGTGTGTACATAAGGAATTCATTATCAAACTTATCAAAAGGTGATTAGCCCTGTATGTTTTAGATTGACAACTGTACATGTATAACTTTGGCCGAGTGTTGTCAGATTAATATCTAGGGAAGGAGATTCAGAAGAAAAAGGGTCAACAAATTATGATCTACGAGTAAGTGAATTTATACTTGATTTAAACTTGCAGTATGGCAAGATACCCTCGTATGAGGACAAAAGCAGTGGGGCATAACTAATGGATTATTGTGGGAACAGGTCAAGATGAATGACATTGTAATTCATTGGCTTGCACTTAAGTTAACATAATGGGATATCAAAAATGAGTAAAATGTTCATGGACTAGATTTGGGCTGGGGAGCAATATTTCACTGCCACAGGTGTATCTTTTTCCTTTAACTCTTACAGTGACAGATCTTGGACCAAATTGGCAGCTTTCCATGTCACTTAACCTTTTCTGGCTCAAATCGCGTAAAAGTGCCCGGATGTAGATTGTCGTCTGTCTTAATTTTAATTTTTACTTAAATTTCTCGTTACGAGAAAACATTTTTACTCAGATTTGTATGTGAGACCATCATGATGCCAGGCCCTTGGTCAATAGCTTTCCCTGGTGTGGGTTGGGTGCACACCAAACCTGCCCCGAGGAAAGCTATTGACTCATTCATACTCTGACTAGAAATGGGTTAAAGTACACAATGTACCCAAATTGCATGCAGGACAGCTGTTGGCCACAATCGTTATTTCTTTGGAAAAAAAAAACAAAAAAACCTGAGTTCAGAATCATGACATAGTTCAAGATTTGGGCAACTTTTGTTGCGTACAGCCGTGAAAGAGTTAATTTGTGAAAGTCCATGTTCAGCAAGGGGTTAATTTTACAGGATTTGAATACAAGAATCCTCTCACAGAAGGTTTTGCTACGAGGTAGCAAAAAGTAGTAGACTCAATTCTCCCCTCAACTTTGCAGAATGACAGGATATGTCGAGTAATAAAAATAGATGAATGTTCACTGTGGTGTAAATAGGTGGAAATTAACTGTGTGCCCGGTGAAGGATATGAAATAACGCCCGTTAATTTGTCTCAGCGGTTGGTACTCTTCTCTACAAATCCATGGTGTATCCTCCCGTTATTTTTCCAATACTTTTTCCTACAGGGACTTTCTTCTGGATTTGTGTTTCATGGAACGTGGAATGTAACTATTATTTGCTTTCCACTGCAGTCAAGACGCTAGAGAGTGGACCTTGATAGAGCTTAGTGGCCCTAATCTTTTTTAATTCAATACAAGGAAAGCTCTATTTGTCAGCTTTAAGCTAGTGGATTTCCAGGCAGTCAACCAAGGGTCCCGTCAATATTTCCTTAAGGGGCCCGCTCCTGAACACAACATTATGAATCTTATCCCCAGAATACACATTTTGGAATGACTTGTGGATTTTTGGGAACTCCAAACACTTTGAGTAAACCCTAACCTTTGTTGCTGGGGCTATCAGTCCTATTAAGGATGTGCCGTCTGCTTCAGATTGTGATTGAAGATTACGAATGTAATTCCCATGACCTCAAGATGAGGTCATGCATTATTAGCCTCTGTGTATTGATGCATGATTGTGTACAGCCTCCATTGGACTCTTCGGTGTAGTTGTAGTGAGAAAAATAATTTATGGCCCAGACGTGCCGGGCCGCCTTCCTGTCAGGATCAAGGAAACAAATGGAAAAGTTGTTGACCAAGTGGTTAGGCTGTGTAGGTAGTACAGTGCTACCTGCTATTTAAGACCACTCCTACAGCCAACAAAAAGTGGTCTCATACTGCAGGTGGTCTTAAATTGAAGGTATATTTAACATGTAAATACAGCAGAGGGTCTTGAAAGGGTGGTCGTAAAAAGACATGCGGTCTTAAATTGGAGGTGGTCTTTAAAGCAGGTACCACCGTACGGCAAATGCTGGCTATGAAGAGCGGGCCTCAGGTGATGATGCCCGGTGTTGAAGGTAGCCACTGTATTATTTAACACCTGTATATGTTCATGAAACCTTATATATCAATGTGTCAGCACACAGCTTTTTAGGGGTGTCAGGTTCCCGTGATAACAGAATTGTGGATGAAAAATCGACAAAAAGGGTATTTAAAACAACAGATTTTGTAAAGAATGGAACTAACCTGCATATTTTTGAAATTTTTGAAAATTTTGAACTTACATGGTACCAAATTTGTTATGTATCCCATAAAACCGCATCAATTTGCATTCAATATCTGCTCTGTGAACCAGGGAAAAGAGGATAATATCAGAGCTATCATCAAGAGCTGTATGTATGGTTGCTGCTATAAAAGCCAGGGATGAATTTACGGTGGATTTCATGTAAATATGTTAACATTCCTATCTACTGTCATTTGATGTTGATTTTGAAATTGCAAAACTGAAAGAATTTTTTAAAAATTGGTTAACGGAGATAAATGGGCACCTGAGTTTAGTGGGCACTGTTGCTTGGCCCAGTTGCCCATACTTCCCATGTTCATGGACCTGCACTAAGTGGGCACCTGTCTTGAGTGGGCACTTTTGCCCGGTCCCAAGGGCACCCACTTAACACAGGTTTTACTGTACTTTCCATTTAACAGAAAGTAAAGTTGTAATAAATATAAATCTGGCATAGCCACTTTTCCCCCATTGAAAACTACCAGAAATGATCCAGAGTCGTAAATGTTGTTCCCAAAGGAATGATATGGTGGCTTTGCATATATTCAATCAAAAAAAAAAAAAAAAAAAATTGCAACCTCTGTTTTGAGAAGCATGGCTGGAAAGTCGCATAGCATGCCACCCCTGCGAAGCACATAGCAGCTATAATCAATGTGGCGACATGGTACAGTGGAAACGCCCCTTCAAGGGGTCCCATTCAAAAGTCATTAGGCGTCCACGAGGGGGGTAACTTGATCAGCCAATTAATGAAGTACTTGCTCCTCAACCAGTGACAACATAATTAATATTATGATTGCATCATGAATTTTTAATGAGATTGTAGAACTGTCATAGTATGCTTTCAGTCAGCATTTGCGCAAGGAGGTGTACAATTATGTGATCATAAAATGGTCATATCTCCACCAAAAAATTGGATGTCATGTGCCTTTGTGTACGTATTAAATTTGTTACAGCAAAAATAAGCTGCTTCAGAGAGCTTATTATACATCATAAAAGACTCGGCAAGTGCCAAGGAGGCGAATGTGCCGGTTTACAAATAAGTTTGCTCTATAACTATGTAGAGGCCTAAATATATTGAATGTACACTGGTTTAATCAGGTACAACAGTCTGACCGGTTTCGTCCTTAAAACGGACTCTTCAGAGACTGGTTGTAACGGACACAGACACCGGTATTTATACCCTAACGTAACTGGCCTTAGTGACCTATTGTTACGTTGTGGTGTTACGCCTTTTGGGGTGTGCGTAACGTTGGCTGGCGGTTGAATCAACGCACCAGCCAGTGGCCCAGATATCATGCATAAACTGTCAACAGAGAACATCACGTGATCTGGGTGATGACGTAATTCTCATAGGGGAAGCCCATGCTTTCCCTGTCATTCTCCGTGGTGGGGATGCCCCACGGATGGGCGATGTCCATGAAATATATGGACATTATAAAGCAGATTATGTGTGGTAGTTACATGCATTCTGATGTAACAATTGGTTGGGAAGAAGAACAGTCCCAATGGAAGTGTGGTCCGTATACAGACAGATTATACATTATAGCTTTGAACCCAAAATGCAGGTGAGTGATAGGACATGTTCCTGGCAGCATGCAGGAATGCTAGAAAATGGTAGCACAGTAGTACCTGTGACCAAAGACCACCCCTAGGGAGGATCAAAATGTGGTCTTATAAGACAGGTGGTCTCTCATGAGAGGTATAAAAAACAAGAAAAGGACTGCAAAAAATATATCAAAAAAGTGGTCTTAAAAGGCAGGTGGTCTCTCATTAGGGTGGTCTTTCATGACAGTTACTACTGTACCCTATTTATGGATATTGTAGAATTACTGAGCAATATGGTTGAATATTTAAACACGACATTTTCAGTTTTGGTCTCGAGGCTGTCAAAAGATATTTTTAAGACCGCTCTCTCAGAACACTGTACTATCTTTGCCGTGTTATTATACCTCTAATGAAAGACCACTTGTTTTTAGAACACCACTTTTTGACCTGCCCTGAGGTGGGCTCTCATGACAGGGACCACTGTAGTATATAGCAGGATTAACTTCACCAACTGTCATTGCAGGTAGATGATGCATGAAGTCCATGGTCTTCCTGCTATTACTGTATTCATATAAAAAGGAGAAACAAACCAACTGAGTAGAGTTTAATAAAGGAGAGTCCCCCCCGACATGTTTCGGCCCTGAAGGTGTGGGCCTTCCTCAGGGGATGGGGGCTCTCGGAGGTGACTTTATTCAACAGGTATCATTAATTACGGAGGTGCACTATGACGTCAATAAAAAATTTTTTCAGAACGTATGACTTTGTCTTTCTTTGCCGCCAGGTGGCGCGATGATGTGTGAGATCGTTCATGAAATATGATAGATTAAGAAATATATAGAGATATAAGGATATAAAGGAAAAATTAGAGTTACTTGAAGAATTAAACCGTACTAGAATCAGAAAGATATAAGTCCTCCCTTAACATTTGGTCTCTTTTGATATTATTTAGAGTATTTTGAATGTCCAGTAAGACTTGATTAATTTGGGCATCAAGTTCTGCAGCCGTGGGTCTTTCATCTTGGCAAATCGTTTCTGTATCAGTGTCATTATAATATAATTGGGGTTCAGCCTCATCATCCATACTGTCACTGGAAAGGTTGAGTGGTTTGATGTGTAGCTCGTAGTCTGTAACAGTCTTCTTTGCAGGTGGCTTGATTATATCTTCTTCAGAGCTGGAATTGGATAAACAATACACCTTGTTATCTGGTTGTGGTCTTTTTTGTAATGATAGTTTAGCTCTGTTGATACCTTCAACAAGGCGGAAAGTGGCTTCTTTTGTCTGTTTAATTGTTATCCTGGGAATGGCCTCAAAGGGTCTGCTCAGGGCCAATGGCTTGTGGGCTATCTCTCTAGGGTTGTAGGCTTCAGGTGTGACATCCTCTCCTGGATGTTTTTTGTGGCAATGGCGATGAAAATTGTCCAATCTCCCGAAATTGGTTCTGCAAATTGGGCATGTGTGACGGCGCTGCTCTCTGTCGTGAATACGTAAATGTCTCCTCAAGGAGAATGGTTTAGAAAAAGATTTGAAACAAATACAGCAGGAGAGCCTCATGATTAGCTTCTAAGGTTAAGACCCTGTGGTGTGTATGTGTCTAATTCCTGTATCCACGTGCTTTCTATTGCTAGGCGTGTTGATGTGTTGTTGCTACGTACATACTCTAGGCCTATTACGTGTAAATGGCTTACGTCGTGGCCAGGTAAATTGAAGTGACGAGCTACTGTGGTATCTTTCCTATTGTATATGTTGGACCTATGTTGTTGTATTCGGGTGTTTAGTGTTTTAGAGGATTGTCCTATGTATTGGATGCCGCAGGTATCGCAAAAAATTAAATATATTACATTGTGAGATTGGCAGTCAACGTGTTGAGTGATCCTATAGTTGATCGCGGTTTTCTTTGACCTAACAGCGCATGCGCGGTGCATATAATTACATGTGACACAAGGTTTGCCACAATCAGAACTGCCGGCTGGTTTCGTTTCATTATTGAGGTCAGAATGAACAAGTAAATCGCGTAGATTTGTGTTTCGTCTATACTGGATCCGTGGTTTCAATTTGTGTAGAAAGCTAGCGGAGCTATATCTAAAGATCTCCCAATTAGCAGTCAGCGCTGCGTTTGTAATCGGGGAGGAGGGGTTGTATGTACGTGGTTAAGTTGATGAGAGGTTCAGGGTGAGCGTCTCTGTTATTGGTTTGTAATAATTGTGAGCGGTCATTTTGACGAGCTCTGAGGATTGCCTTGTCTATGATGGGGATGGGGAAGCCACATCTAAAAAGATGTGTTTTGAGTTGTTGCGCTTGGTCGTCAAATAGATTCAAATTACTGCAGATTCTACGTATTCGTAGGGCTTGTCCGTATGGTATAGCCTTGGTCACGTGACCTGGATGCGATGAATCAAATCGAAGGTATGTGTGACCATCTGTGGGTTTAGTGTATACCGATGTGACGATATGGTTTCCTTCTTTATGAATGTGAACATCTAAGAAGTGTATGTCTGTGTGGGAGTGTTCCTCAGTAAATTTGATAGTCGGGTGAAAGTCGTTGATAAAGTGAATGAATGTTCGAAAAGTGTCTTCACCGTGTGGCCAAATGAGAAAAATATCATCGATGAAACGCCACCAAACTTTAGGTTTGAGAGGGGCCTGTGAAAGTAAATTCTGTTCATAGTGGTGCATGAATATGTTGGCATAATTTGGTGCCATCTTAGTGCCCATAGCTGTGCCTGACAGTTGTAGGAAAAATTCATCATTGAATTTAAAGCAGTTCTTAGTTAATACAAAGTTAATTAGTTTTAGGAGAAGCCATGTGTGTGGTGTTTGGTTAGATCTTTTGTTCAGGGCTTCCCTGGCCGCTGCTATGCCCTCATTGTGAGGGATGTTAGTATATAATGAAGTAACATCTACCGTTGCTAAAATGTCGTTGTCGTTTGTGGGTATGCATGCTAATTTGTTCAAGAAATCAGTGGTGTCTTTGATGTAAGAGGGGATAGAGGGGACCAAAGTTTTGAGGTGTGCGTCTATAAAAGCTGAGATTTTGTCAGTGGGACCGTTAACCGCTGAGACTATGGGTCTTCCAGGTACGTCCTTCTTGTGTATTTATATTTATGATATACATCATATTTGCCACTTGGTGTATTCATTACAGCCCTACTTTCTTTGCTATTTGTACCTCATAAGACCACCTATCTCATAAGACTGCATACTGGTCTTTCTTAGGGGTGGTCTCTTGTGACAGGTACCACTGTATCTCAGCAGTTGATGTTTTATTAAGAGAACTGTGCATGCAGTCCTGCTAAGTCTCATCTTAAAAAAATACAGTTTTCATTTACAATCTTTTGTGTGGACCAAAACGTGGGTAAAAACATGAGATCAGACATGTATGTGTGCAGTTTGGCAGCATTATGGGAAATGAGATCAGTTATGCCATTTGATTGGGTACAATGCATTATGCTGATTGGCTACACAACCTCATGTGTATGCATGGGCCAATAAAACATCTGAGTGGTGTTACACATTTTCCTAAATGTATATTGTTCAGGAGAATGGTCCCATATATATCCCAATTAGTGTGGAGTATTTAAAGCCCTTTTCATTCATTGTGGTCTTGACTGGCTTGTTGTGTAATAAACTGCTCATACTTAGCTTTTGTGGTTTATTACATAGAGTAAATACCATCCTTTCAAATGGCCATTCATGAAGCAGAATGTAGTATGTGCTGTTAGAGAGGGAGAGGAACGGGGGGGGGGGGGGGGGGGGAGAGTCAGAGGCAGAGGGAGTACATATATTGTACCTGTTGTAAGGACCAGTTCAGATGGAGTTAAACTGCCCTTTCTAATAAAGGGTTAGGCCTAAGTCTTGGGAGAGTCTTGGGAGAGCTTCCGTGTTTGCTCTGCCTATTTATAGTCACATCTCCCTTGTCCAGTGACATTGCATATAGCTTTTGTCTCTCAAATGTATTTCTGGGAGGGGGCATCCCTGAATTAGTGTCATAGCATGTCCTAGTGATCAACCTCTGCCCAGTTTATAAAGGAATAAAGCTAGGGCATGGAAGTGGTATTTGCTCAAATATGTATCAAGATATACAATAAGGGTATATTTCTTGAATGATCATAAAAATATAGGGATATTAACTGAGTATCCCTAAAAAAATGTGTAGCAGCTATGAAGTGGGAGGGATTGGGTACTCCCAGCATTATACTTTCTGTGTTATTTGTGATAGAAAAATAAGCATAGACAGTTCAAAAAAAAAATTTTGTGTGTGTTTTGAAAATATTTGTTCCGATTGGCACTGAAATGGTTAACAAAACTCTGTAAAAAAAGCTTGTGAAGGGGACCTGTGCACACATGAAACTATTTATAAAACAGTGATTTTATTCCTTGTGTGCCACAGCTTAAAAGATGGGTATTTCATGCATGTTGTTGAAAGCTGAACATAATGCATAAACACACACACAAACATGCACGCAAAAGTCACGTGAACACACTTGTTTACCGGGGCCTTTTAGATTTAGTTTCAGTAGTAATTATATGGTAAATTAGTTATATTTTATATTTTACAGGAGAGTCCACAATGTTCTGTGATGTAGTGGTACAGTTCATACAAGATACTATTTCAAAGCTGAAATCAGTGGTATATCTTACTTATAGTTACCATTGATGGCCTTAATGTACTGACTGTGTTGATTCCTATTCTGATATATTTCTGTGTATTTTATGTTTCGCCCCATGGCTGAGGGTTTAATAGATCTTTATTATGAAACAGTAAAATGCAAGCACCTCGTATAAACACAGTCAGGATACTTGGTCTTTAATCTGCACGATTCTCTACTTCTAAGCTGTTTATTTTCATTAGCGTGACAGATATTAGTTGCAAAATACTTGCAATAAAAAAAATTCTATTTGATGACACGCAATATTTTTTCTGTGCCCATAAATGACAGCCTTCTTTTAAACTGATTGCTTTAAACAGTTCAATACTGATAGAAACATCAAAGAGATTGTCTTGTATTTTATCTCATGATCTCCGTGATTTTGTGCGCAAGAGAATATAATGAAGCTATAATTCACAGTGATGCAACAGCTATCCTGGAAATGATGGCACTTCCATATTTGGTCATAAGAGCTTGAATTTCACAAAGGCTCACTCAGTACGCAAAATGTTATTGCAAAAAAACTATGTGGTAGCGATAAAACTTGGGATCAATGAAGTCTTTCATCAATGTGTTGACATTTTGTTGACACTGTTTCAGGCGTATCATACATGTTTGAAATTAGTGCACGTCATCTTATATGAATAGGATCAACAGTGTCACATCTCCTGTGTAGTTTTAAACAAAAAAGAAAGCAAAAAAAGAAGAAAGAAAGAAAGCACATCGCAGTCTCTCTGTGCTCCATGGCCAATCCAGTCAATATCTATGTCTAAACTTCTACCTGACTTGATTTATAAGCCTTGAGGCTTGTGGGAGAGAAACTATCAAGTATGTTTCGCAGCCTTAGTGTGAGCAAAGCAGCTTCATGGCATAAAACTGAACGTCTTCAGGTGGATAGAGTATTTTAGAGGTTGTTGGTTTTATCGTTTAATAATGATGAAAAAGTAAGTAATAATTGGATACAGACAAATAACCATTCACGTTTGTTTCTGTCTAGAGCTGAATTAAAGGTTCTGCTTGGTAGAAACCGTTTGCCGTCATGCAGCTCTTTGTTTCTGCCGTCAAATCAGTTGGCGCCAACCGGGAAAAAAATGCAAGTGACAAAGTCTCTGTATGTTGATTAGACAGATTCAGCATTCTCCTTGTTTTCTAGTGATCATTCCCCGTTAATGTGGTAGACATTTCAAAGCCCCAAAAATAGTATCAGGGAAGTTTTAACCCCCCCCCTTGAATTAAGACTGAGTCAACAGTTTTCCCTGGCATGGGTTGGGCACCTAGTGCCCAACCCATGCCAGGGAAAACTGTTGACCTGGGGCATGTGATCTTGATAGGTCTCGTCTACAATTCTCAAATTGTTTTTCTTTACTGTTGAAATTAGTTGAAAACACTGAACCAGATGACATTTGACCAACAGCCAGTTTTGGCTGGTTTAAGGGGAAAGGGTTAGGACTATATCTGGGATGTACACAATAAGTGCATGGATTCTTTCCTTCAAAATGTCAGAAAAGGGTTAATCAATGAAAAATCTTTCTAATAACATGACTGTTCCAGCTGTGAAAAACACCACTCCTATATATTACAGTTTGTTGAATATATTTATCAGTATGGTGAAAACGTATGATTCAAATTAGTAGTAATATGACGATTTGCTGGCACACCTGCAGAGTGCTGATCTTTTATCTATCCATTGATATAATGTACATCAAAGTGAAAGAACGAAAACACTCAACATTAGTTTTTTTTCAAAGACGTGGGTGTAAGACCCCGTGGATTAAGGGATTTGTGGTCTTGAGTAAATGAAACCAAACGAGAGAAATATTGCAGATGTCAGCGAGACTATAATGGAATAGGGAATCGTTTGTAAAGTTGGTAACTGACAGTCCAGGGAACATAGAAAAGATAGAAAAAATCAGGAAATGTCAGGAAGAGTGAGTGAACAGGAAAATATGAAAATAAAAGAGGTCACATTGATCAGATAAATTGATCAAAGGGTAGTGATGAAATGTTTTTTTATGCACATACTAATGAAAAATCTACACATAAAACTCAATACTACATCAAAAAATTAGTTATTGGATGACAAAATCTTTAACATACAGAAGTGTTTCATATAATGACCTTGTTGGTCAGCAGTTTTTTTTTTTTTCTGTTGAGTTTCTAGTTATTGATTTTTTTCAACACCTACATGAATGTCCTGTGTGAATCTGCATGATTTTCCTTAATGGCACCTGGGTGTATCTGAAAGCTGAAATTGGTCTTAAATAGCAACATTTTCTTGCATAAAAGAACCAGTGCTGAACCTTTAGAGTGCACCTAGACTTTTCAGAGCACATAGAGAGTTAATATTAGGCTGTTGCATTTAGCGATCAGACACAATTAGGGTCCTATACAACAGATATTTTTACAGCCAGCTTTCCCAATATTTTTGCCGACAGGTAAACTGTATGACAAAAGTGTGTGCTGGGGCTAGGTAAGCAACATTCCACTTTTTCGGCAGTTCTCACTGGCTGCTTATTGTTCGGACATGCACTCAAGATCGGAGTTGTTTAGGTTTGAGGTAGACCCTTTCATTCCCCGACTCCTGTTTCGGAATTTACTATTTATTCCCATTGCTCTATACACAAGTTCTATTTTGACAGATATTTTGAGCCACAATTCATGTAGGATTAGGATCAAAGCCTTAAGTGGCAAGAATTTTAATGTATGTTGGCTAACATTTGTGGAAAAATGGAGCAAAAAGAGAGATATACATGTATACAAGGTGGCCTACAATACAGGTCTTTGTGGGATGTGAGGTTGGCAGTGAAATAAGTGTTTTGTACAGAACACTAGGTGAGGTGTGTGTCAGGCTGAGGTAATGACACCTTATGGACTCTAATCCAGATTACTGCCAAAAATGTGGGAAGCACTAAATATTGACCATTGGTTGACATCTGACAGCAATGTTTTAGTGAACCATAATCAAGCAGAGTAATTGGCTTTTTATGTATTTACTGAACGTGCCATATTTCTCCTGTATAGTGGCATTGCGGTGAAGAGTACTTCTCCATTTTATTGTTTTTCTGGTTTTGTTTGTTTTGTTTCTTTGTTTGTTTGTTTTTTTTCTTTTAGAGTCTGCCTGTTCTACGCAAAATTCAAATCAGTTGTAGGTAAATTTAAAAATGATTGCGAGAAAATTGGAATGGGAAATTAAAGCTAATTTCTCTGTGTGTCGTGAGTGGTCAATGAGAGGAATATGGTTGTCTGGGATTAACCCTAAAAAGGTCACCTGATTGGGCTGAGTCAACAGCCTTCCTCAGTACGGTCAGGAAGGCTGTTGACTTTGGGCATTTTATCTTGGGATGTCTTCCCTGAAATTTTCATTGAAGTTATTTTGAGTAAGGGCAATATTTAATAAAATGGATCAAGAAGAATACATTTAAAGTATTTCTTTTCTCTGATGATTATTATCTTAAAGTTGTATTCAGCTAAATTAAACTGCCTGTATGAAGATCTTGAAACTGTGGTGTCACATGTGACACTTAAAATGATTCTTGGGTGTATTTATAAATTTTGCTGATCAGTGTGGGTGGGTGGGGGCAGAAGAAAAAATGTTAAAAGGGAAAAAAGGAAAGAAAGGAAAATAAAAGGGAAGAATTGGCAAAGGAAAAAGGGGAAAATGCACAGAAAGGAAAAAAGGGGAAATGTAAGGAAACAAAATGGGAAAAGAAAAAATTACAAGAAAAAAAAGGGGAAAAAGCCAAAGAAATGAAAGGAAAAAAGGAACAAGGCAGAGAAGAGAAATAGAATGAAGGAAAGAAAGAAAAGAGAAAAAGGTAAAAAAAAAATGAAAAAGAAAAGAAAAAATTGGAGGAGGGAGGGTTAAAAGGCATGGATTGTACCAAACGTTGAGACCAGAAAGAGGTCTCTTATGCTATTCATTTGTGAAAACAGAATAATTGACTGGTCTGCCCCATGAGTGGCCTATCAATTGGGTCAAGCTACTGGTATCACAGATCAGTGCAACTGGGAGTGGAACCAGTAGATTGCAACACCATGGTCCATGTCTTGTGATATCCCTCCAATGAGAGACCACTGGGCGTGGCTGTGAAAGACCACCTTTTGAAGATAGTATACTTAGAACCTTTAATGTTATTTACATGTGCACCTCCTGTGAGAGACCGTGCAGGGTCATTTTTAGTAATAGTCTTTCAAGACGTTTTCAGTCTAGTCTTTGAAGTCAATCAGGGAGTATGATTATGGTGTTAGTGATCTACTGCTTTCTGGGTAATAACTTGCCTCCAAAGCAGACCCAAGCTGCCTATTTTGTCTACTCCACTGGGGTCTGCCCTTCTTTGACAAGGTCACTGTTTTAGTGCTGGAAAAGTGACTCAGTTTCTAATTGGAGGAGTATGGTTACTATGGTAACAGGCTACAGTACACCAGGGACCAGAGGCTGCTACTGGTCTAGGCGATAATGACGAACTTCCTGATTGGTGTCTCAGTCTGGGGGGAGGGTCACAGTATAGTTTTGGTTCCCTTACTATAAATAAAATCCTGTACAAGGAGGGCAGACCAAGTGTGGTAACACAGAACTTGGTCTGCTTTGCAGGCAAGGCAATAACACTCTTATAATTCAAAATTTGCTACCCAAGCATTGATATTTATTCCTCCACAGAGGAAGTTTGGGGTAATCACAGAGGTGCTAGCTTTGACGGTTTTGCCTGAATCCACTTTTTTATGCTAAATGTGAGAAAATAAAATCTCCATTTTGTCCAAACAACTAAAATCTGATCAGCAAGAGGTGGGGCTCTATATTTCCTGGAGATATTGTTAGGGACTTTTCAGGTTTTTTCTTTGAAAGTTACCAGCATCTCTGTAAAAACAGTGGTCAGCTCATTCAAGGTTTTAGTCTGGTCTTTGAAGTCAATCAGGGAGCATGGTGTGTAATGATCTACTGCCTCTTGGGGTATGACACTCTTATTGGAAACCCCAGTAATGATATTCATACCCCACAAAGGAAATTTTTTGAGGGGAGAACATGTAATTTTCAGCGTGTCCAATTGTCTGATTGTCGGCCATAGGTAATTGCCAGGCTCGTCCCTCTGACAGTAGCCAGGTACACTTTTACAGTCACTTGGAATGTGCATCAATAAAGTTCCTATATCCCGTGTGTGCATGTGACAAGCCATACATGTACATGTATGTCTTCCTTGTTATTTAGTCTGAAAGGTCAACAACCTTTGCTTGTTCCTTCTGGAAATTTACGTGCCTGGAAAGTTATTTGAACTTCGTTGACTGTCCCCATGCAAATCAGTCTGGGCTCTTCATGTTGCATCCCCACCCACCTGAAACTCCCACAATATGTCTGACATAAACAGGGGTAGGGGGAGCCCCCACCCCACCCCCATGTGCCACACACACACACAAGGTTCCTTTCAGCAGGATAAGACATCTTTCTGGTGCTAGCGTCTCGTCGCAATTGGAAGTACTCTGAGTACGGTGGGATAACTATCCTCAAGAGGAATCATTGAAGTTTGGATATGTTGATTTCCAGATGGAACCAGGTGGTTAACTTTGCAGTCTAAATGGCATGGGGCACATACATGCGTGGTTTGTCATGTATACGCAGGATATATGAACTTTATTAATTAAGGCACATTTTAAGTGACCTTTTGGAGAAAGTGTATCTGGTAGCCATCAAACTTATGCGCTTTGAGATTAAAGTATGTGTATTAGCTGAGCAAGGACCCTTATGTTTAGTAATGCCCCTGCTTCCTTGTACTGAATGAGTTCCTGGCATGTCTTATTGTTTGAAGCACAAAAGGGTTAACTGTATGCATAATTCCTGGATGATCCCCCCACTGTCTGACCTTCAACCCTCAGGGTGTGACCTTGGCGTTGGTGATCTTTGGAATATTCCGCAAGAGATGCTTTTTACAGGTTCATTTATGCGTAGGTGCTGGGGACTAAATGTTGCAGTCTATACCAGGCTACGTACAGCCCTGTAGGCCAGTGTCACTCCAGGCTAGCAACATTTCTTGCCACTCTATGATGTGATGTTAAAAGATCCGTCTCATTGTTTTGGAAGTCAACAGCCTTGAACTGTGTCTCAAGGGTGACAGAATACATTGTGAAAAGAGATCTCGATTTGGAATCTTTGAATATCATGGTGTCTAAGTATAGCACATCAACCTTGTCGTCCTGGCATTTTGCTGGACTGTTTAGAGCTCATGGGTTTATTGGCACAGAACTTCTATTTATTTCTTGATAGACTTGCCTTCAGCTGACATTTCAATATTAAAAATCTCAAAGCTATTTTCCTTTTTTGTATTTCACAGTTCCATCGTAGGTCTATGTAATATAAAATATCACCAGAGCTACAGTGTGCTTTTTCTTAATTTTTTCAATGCATTTATTTGTTTATTTATTTTACTATTTGGTAGCTAGGCATTTGTGGTGATTTCACTTGCAAGGCTCATATGTGTATCCAGCTGAATACATAAAAAGCATACATTTATTTTGAACGTTGAAAACTTAAAAAAACAGTGGTACCTGTTCTGAAGACCATTATGTGACTAGATATCGTTGTGAGACTGCTCTCTAAAGCCCATTTACTGTATTCTTAAATATACCAGCACTTTAGGACCACTTTAGGACCACCTGCAGTAGGTACGTGACCACTTAGTGATGACATAAGGTGCCCATCTTAAACTGCAGGTACCAATGTATCTGTCCTTCCTCAAATGTCAAAGTTTCACTGGTGCTGTCCAATAACATACACTTTGTGAACATCTAAAACAGTTTTATCTGAGATCCTCATCAAAATATCATCCAGTGGGTGTAACAGCTTTGTTTCAGTTTGATTTTCAATCTTGGGCTACGTGATCTTTATTGACTGAGTTTGTGTATCTGCTCCTATATATACAGCTTCAAATGGACTGCCAAGTCTGTGAATCAACCCTATTTCCCATGGATTTTGACAGATTCCACAACCAGTGGTTTGGGTGCTGAGGCTACACCAGTGAGAGCCAGGCAGCTTGTGTTGAGCCCTTGCACTTGATGTCTGGACAGGCAAGCATAATGGCAAAATGCTGGCTTGGGATGTGAGAGGTCCTGTGTTTGAGACCCAGCTGAACGGCAGTATTGCTGTCAGGATGAGCATGAACACATGCCCATGAGCCTATTGGCCCTGGTGGCTGGGGTGGTTGTCTTTGGGCTTGGCCAGCTGGGAGTCCGATCGAGGAACAATGGCTGATTGGGTTGTGTTTTTTTGTGGCTGGAGGTCAGGGAGGCAGCCTGTGGGGTCCCTTCAGTGCCATTACTGGCATTCCTTGCTCCTTGGGAGAAAAGGAGAAAGGGTGAATTGTGAGGGCAGTTAAGGCATCGTTGAGCCCTCGTGGTCAATGTCCAGACTTTTTAGCGAAATGGCAAAACACTGGCTGATGGTGCGAGAGGTCAAATTGTTCTCATCTGCGATAATTGTAATTCTACCTGATATAAAATTTTGGTGAATCCATGACAGGGGCTCTTTGATGAAGGGGCAGCACACTGTCACCATTTATTATTGCAATTGTTCTGCATAATCTGGAACCATTGGGGAGCAGCATTACATTAATCGCTATTCATGTTAGGCCAACTGTGTGCCAGGACTCTAAATATGCTGCACGTTTTTGTAGTTACCTGGACCTAATTAGCAAGGTCTCTGGGCAATAGTATGATTTACTCTATTTCCAGCTATTGAAATGTATGTGAAACTTATAGTGAGGAATTAGTTAAATTGGTAAGATTCGACAACAGCATTCCTATGCAATCTGTCCCCTTCAGGACAGAGGACGATATCCATATTGTGGATTTTTAATTATAATAAGATGTCAAATTTGTGGACAAATTGTAGAGTGAAAGTGAAAGTGAACAGATTGCACAGTGAAAATGAACAGATTGCAGAATGAAAGTGGACAGATTGCAGAGTGAAAGTGGACAGATTGCAGAGTCAAAGTGAAAGTGAAAGTGTGAAGAAAAAAAATAATGAATTCTTGATCATTTGATTAAAGGAAAGACATCCTGAAAGTTTATCCATGTGCCAATTCCAGATAACAAGAAAACAGGAAATTATATTAAGTTCAAAGAGTAGATGCTAAAGAAATATTGTGTCCTGGAATGTGTATTAAGCATAATCAGAGAATATAATGAAGATCTGTTATGGCAGCACAGAAACAGGACAGAGTAACTTGACATCAGATATGGAAGATCACTTGCTCCTGCCTGAAATTAAGCAAAAAACATCATTCTCTACTCTCTTTGATTTGAATTGGCATTTACAAAGTAAATGAACTATACTGATGGAGGAAGATCCCCTTATAAAGGGGAAGATGATTTAATTGTGACTATGTATGAACACATTCCAAATTGATTCTAGGGGGAATTGCAAAAGCAGGAACAGCTCGGTATGTCTCTGTGGCTCTCTGTTTTATGTTACAATTGAGCACATGTCGACGGTAACAAACAGCTGATATTTCCTGGTGTGAGATTTGAAGAAAAATCCATGAGACACTTTTGAAGTCCACAATACAAGGAAGAATTTACTAAATATTACCTTCTCAGATTTTAATACGACATTTAACATACTGTATTCATTCCAATCAAGGCACATGCTCTAATAAGGACACTCCCCATTTTTTGTCCGAAAAGAAACCTTGGTTTCCATAGATATAGGCCAATTTATAGTCTCAATTCTAGTCCATTACCTGCTTCTTAGGCATATTTTCCAATTAAATTTTCCTGAGGGCACTGAGCGCTTATTGGAATGAATATGGTAATTGAAGAAATGCTGGATTGATGGATGGATAGACAGATTTATGTAATTACATCAGGTCCCTCTCAATATATTTTCCTTTTCACATTGTGTGTGTTTGTTTATTCAACAATTAGTGCAACAGTTTTTTTTTTTATCTGTACACCAATTCATAGACCAAGACCAAGCAATTTCAGTAATGTACAGTGTCTTCACTGGGATTAAAGCTAAAGATACTATAAGGTGAAATTCTTCAATTGATAATAATAATAATAAAAATAATAATATGCTGGATATGGAACTGGAGTCTTTGCTTTTACAATTTTATAATCTTTTGTTAAAAGCAAAAGATACAAAGTTGAAAAGCTCTGAAATTGTTAAACTCATTCCCCCCTGATAGAAGACTGAGTCAACAGCTTTCCTTGGCACGCTCTGGGCGCAGTGCACCCAGAGCGTGCCAAGGAAAGCTGTTGACCATGGGCATATGACTTGGAATGATCTTCCATGCAAGTTTCCTCCAAAAGTTTGGAAAAAAATCCCTAAATTAGTAAAATACAATTAGCAGACGACATTTAGATATTGGCAGGAAAAAAGCGTCATAAGGGTGGAATGGGTTAAACAGCTGACACTATGATCACTCTCAATTTTATCTTCACATGTAACCTGCCTCAAACAGTTGACAATTTCATGAAGAGAAATTGAGGACCTCAGGAAAAACCGAAGTAGAAAAGTAACCAGTGACCTCCGAGGGGAGACCCCTTGTCTGAGGATCAGGCTGCTGTCTGGATGTCAGTAGGGGACTGTGTGTCTCCTGCAGTCAGTGAAGCCGAAACCATCATTAAGCAGACAAAAGAAATTAATAGAAAAGGAATTAATGGAATCTCTATGGAAAATGATCTTTAAATATATAAATTACAAACTGACAACAGTTTGTCTGTATCGTAGAGATTACGTCCAACAGTCTTCATCCTTTGTGATAAGTACATGTGGACCTGCAGGCTAGTCTACAGTATTCACGTGATATGTGCAGTCATTAAGATGTGCTTAGTAACCAGATTAAGCCTTTGGAAGGACAAAGAAACCAAGTGCAGTTAAGAGCGACAGTCCGTCTTGTGTCAGCAAGCAACCAGTTTGTCGTCATGATCAGCAGTAGCAAGCTGTTGTCCTAGTTGATACTGTGTAGACCCAGCTTTTTACATTTTTTTTTTTTTTTAGTGCAATGTTTGTTGCCAATATTTGTAAGTATTGTGGCCTAAAAAAGACAAATTTTGTATCTCAATACCGTAGTCTTCTGACCTGTTGGATGTTTGTCCTTCCATGTTAAAATGGAGTTCAAATTACTGGTAAGTGATGCAGTCCTGGGCTAGCAGCAGGACAGTAGCATGTTTCTAGTATTGTTTTCAGTTTCTGTGGGAAAAAACGGTCTTTGTAATGCTGTGTGGACTTTTCAAAAGTGATAAATTCTGCCGAAGAACCAGCAAGATGACAGAATCACAGAATGACTGAAAGCTTGAGGGGCTATATGTGGTATTTACCAGCAGAGGGTGTGATGACGGATGCTTGTCCACACTAATGGCTTCACTATCAAAAGCCACTTGACTCTGTGTCCCTAGAAGGTCTAGTTTTCCTTGTGGAATACACTTTACCGGCAGCCTGTCCAAAAGTGTGAGCATGCTGGAAAATATATATGGTTTCAGTGCTGAAAACATCCAAAGTGACAAGCAAAAAAGTTGCACTTACAACAGACAAGGGGCCACTTTGTTGAAGGCAAGGCTGCAGTCCTGTGACAATGTATTTCAATGAAAGAAGGTGTGACATGTAGAATATTAGCCAGGTATATTTTCAACATTTTTGTTGCTGATAAAAGCTACCTTTTTGAGAAACAGACACCTGGCTGGCCATGGGTGTCTGCATATTGTCTTGGAATTTGAGCCAAATCACTTCTGAATACCAGCTAGGGGCAATTTTGTCAGAAAAAAAATACCAGTAACAACAGCCTAGGTTTCTACCAAAGGCTAAAAAAAGTATAATAAACCATACCATTAAAAATCTTGAGGGTACTTTCAATTGCATACCCTCTGACAGCTAAAATTAAGGGATAGTGGTCAAACCTATTATCCTCTAAAGTGTACCTGAAAGTCCCTGGCCAATAAATTATTACTATACGTTCTTAGCAGAATATGTGCATCACATTATATTTGTTTATATATAGAAATCTTCTAGCAAAAATGTTGGACAGGCATTTTGGTGACAGGCTGCAGTGGCACTTAAAAGAAACAAAGCACAGGTCAGCTGTATGCAATGTTGAAGTGATCCGCCATGACAGATGATGTACCTTCATATATGTGTAACTGTCTGGGTTGTGTACATTCTAGAAAGTTGATGGAGGACTCTGACAAAGAGAGGCTGAAGAAATGGCTTCATAGACAGGCCACATTTACGCTAATTTGAGTGTAGCAGTGAAAAGATACAGATTATCACAGTGGTTGCAGGCATTTATAGGTTATGCAGTCTTACATGAGCACTTGAGTCTCAAGCCCCTGAGGTATTACTGTGGATGGTCCATTAGCTATGTAAGCACTATAGGGCCATAACAAGACCTTATCATATTTGTGATTCATGAAGACTGGACCCGGCCAGTCAAAGATGGATTACCTTTCACTGCTAAGAGTGACTGCATACCACTAGTTCAGCTTTCAAGTGATCATTTAATCAAAAGTATACATTTTGTATAACCACATGTTTATATTTCACAATTTGTCTATTGCATCTGACAGAACAAATGATTGCATTACTATGCAGCACTGACTTGATCACAAATACTCATTCTGTAACCGTGGATATATGTACATGTAATAATGACCATGTATGTATGTATGTATGTGTGTGTGTGTGTGTGTGTGTGTGTGTGTGTGTGTGCGTGCGTGCATGTGTGTGTGCGCACGCGTGTGTGTGCACGTGTGCGTGCGTGCATGTGTGTGTCACCTCAAATTATATCTAGATGTTAATACAAGTTACATGTATTAGAAATGTACACATTGTACATGTCACCACAAATACACAATTTGCCACAAGTCTTCATCTCTACAAGCAGAAGTTGTAATATATGTATAATATATTGTCTGACCAATTGTCAGATAGTCACTGTATCAGATCAATTATTATAGAGGCAGTATATCAGCTCTATTGTACAAGAACACACAATGTATCAACTCAGTTACACACCGCGTGACCACTTCATCACTCAAAGTTCACCGCCGGTACTGCCAGCAGCTAGTGTATCTCTCACACAAGTGTCTGTACACTGGCCACAAAGTGTACACAGCACCATATCAGTCCATGCAACAAATTGCCTGGGTCCGCTGAGTGTATATCGTACAAGCTGTGCATTGCTTTAGTATTACTTCTATCGGCTTTCTAGACATTCTTCTAATTTCCTGCACAGCTCTGCCTTAGGTATCATTCAATTAAGAGCTCCACAACTCTGCAAATCTTGGTAAAGCTAACACGAGAGTTGATAGTCCATGTTCAGTCATAGCAGTTCCTCGTGTGGTCCATTGATTTTCTGTGCTGAGCACATAGTGTGAGTGCTCTCCGCCCAAGTCATTCACTTCAGTTGGAAAATTTTATAAAATGAGAAGCTTTTAAATTGCTCAGCAATAGGACTGTTGCCATGGTAACCCTCCATGCTATCCTTAACGTGGTTTCCCTGTGTGCCATTCAAAAAAAAAATGTTTAGAACTTTGGATCATTTGAAGGATGCTTCTGTCAAATGTTGTGCAACCCAAAGCAAAATGCCGCTGGGAATTTGTGAGACAGAGTGGCTAAGTAAAAGGCAGCATGTCTTTATGGATCACACAACATTTTCATCTTTTGCAGGACAGCACACAGAGTTTTCCTGTTCTATTTTCCCCACCCTTCCCAGAAAGTGTAGTTGTTAGCATTTACCAAACTCATGACTCCCCAGTTCAGTTGACAATTATTTGAGAATAAAGTTAATGAAAACCTGGCCTACTTTTGGTTTTTGTCTCGCCAGCGTTAGCTGTTTGCGAGACTAAGCAGTCTAACTAGATCAGATAGGGCTATCATACTTGGGTGGATGATTGATTGTAATCATCACTAGAGATGTGGGCCATCAATGTTACACTTCATTGATTACTTCATGCTTCTTTGAGCATTGGAGAAAAACTTCGGAGTGGCATTATTTCAGTAACTAGACTACATAGGCCTTTCATATTTGGGTACATGATTTAATGTAATCATCCCTAGAGACGAGGGTCATCACTGTCACACTTCATTGATTACTTCATGCATGATTGAGCATTGGAGAAAAACTTTGGAGTGGCATTATTTCACTAACTAGACTACATAGGCCTTTCATATATGAGTGGATGATTTATTGTAATCATCCCTAGAGACGAGGGTCATCACTGTCACACGTCATTGATTACTTCATGCTTGATTAAGCATTGGAGAAAAACTTCGGAGTGGCATTATTTCAGTAAGTAGACTACATAGGCCTTTCATATTTGGGTACATGATTTAATGTAATCATCCCTAGAGATGAGGGTCATCACTGTCACACTTCATTGATTACTTCATGCTTGATTGAGCATTGGAGAAAAACTTCGGAGTGGCATTATTTCACTAACTAGACTACATAGGCCTTTCATATTTGGGTACATGATTTAATGTAATCATCCCTAGAGACGAGGGTCATCACTGTCACACTTCATTGATTACTTCATGCATGATTGAGCATTGGAGAAAAACTTCGGAGTGGCATTATTTCACTAACTAGACTACATAGGCCTTTCATATATGAGTGGATGATTTATTGTAATCATCCCTAGAGACGAGGGTCATCACTGTCACACTTCATTGATTACTTCATGCTTGATTAAGCATTGGAGAAAAACTTCGGAGTGGCATTATTTCAGTAAGTAGACTACATAGGCCTTTCATATTTGGGTACATGATTTAATGTAATCATCCCTAGAGATGAGGGTCATCACTGTCACACTTCATTGATTACTTCATGCTTGATTGAGCATTGGAGAAAAACTTCGGAGTGGCATTATTTCACTAACTAGACTACATAGGCCTTTCATATTTGGGTGGATGACTTATTGTAATCATCCCTAGAGATGAGGGTCATCACTGTCACACTTCACTGATTACTTTATGCTTGATTGAGCATTGGAGAAAAACTTCTGAGTGGCATTATTTCACTAACTAGACTAGGAAAGGCTTTCATGCTTGGGTGGATGATTCATTGTAATCATCCCAAATTTTACCAAATAACTTTACCAAATACAGTGGTACCTGTCTTGATAACCCCTCCAGTGACACAATTTTTTAAGAACACTGCGCTATCTTTTGCATGTTATTCTACCAATACAGGCACCACTGCACAAAAATAATCCTCACCCATACAATTACAATGCTGGCGAGACATTCATGCCCCCCCCGGGCATAGGTCTGGTTATATGAACAGGAACAACATCAGCCAGATTTATTAGTATTATTATTATTATTTTTTGATTATCCAGATACAAATAAAAATTGTGATTACATATTTATCATTTTTGTTCCCTCAGCATATGACTGTATGGGTATTGTCATTGTAATGAATGTGTGTCCATATGTGTGTCTGTCTGTGTTCACTTCATATGAGGGCTTTAACGTTTTAGCTTTCATGTTATGGGAAATTTGGCGCACTGATGTATCGTCACTCCTAAAGTAGGTCACTGCTCACTAGGTTACCTAAGTGACTGGCTCCTTGTATTTTGGTGTGTTGGCCAGCAATCACCAGGTGGCAACACCCTGCGCTAGTGATCACCGACCCTTCACAGGTTGACGTTGATCTTACTTATCTTGGAATTGGGAAAATATATAAGTATTCACAATGCCAACCTCTGATAGGAACACTCTGGAGTCTGAACCTGCAATTTTGTAACCGAAGTCCTGATGAAAACAGATGGGGCAGTGGGTCATTCAAATGGCTTCCAGTGCCAGACATCGTGTCACAAAGCCCTTCACAAAAACCCACACCAGACCGGTATATTACACAAAGCCATATACCACAGTGAATACATATGTCATATTGCTGTATTACAGTCTCGTCATATTTGACGTTCCATTCCTATAGATCTGTAATACAAAGCCATGTCCTACAGTACATGTATGTCACATGAGTATATTAGAGTCTTGGCAAGTATAAAAATACATGTATTCCATTCTCATGCATGATACCAAATCCTGTAGTGCAGTATGTATATGTTTTGACCATGGAGTGGGCGGGTCTTGAACTGGCAACCTTTACAATGAGGACCTTTAATGTTTTGGGCTTCTTTGTTGTTTTTTTATTTTCTTTAATGTTCAGAACGAGTGAGACTCCCAACTTGCAACCTTTGGCACCAGTCGCCTAGCTGAAATAGCCAATGCACATATCCAATTGATCAAATACCCATTCTTAAAAAAGAATGGTTCAATGGAGTTAGTTATCTGTGAGTGCTATATTAACATGGTTTTTATGTACTGAGTCGGCATTTATTTCCAGAATCCAGGACTTTAATCCACCAGCATCAAGGAAATGCCGAAAATATGTTTTGTGTTTGGAACAAGCGAGACTCAAACTTGCAACCTTTAATGTAACATCAGCAAATCTAAAGTTGTTCATGAATTTGAAATTTAAATTTCTAACTTACAAAGACTTTGTCTGAAATTTTAGATCAGTAAACACTTCTGGTTTTAGGAACTCTTTAGTTGTATTGGTGATGTAAAGCCTTAACACTTGTAGAAAAGTTTGGAACAAAGTCACATTTTCACCCCCTCATTCTGGTTTTGTTGGTTAGGATATTGTGGTTGTCATGTTCGTGCATGTGTCTGTTCTACTTCATGGGGCCTGATATTAACCCTTTCCCCCTTGAATTAAGACTGAGTTAACAGCTTTTCTTGATAGGTCTCATCTACAATTCTCAGTCAAATTATTTTCTATTATTGAAAGTACGAAAACAGATGACATTTGACCACCAGCCAGTTTGGGCTGGTTTAAGGGGGAAAGGATTAAGCTTGTTGTCACTTGCTCCACAATGTTTTTTGTCAAAATGTCAGACAAACAGTGGGTTATATCTTTATTACCGGAAAGGTCAAAATTTATACTTTTGTTGTCCCAAAATTTCCTTGTCCTGAGCAATGGGGTTTTCCCTGACATCAGGCCTGGATTCCACCATGGCATTGTGTTCATCAAAATAAATCCATGTACAGTGACCCCCCCCCCCCCCCACAAGGCTGGCTTTTGTTGCGAGGACCATACAATGGAAATACTGTAGTCCTAGAAATTTCTGAGTGTGGTTAATTTTGCACAAACTTGGTTTTCTGTAAATTAGAAAATATTTGCCTATTTTAATTTCCTGCATCATGGCTTGTTTATATATAACCTTTCATTATGTCAGTCAATTTTTGTGCATCTTATTTTCGTGCATCAAGTACTAGCGTGAAAAGTGCGAAATTAAGTCGAGCGCGAAGATTTCTAGAACTACAGTACCACTTTTGTGGGATTGAGAAGTGGCTTTTGTAGAGAGAGTGGCCTCTTTCGAGAGGGCCTTATTAGAGGGGCACTACTTTATTTAAAGGTGAAAGGGTATCAACTGTGACCTCCTTTAGTGCAAGAGGGCACGATTGCTTCTTCCAGAAGACAGTTTAAAGGAACCGATCATTCAGATAACTGTGTCTTGTTCAGCTCCTTGTAGAGTTGCTGTGTGAGAATACATGCACATGTACAATGGCTTGATTCCTAAGCTGGATCCAGCATGTCTTTAAGCTCAATACAGGGAAACCTGATTGCACCGATCCTTGAAATTTGCTCACACTGCTCATCTGAGTTGTCAGCTATCTCTTTGGATAGCATATCTGAGATCTGATTTTAGATTCAAGCTCTCACAACTTGTGATCAGTCGCAAAGTGGTTAACATACCGTTCTGAAACTCGGTGGTCTGGGCTTTAAATGGCTGGTGTAACTGGATTGTGATCGTGTGCTGCCATGGTCATGGGTGCCACAGGAACAGAAAATGACAATTGAAGAACAGATATAGATTTACAGACATTTAGGCTTGGCATTTGTTTTCTCAAGAGGGGGAAAGGGAGTTTTTTTTTTCTGTACTGGCATACTGGGCATTTTTTGTTTACCATACCAGCATAGTGAAGCCTTTTTATTTTTTTATAGTTATTGCATTCATTATTTCTATTTTTGCGTATTTCCTGGACCTTGTACTAAGGTGATACTATCATTTATATCAACATCCTGGGACCATCACCACCACCTCACTCCTTAAACCCCTTTCTCTCAGCCTTGTGGACCAGTGACTTGGTGCGGTTTTGCCGAGATGTTAGGTTGAGTGGCAGTGGGTCATAAAGGAGTCTTAAAGCAAGGACTGGCCTGCCCCAGCCTTGTACTCAAATCACAACCCGGCAAGAGAAAAACAAGTCTCCTAAATCTCCTGTCTCAGAAGATGACCAGTAAAGGCAAAGTCCCAAAAATCCCTGTTTGTGATTTAAGTAAATAAGTACCGGTAAGTAAAAACTTGTGGGAATTCAGTATTTTTCTTGAATCATAATTTTGGTCAGATTTTATGCTTTATGTGCAAAGTGCCCCCATTTGAAGGGAATGTCGGACAGTTTAGCAATTTATGTGGCAGTGTGGCCCGTGCCAATGCATTGGTGACCATCAAGGACTACAATTTGAGGCCATTTGTTGTCATGTCAGACTGCACTGAGACAGGGTAATACATTGTCTGGAAACATTGTAATACATTTTCTGGAAACAATGTAAATAGTGGTGCTGGGCAGTTACAGTGGCCTGGAAACCTTCTGTCCCATTGACTTGACAGGGAAGGAGCACATGCATTGCAAATTCACTAAAAAAATATCAAGGAATACTTAGGAGATTTTGCTGCATCATTTCAACTTTGAGACAGACAGGGATATTTAGTGTGATGAAATTTAATGTTACAACGTGATTAATTGGCTAACCATAGCTCCTACATGTATGAATGATACTAAAAACAGTGCAGTGATCTTCTATAAAAATCCTTTAGTTTTTAGTCCCCCGCCCACTTGGTGGGGGACTATAGGTTTGCACCTCGTCCATCCATCCTTCCGTCCGTCCGTCCGAAGCTTCTCCTGGCCATATTTCCAACACCATAACACCCACAGCTACCAAATTTAATGTGTTTGTACTTCCTAGGATAGAGGTGTATGGTGTGCCAAAAGTAGGTCACTAGGTCAAATATTTGGGTCACAGAATACACATGTATGAAAAATCTTGTCCGGGCCATAACTTTTTTGTCCTTTTACTTAGAGTCATGAAATGTTACACAAATGTGAAGCTTAGTCTAAGAAAGTGTCATAAAGCAAAACTAGGTCACTAGGTCAAATATTTGGGTCACCGATTGATATGTAAATATCCAGAAACAAATTTTGTCCGGCACATATCTTCCCTATATTAATGCTACTTCTTCAATTTTTTTATGGTGGGTAGACCTTAGGTAGTAGCTGTGCATAGGCATTGTTTTGTGTGGCTAATTACTTGCATTAATTAATTATTTAACAAAGTTTGTTAAGCAAGACAAATTTTGTCCGGGCCATATCTTCTAAACTATTAATGCTAGCCCTTTGAATTTTTTGTGGTGGATAGACCATAGGTAGTAGGTGTGCATAGGCATTGTTTTGTGTGGCTAATTACTTTTAATTAATTATTTAACAAAGCTCGTTAAGCAAGACAAATTTTGTCCGGGCCATATCTTCTAAACTATTAATGCTAGCCCTTTGAATTTTTTATGGTGTGTAGACCTTAGGTAGTAGGTGTGCATAGGCATTGTTTTCTGTGGCTAATTACTTCCGTTAATTAATTAATTAACGAAGTTCATTAAGCAAGCTCAAGATACAATACAAATTTTGTCCGGGCCATATCTTCTAAATTATTGATGCCAGCCCTTTGATTTTTTTTTATGGTGGGTAGACCTTAGAGGGGATATGGTAATGGGCACCGTCCGTGTGTCCGTCCGTCCGTCAAATATTTGGGTCACAGTAATACATAAATGTACAGTATTTTCATGTCCTTACTGTAATTCTTAAAAAATTTTGACTTCTTGTTATAAAAGTTTACTGATAATGTATTGTGACCTAAAAGTGTGTCACGACACAAAACTAGGTCACTAGGTCAAATATCTAGGTCACAGTGTAAACTCCATGTAAAACCTTGTCCATGCCATATTTCCCTTACTATAATACCTACAGCTACCAAATTTATTATTTTAATACTACCTGGGGAGTTGTTGTGTCACATGGCAAAAGTAGGTCACTAGGTCAAATATCTAGGTCACTGTGAAATCCATTCAAAATCTTGTCCGGGCCATAACTTTTTTGTCCTTTTACTTAGATTAATGAAATTTTACACAAATGTGAAGCTTAATCTAAGAATGTGCCATACTTTTAATTTTTTTTTTCATCTAGGTCACACCCCTATATAGTAGTCCATTCAACCTCGTGGGCGACGAGTGGGGGACGATGTATTGCTCTGCAATACTCATTAACTTGTTTTAGCTGCCTTAGCACGGACACGAAACTTAAAGTCTGCATTTCTTGAGACAGATGGTATTGCCAGCAAGTATGGATTCAGCTGTACATGATGGATATGAGAGTCAGTCAGATTTCATTTGACCATTATGGTGAACTGGGAGGCAATTGAGCTCATACTAGATGGGACAACAAGTACCGTGTTCAAAGATCAGTCTAAAAGTACTGTATCAGACATTTTCACCAGGGACAAATATTCCCAATGTATCCCCCAGTAGATTGCAGTGATCCATTCTGCAAATCTGACTCAGCAACTGTTTTGTATGTATAGATATTGAATCCAATTCAGGATCAATTTGGGAAGATAGAACTCAGTGAATCCTCTTTTGGAGTGAAATCTGAAAATGCTTGGGAATATATATGTGATTATGCAGAATACTAAAATGTCTATATATCCACCAGTTTTAACCCTTAAAGGACTGATGTAAGACTGAGTCAACAGCTTTCCTCTGGACACTGCCTGCAATCTGCACAAAGTATCCTGAAGAAAGCTGTTGACTAAGACTACTTTTTGCTTTTACACTGAGCTTGCTGGTGTTTGAATGAAAGGTATCTTTATGAGGAATTTGAATCTTGTAACCATAATATGTTTAACGGTAATGAGAAAATGGATATAGCCGTGATTAGCACTTTAAAGTTTGAAAGACAAACCATTTCACAATAAATGTCTGTAAGCATTCCCCTCACCCCCTCATAAGCCCTGGCACATGCTGGCTCCCTGGAGGTCTCTGTGTGTGTCTGTGCGTGCTTTGGTCCCTGACAGTTGCTTGCTTGAGCTGTGTGTGGCTGGCAGGATTTATGGAGATAATCTCTAATCTGCCTAATATCATTATGGGAGGTTGGACAAGTGGCTTATAACACAATCTGGTTCCCCTGCAGAGTCTGCAGCACCAGGCAGGGATCATCTCCTAGTTCTGTTGACGCTCACCATTTCATGTCCCCATCAACTATTCAGAAATCAGGGATGACTGCATGTCTGGTGTAAGATCAGTGAATAAACATGCCCAGGAGTCGGAGTGGGGGGGTCGCAGGAATGTGAAGTTGGGTTGTATGAGGCAATAAAGAGACAGTTGTGCCCTTCCTTGTTGCAACCGTCAAAGTCACTTTATTTCAGTGCACCAAGAAAAAAATAAGTGTGTGTGTGTGTGTGCACGTGTCTGAGGTGGGATAGAAATTTCTGTAACATGTCAAATGCCACATACATAAATCCAGCCTGGGCTCACAAGGACCACTGGGGACCACAATTGTGCTGCAGGAAAACAGTTAACACTGACGCCAGTGCCCTGTGCTGTACAGATGACATTTTTATTATATCTCCCCTTCAAGAGGGGCCACCTCACGCTTAAGGTTATAGTTCTGATCAATGCATTTGGGGTGGCCTTATGATTGGGGGGGGGGGAGGGGGTGGCACTTAATTGGCAGTTGCTAAATATTAAAGAAATGATCACTCTAAGCAGTCGGGCACTCAAAATATTGAAGAGGATCCAAGTTTCACAGCACAGAAAACAGGAGGGTTTGCTGAGAAGCTCTAAAAAGCAGGAGTCCTATTCACTTAACAAGGGGAGCACTGTCGTTGATTAAAAGTAGGAGATAGAAAACTCCACGATTTTTGTAAAAAAGAAAAAGAAAAAGAAAAAATTAGAAAAAAAAAACAAAACAAAAAAGCCCCAGGTGATCTCCCGCTTTCTCAGAAGACATAGGCCAATTAGCCACAAACCTATGTTGCTTCAATTTGGCCTGGGATATCTTTGAATGGCATCCATATTGGAACAAAAAATACTGGACGATATAGTTAAATTTTGCATCGATATTTCATTTGAGTCATGAATTGGCTGCCCCAGAAAGATCAATCATAGATTAGGGTGAACAATTAAGATAATGGCTGAGCATTTTGGCATAAAAGTGCATATATAACCCAGCCTGCTTGGCTTCCTTCGTTTTCTCCGACAAAGTCTTGTTCTGTCCATATCCCTGTGTGTTCTCCTTGCCTTGTTCCCTGCGTCCCTTGATGACTTGCTTGCCCTGTTTACCGTACTTTGGTAGTGGTTATATGTGCATACATTGAGGACCAGTGAGGATACGTGGATCATGCCTTGGCAGAGCTGCTCCATCACCAGCCCCATGTATTGATCACTGGAGGATTGGCCTCAGGGATCATCTCAGAACTTTGTTTCCAGCTGTTACCGCCTCTGAGGGGCTCTATTTTGCCATTGTTATTTCATTTTAAAAGATTTTTGCCTCAAACATATTATTCAAAAACAATTGAGAAGCAGGCAGAGCCTATACAAATCTTTCTTTCATAATAAAAGAATGTAGGAAATACAGATATTGAGCATTACAATATAAGGGTTTGAATCCGTACCAACAGGACACAATACAATATACAATACTCAAGTATTAAAAAAGGGGAAAAATACACAACACAGGACTAATACGTGAGCAAAGACAGGAACATCTGGAAGACAAGAGCAGCATATTTATGGGACAGACAGAAAATAAGATTTTTACACACAAGCATGATAATTATTCAGATATATTTTTAAAAGAAAAACAAAAATTCTGCTAATTGTTGAATACCAATTTATGATAAAATGTAAACTTCCCAGTATGGGCAAATTGGATGTTATTGTTTCACACTCATTAATCCCTTTCTATTCAAAATACCCCAAAGCATCTGGGTGTGCAAATGTGGTTTGCTAACCCGTTTTTCTGAAATTTGACATGTTCTATCAAAACAGCATGTAAGAAACATTGTACAGAATCATATGCCTTATACTTCAACATGTTTCCTTGTTGTGCTCTGGGTGTGATGCACTTAGACCTCATCAAAGAAAACTGTTGACTCAATCTTAACTCTTCAAGTGCCAATCAGGTTTAAAGTCAATGTACTAAAGTAAAACTAGTCTGAATTATCATTATGGGATCCCAGATTTGTATTCATTGTAAAAAGACCTTTCATTCAAGTGGCAGCATGCCTCTAGTTCCAGAGAAAATATCACAGGTCAACAGCTTTTCTCGGCACGGATTGGGTGCGCTGAGAAAAGCTGTTGACTCAGTCCAAAATTTGGCACTTAAAGAGATAATTTGAACAGGAAAGGGTTGAATGCCCCTCACAGAGACAACTCCCTCTATACAGACCACTCCTCTTCTGAGGCCATATTCCCAGCATCCTCGGTGTGGCCTTATAAGGGGGTGACTGCTGTATTGAGATAGAGAGATGGTCCCTGTCCATTAATTGGTATCAACAGATTAGTTAACTTAATTTTTGGACCCTTGGGGAGATTAAGTGCACAGTTGTCTAAGACACTGAGTGAAAGCAGTACAGGTAAATACAGTGGTACCTGGTGTAAAGACCACCTCTATTATGAGACCAGACATCTTTTAAAGACTGCTCTCCAAAACCCATTTTCCACATTTACTTCTTAAATATACCTGCATTTGAAGACCACCTGTTGTATGTGACCATTTCGTGACAGCATTAGGGGTGGTCTTGAATAGCAGGTTCTACTGTACTAGTGGGATCCCGTGTAAGCATCAGAGGGACTGAGCTCCACTTACCAGGTGGACCCAGCTGTACACATATTGCTTATAATTAACTAAACGAGGCTTGATTGGATCAAAAGGCAGGACAAAGGACCTTAACTATTAACCTGTTATGTGACTATACTGATTAAACCTGGCCTGTGGCCAGTTGTCAGGTGCTGTGGAGAAGTCTTGCCTCGTATCTCACTAAAAAGAAAAAAAAAAAAAACAGTTGTTGGCATATAAGGTTGATATGACACTCGCACATAACTACCTCCATTGAACCAGTCTTTTTTAAGAATGGGGATTTGGTCAAGTGGATATGTGCGTTTCCCATTTCAGCTAGCGAATGGGGCCAAATGTTGCAAGTTCGAGTCCCGCTCATTCCAAACATAAAATACACACCCCCACTTTATAGAAAATTGTTTAACTGTCTCTAATTTTTGTGGCTGTGTGACTGTCTTTTTATACAATTAAGTTCCTTTTATATATTAACTGATTACCAGAGAATACACACATTAAATGTCCGTACATTAAAAAAAAAAAAAAAAAATTCCCATGATTTAAGGCAGACATAGGTCTAAGTACCCCTCCCCCTGCATAACAGTTCCCCTTCAAAGGAGGCCACACTCTGTGAAGGCCACTGTAGTGACACCTGTCTTTAACCCTTTTACTCCATTAACCAACCAAAGCCAGCCGGTGGTCAAATGTTGTCTGCCTCAGTGTTTTCAGCTAATTTCAACAGCAAAGAAAAACAATTTGAGAATTCTAGTTGAAACCTATGAAGATCACAGTGCCCAACCCATGCCAGGGAAAGCTGTTGACTCAGTCTTAATGCAAGGGGGAAAGGGCTAAATACTACCTCTAGGGGTGACTAAATTATAGTCTCTCAATTAAGACAGGAGTTCCCTCACAGGCAATGTTTATTTTGGTCTCTTGAGACAGGTGCCCCTCGATCATAGGCAGTGTAAAAAGGTGAAAATATTTAGGGAAGTTACTGCTTTAAAGGCGACCTCAGAAGACAGGTGGTCTCTCATTAGAGGGGTGTCTCAAGCTGGAGACCACAGGGCTGCATGAGGAAGTGTGAGAGAGGCTAATCATATCAGATGCTCACTTCTCCTGGAAAGTCACATTATTTTGGTGGAGTACCTTGTGCTTGATTTTAAAGGGGGGGGGGCATCTGCAGTCAAAAAGGTGAGATCTAATGTCATTATTCTTCAAAATGGTAATGTTGTGGCTTTGTTTTTATTAGCCATAGAAGGACACAGTCTTGCCTGATGAAAGCAAAGACCTTTACATCTTGTGAAATCATAGCAACTCTGCATCATGATGAGTACACCACCTTAAAGACTGTACCAGTCTCAATCTGAGCACTTCAAAATCCAAAAAGGATCGAGATACAGCTATGATCTAGATTCCTTTGGACTTACAAGGCTTAAATTCTAGGCTTTTGGTTGAGTGTGTCCACTGGCCAGTATCTGTATTTTTGTATTTGATTATTGTAATACTCGATCACTGTCCAATGTCTGTTTTGATCTCTTTGACTATTGTCATACTCTATCCCCATCCAGTATCTGAACATGTCTCAGTACTTCAGCGGATTACTAGTGATAAGCAAGACCCACAGGGAATTACCATTTTCATTCAAGTTGGTGCACATGCCCCAATAAGCACACACTCCCACTTTTACTGAATGATCCCCAAGTTACTTGCTGTGAAACTGGTGTGGTTTTCAATGTAACTCTTAGACTTTTATCACCATGCATGACTAGCTATGAAATCAATAGTTTTCCACTCAAGTACAATTCTTTATCACAAAAAGCATGATGGTTTATTTGGTTTGTTTTTTAAATGCTCTCCACCTTATCTACATCTCAGTGTGTACTTTGAAAACAAGAACTCCCTCTTTGCTGAGCACTTCCTGTCATATTGCACATGCTCTGTCGCCACTTCCTGTTTAGGTAGCCATGCTGGCTTGCTCACATGGGAGGCAGGCCAAGCCATTTAGTTGGCTGAATGTCACCTCTGTTTACCAAAATTGTTGTTTTTTTATCAACAGAAACAAAGTTTGATATATGTTGCTATCATCCTATGGTGTTTAGGTGAGTCTACAAAATTTACATTGATAGTTTTACCGGCGATTTTACTGACGTGCATATGATGACAGTGTTCCAACTCTTTGGAAGACGTGCCATGGGAAAATTGGGGTGGGCGGGTGCACTTATAATTGATTTTTCTGGGCTGGATTTTCATGTATAATATTTTTAAGTGCACAGTGCACCAATTGGATTAAATACAGTATGTGATATATCACTAAATTTTAGATCACAAATTCTGAATTTTTAGGAAATGTCACCAGCATGATGATCACATGGTCACAAAGGAAGGTTGTAGACCTAACTCTTTCAGTGGCAATTTGATAAACATCAAGGTGTTTTGAATTGAGATAATGCAGGGACCGCTGGTGCCATTAGCCAATTGGCCAAATGCTAATGTTTCATTCATTTGGCTAAAGGAATTTGCAAATGACTAGTTTATTCTGGTGTGAATTATGTAAAGGTTAGGTCAAATTCTGCAGTGATCGTCGTTTTATTTTCTGATTTAGCTACAAATTTCTAATATAAGGCCTGGCTCTGTCCTGGCAACGGCAGTGTATTCTTATTCTTTGTGAAGCAATGTACCTTTCATTCAAGTACCAGCATGCCTACCACTGCAGAGACATGAGAGTGGACCAGGTCAACAGCTTCCTGTATCCAAAGGGTGTCAAGGAAAGCTGTTGACTCAGTAAAACTAGGCACTCATAGAGGTAACTACACATACAAGTATACACAGACAGTGGCCACATACACAAGGTGACCAGTCAGGACAAGTGAATTTAAGAAATTGACTCTGTAGTTAGAAAAATATGGCCATTAAGAGCAGGTGACCTTTCACAGCAGTGGCTGCATATACTGTAAATTGCTTTTATTTTGCTGTATTTTTATTTTCCCTTATTTCGCTGATGGCACGAAACCGTGAAAATTAAAATTCAGTGAGATAGTATTTTAATGTCGATTTGATAGGGATTATGCACAAGATAGTGAAATTAATAGTTCAGTAAAATGCCTGAAATGCAAAAAACGTGAAAATTTATACATGCGAAAATAAGTACATTAACAGTACATGTGCTGTAGGTATAGATATTGCCTGATTCTCTTTACAATTTGCTACAAAATGTCTAACAATCATAACCACTGTTGAAAGGGCTAAAAAGAAGGTCTGAGTATAATATAGCCCCTTACAGTTATTTCTTTCCTGAAATATATATATATATATATATGTATATCAGAGTCATAAGACTATGACTCATGTGTCATTGATGAAGACCATGACTATTACAGTACATTGGTAATATGATGGTTCAAGTAATTCCAACAGGCAAGATTCCAATTTGATCAGGAAGTCACTCTGCACGACGCATGATCTGAAGAGGACCATGTTGGCTACTGGCTCATCACAGACATTACGGAAATTTTAGACAATCAACTTGATCTCTAATTACAGACATTGTCAAAAGTTCAGACAATCAAGTTGGTCTCTAATTACAGACATTGTCAAAAGTTCAGACAATCAAGTTGGTCTCTAATTACAGACATTTTCAAAAGTTCAGACAATCAAGTTGGTCTCTAATTACAGACATTGTCAACAGTTCAGACAATCAAGTTGGTCTCTAATTACAGACATTGTCAAAAGTTCAGACACGCAAGTTGGTCTCTAATTACAGACATTGTCAACAGGTCAGACAATCAAGTTGGTCTCTAATTACAGACATTGTCAAAAGTTCAGACAATCAAGTTGGTCTCTAATTACAGACATTGTCAACAGTTCAGACAATCAAGTTGGTCTCTAATTACAGACATTGTCAAAAGTTCAGACACGCAAGTTGGTCTCTAATTACAGACATTGTCAACAGTTCAGACAATCAAGTTGGTCTCTAATTACAGACATTGTCAACAGTTCAGCTAATCAAGTTGGTCTCTAATTACAGACATTGTCAAAAGTTCAGACAATCAGCTTGGTCTCTAATTACAGACATTGTCAAAAGTTCAGACAATCAAGTTGGTCTCTAATTACAGACATTGTAAACAGTTCAGACAATCAAGTTGGTCTCTAATTACAGACATTGTCAAAAGTTCAGACACGCAAGTTGGTCTCTAATTACAGACATTGTCAACAGTTCAGACAATCAAGTTGGTCTCTAATTACAGACATTGTCAAAAGTTCAGACACGCAAGTTGGTCTCTAATTACAGACATTGTCAACAGTTCAGACAATCAAGTTGGTCTCTAATTACAGACATTGTCAACAGTTCAGACAATCAGCTTGGTCTCTAATTACAGACATTGTAAACAGTTCAGACAATCAAGTTGGTCTCTAATTACAGACATTGTCAACAGTTCAGACAATCAGCTTGGTCTCTAATTACAGACATTGTCAAAAGTTCAGACAGTCAACTTGGTCTTTAATTACAGACATTGTCAAAAGTTTAGACAGTCAACTTGGTCTTTAATTACAGACATTGTCAAAAGTTTAGACAATCAACTTGGTCTTTAATTACAGACATTGTCAAAAGTTTAGACAGTCAATTTGGTCTCTAATTACAGACACGATCAAACATTCAGGCAATCTACTTGGTCATTGTCAAAGATTCATACTGCAGCTCAACATGGTCTCTGATAACAGACATCGTCAAAGGTTCAAACAACTGAGCTTTGTCACTTTAGCTAATTACAGACACTGTCAGAAGGTTCATAACTGAACTTGATCCTTATTAAAGACATTAATTGTCAAACGTATATGCAAATCAACTTGTCCCATAATTACAGATATCGTCCAAAGTTCATACAACTCAACTTCGTCCCTAATTAGGGACATTGTCAATGGTTCATACAACTCAAGTTGGTCAAGAATTATGAGAGCATTGTCACAACTTAAATTTGAGAGAAAGATGTAACCTATTTTAGTTTTCACCTTGCTCCAATCTGTATGGCCAAACAGAATAAGGTTTATATTGATTTTGTGTGAAGCTGGGGAACAGGGCCTGGAAATCAATGTTGTTTGTAAGTAATCTTGATCAAAAGTCAGATTTAAGACACAATTTTTATTTTATTTATACCAGGGCAAAGACCCTTTCCTAATAAACCAAATACTTTATTGCCAGATTTGATGCATTTTGACACCAAATTGAATTACGTTATTGTTGCCTGGACCATTATTTAGAATAACACCTCGTACTGACGTGATAGATAGAGAAATAAATAAGATGGGAAGGCCTGTCCTCCAGTCATCACCACACAGTCCTGCAGCCAAAGCCTCTGGAGGTTTCACAATGAGATCCTGCCTCCCCCCCCCCCCCCAAAAAAAAACAACCAAAAAGAAAAAAAAAAACGTAATGGAATGTGTTGATATGACAGGAAGCACAAGTTTGTACATATATCTATGTTGTATGCATCCCTTCTGAACGAATTTACAACACAGTTTTGATGTTGAAGAGGTATCTGATAGTATTAACCCTTTCAGTGCCAAATTTTGGACTGAGTCAACAGCTTTTCTTGGCGCGCATTGGGCGCGATACACCCAATGCATGCCGAGAAAAATGTCGACCTGGGGTATTCTGTCTGGAACTATAGGCATACTGGTACTTGAATAAATTAGGTCTTTTTATGAGGAATATGAATCTGGGATCCTAATGATAATTCAGACTTGACTCAAGTAGGTCGACTTAAGACGTGATAAGCACTGAAAGAGTTCATGTAGAGCGTCCCCCTCTTGTAAGACCATGCTAAGTACACTAGACATGTGGCCTTGTGATTGGGGTGGCCTCTCTTGAGGCCCCATACTAAAGTGAAAATACAATACTTGCAGCATGGAGAAAGAGCCGCAGTGGAGGGATGGCCTCTCTTGGGTGGGGGTGGGGGGTTATTAAGGGGGGTGGGACCACTGTAGTTACACACAAACCTGTCAATCATCTCTCATCTAGCTATCATGAAAAATGAGAATGTTGAACACAATGTAAGAAAAAGGTTAACACATGATATTGCAAGTTTGAAAAGAAAGTTTGACACAAGTGTTTTTAAAAAAGTAATAAAATGAGAAAAGAAAAATACAAACTTGCAACATTATAGAAATTTGCTATTTCTTTTGTCATTTTCATGCATATAGTGGCTTTTTGGTGTGTAACTTTCAAGGTATATATGATATGTAGCCAATAAATGTAGTTACAAAGCAAATATTCATGCACTTATTTGATGTGTATTTGTTTCTGCTTTCAGGTAGGTAACATTGGGTATTCTGTGTGGTCCACGGTTTGACTGCGAACTGAGTGGTAAGGTCTTAATGTTCATCTCCTCTCTCCAATTGAGCACAGATAATGCAAACATACGCAGACATATACAACTAAACTGATGCAATTTGCTGGACCTTGCATGTAGGCTAGCTTTCTATAAGTATATCCTACTAATGATACAGGTTAAAAAACTGGAAGGTATGCTTCTGAGTTTAACTCATTCCATACCAGTCCCTGATTTTTCCGTATATTTACGTAGATTTAAGACGACAATTACATAATATTATTTAAATTCTTCATGAAAAGAGGTTTCATTCAAGTACCAACAGGCCTATAGTCCTAAGTCAGTGGTTCTGGCACTGCCTGGCAAGTCATGCTACAGCTGCGAAAGGGCAGCTGCAGCATGACTTGCCAGGCAGTGCCAGAACCACTGACCAAGGCCTGTCACCATAGTATGGAATGAGTTAAGGATAAAGGCAGCAAAGTTTCCATGTAAGTGTCGTACGCATGCAGTTCTGCATTTGTACTGGAATAAATACAATGAGATGGGCCATCTCGATTATGGCATTCACGCGTTACCTGCCTTCATTGAACCATTCTTTTTTTATGAATGGGGATTTGGTGCGATTGGTATGTGTGTTTCCCATTTGTTGGCTAGGTGATTGGTGCCAAGGTTGCTGGTTCGAGACACAGTTGTTCCATGGTCACAAAACATATATATGTTGTATATTGTAATGACAAAGAAAACATGGAGACTTGTGCCACATTCAGTGCTCTATCTTAAAGGTCCTTTGGTAACCATTGAGCTCAGTTATGGATAAAGGGCTGAAAACAATTTTGGTTGTCAGTACCCTTTTTGGGGTGTTGGTGTCCAGTAATATCAGACGTGTACGTTATTGTGATCGATGTTCCCGACATGCTGCTGGTTTTTTTGTTTTTGTTTTTTGTTTTTTCTGTTTTTTTTTTTTTTTTGTCAATGCTGGTTCCCCCTCTCCCTGTAAAGCCATGCACGCCCATTGCATTCCCAACAAGTCAGCTAGGGTACCAGAGGAGTTGGAGAACCCACTGTATGATATAACATGACCGACTCGCTGATAACGCCCAGTCTGAGATGCGTACAGCATGCACCTCTGCGATATGTCGTCCATTGTCTGGACAAAGATCCACTTAAAGTCCATTATCATTACATAAGTAAACACTGTGCACAATGTACAATCTACACACAGCCATTCAACCGTCCTGTCCTCCTCATAATGAAAGCCGCTAATTTACTCTTCTCCCCGCGACATTGATGGAAAACGTCCCAATTGCTAAATGGTGATTTTCAATTCATATCAGATATGAAAATCTTTCTGGTTGACATTTCAAAAATCTGATTAACCCTTATCAAGCTAGGATGAAAATTTTATGACTCAATATTGCATCTGCTTACAATCTCCAACAATAATTTCTGTGAAAACTGAGGAATTTTCTCTGATTATTGCATGAGGGCTGCGGTCAGGGGCCTAGTTTGCATATTGACTCTTTCATAGCTATAGTCCTGACACAAGTCGTGTTCCTCTGAATGATAACGATACTATAGACTCAAATCCCTCACGGGAGGGCATTTCATTCAACTAACAGCGTGCCTGCTGTTTCAGAGACAGTGATAATGATGCCAGTCGGCAACTGTCCTGTGGGTGCATTGATGTACGTACTTTGAGCCACCTTCAGGAAAGCTGTTGACTCAGTCTAAAACCCAGCATTGAAAGATATATTCATAGACCAATAATTTTATGCTTTGTATCATTCATGGTCAAACAAAATGACCACTGACGAGACATTACAGTGGTACCCCTCTTGTAAGGGTTCTGTGAGGCCACCCTGTTTGGAGAGGCCACGTTTTGCTGCATCAGGGGTGGTATTTTCATTTTATTTTCCGCTGCAGAAAAGTGACCCCACAAGTAAGGTCACATTTCTCGTCACTGAGCATTGCTTTTTAGAAGATGGGACACGTTTCAGGATTTTTTTGCTTGGCAAAGTGTTAACTGGCAGTAGATTAGTTGGACATTATTGTCGGGAAGTGATAGAAGCAGACAGGGGAACGAAAAAAAAGAAAGTAGATTAAAACAAATCTGTGGCTAGGGAATGGACAGAAACAGGCCTCTGCATTATATAAAGCTATTGATGATTGTAGCATCTTGGCAGATGCTATTATTCAGCATCTAAGGGGCCAATTTATCTTCACTTCTGCAACTGATGAACATTACAGGCACGTGGGTGCTACATGTTACTGTCAAGTCTAAAGTTTTCTTGGTGTTCACTGTCAAGCCTTGTCTGTATGTTATGATAAAGCCTAACACCAGCGACTCTGAGCTGTATTCCATTTGAAGTCATGCAGGCTCGAATAGGGAATTTGTCTGAAAATTGGACCTGGCATATTTCAGTTATAGACACAAAAATTAGCTGTTAATTTTATTGACCCAACATTTTGGACAGCTGTTCATTTTCCCATGTAAGCTGAGGTAGGGAAAGATATTAATACATTGGAGCCTGGTGACATAGAGTTGATAACTGATGCTTCCAGTTCAACGGCTAATTATTTTTAGGCAAGTGTTTTATTGAGTATATGCAGAAGGAAAAATGGAAGGTCAAATTTCATTTCCTGTGCATGTATATTTTAATTGAAGTAGAAGTAAAGTTTTAAAAAAAAAATTACAAAAAATGAAATAAAGCGAAAGCTGAATTTGAAGGTTAAAACTTGTAGGCCTTGTACAGCCTGCCACTGATAAATAGATACAAAGTAAACGTATGCAATAATATAAACACATTTGATACATGCACTTCAAAATTGTATAATCAGGAACATAATCACTTCAGATCCTTGTCGCTTTTTACACCTAGTGTGAGTGAGGTGCAAAGTGTTAACGTGTGGTTAAAAGTGAAAAAAACAATAGAGATTGTGCAGAATATGTATTCAAAGAGAGTTTCTTAAATATGTATCATGAGATTCTTTTTAGTCGACTTTTTAAACAAAGAGATGTCAGTCACTTTGTATATATAGTAGAATTTCTCTCTATAAGTTGGTCTGTTAAATTTAATGGAAAATAATGAAGTCAAAGTACGGTTATTGAAAATATTTGCACACATATATGCAGCCATGTGTTTAATGTATTTTTGTCAAATTTAATATATGTTTGCCAATTTAGGGCCCAGCATACGGTGTATGCGCATATATATTCATAGGAATATTGTCAACATCCATCATGTGGTCAGGGTGTATGTAAACAAGCCGGGTATGTAGGAGTCAGGCCTTGCTTATTGTGACCTCTCCATGTACTGATGATGGGGGCCAGGTGGAGGCAGGTCAAAGGTCAAAAATGAGGAATCAGATATGACATTCATACCAGACGATACAGATTGTTAACCCTATTTCACTCAAAATAAAATTGAATCAACTGAATTCACATTGACGGGTTAACCGCGCGCTTTTCCCCCCCAACCCAGACCAAAGTAATCCATCAATCTAGGGTGTGGCCTTATGGTCTTCAGTCTCCTCCTGTGATTCCTATCAAAATGATTCTCTTAATGAGACTGTTAAAGTAAAAACCTTGAGGAAGGTGGTATATTGAAAGTCTAGGTCACTTTAACTGCTTTGGACGTGAGTGTGTTAACTGTAGAGTTGAGGTGGGACTGGCCTTTGTCACACTTGCTGGAAACAACTGGTGCATGTTGATGTCTTCTTTACACTTTATTATATGCAGACATTTTTCTGAGGTCAGCACCCAGGTCAAGCCAGCATGTGTTAGTCCCTATAAATTCATCAAAAATAGCTTCATAGACGGCAGGTTGCTTTCCTCAGCCAAGAAATGGGGGAGGGGGGGGGAGGAGAGGGGCGGGGGATCTCAAGATTTGGTGACATAAGGGGGATGACAGCTAGTTGAAGGTAAACCTGGAAAATAATGACAGTCAGGGTGGGGGGATAGAGAGATTGAGTGACTGTTGAAGTCAGCCGTATCATGGCAGGTCAAGATAGGATAGGCAGTAAAAGAATTACTGTTCAAAAAAAAAAAAAAAAGAACAAGAAGAAGCAATGAAATAGCTATTCAAGATGTAAATAATGATATATTCAATAAAAGCAATGCAGAACCGGGCAAGTGCCGTGGAGGCAAATGTGCCGGTTTGTTTTCTGTATGCTAATGAAATAGTGTACAGTGTGACCGGTTTTGCCCTGCACTGGGCTCATCAGAAAGAAAAAAAAATGCATATACATTCAATAAAAAAATTGGTTTAAACATATTTTATTAATACATCACACACAAAAATATAGTTACAGATGAGTTGTTAGCAGTTGGGAAAGAGGAAATTGCCCTCTTTGAATCCCTCTTATAGGAGAAGGCCAAGTTAGGTGCACAGGGCGTACTAGACACGCGAAAACAAGTCAGGAAGATGTAGACATGAACGAGACATAAAGTGGGGCATGAATGATAGGAACAATATCAGTTTGTAGGTTTGTAGTTTCTGATAAAATCCACCAGGATCAGTATGGATCTTGCAAGTGCAGAGATGCACGCATGTTGTGATTATGAGTGAAAAGTTTATTAATAAAAGAATTATTGTTGAAATGAAACAAGAGAGAGAGAGAGAGAGAGAGAGAGAGAGAGAGAGAGAGAGAGAGAGAGAGAGAGAGAGAGAGAGAGAGAGAGAGATGTGAAGCAAAAATTTGAAAATTGGTATGTAAGAAATGGTGGCCAGAGAATGCATATTCAAAATGTGACAGACAATTGAAAAAATTCGATGTTCGAGAAACTATGGTGACTGAAAGGTAGTTCAAGATAGGACAAAAAACAAGCAGGAAGAAAAAAATTGTCTGAAAATGTAAGATAGCCAGTTATTAAAGTGATGATTAGGCGGTTGTAATATAAATGTTCAAGAAAGGGTGGCCACAGAATGGTTGTCCAAGGTAAGATAGCCATTAAAAAATGGCTGTCAAAGAAATGGTGGATAATTACTGTTCAAAATAGATTTGCTAATTAAGGAATCACTGCCCAAGAAATGGGTTGCCATAAAATGACATTTCAAAATGGCATAGCCAATAACATGATGCTTTTCTAGAGCACAGCATGACTGTTCATGACACGATACCAAGTTTAAGAATTCCTCTTCAGAATCTAAGTGGCTGGAGAATGGTTGGTCAAGATATTGGACAGAGAATGGCTCTTCAAGATATTGGACAGAGAATGGCTGCGCAAGATATAGGACAGAGAGTGGCTGTTCAAGATATAGGACAGAGAATGGCTGTTCAAGATATAGGACAGAGAATGGCTATTCAAGATATACGGTGAAGAGAGAATGGCTGCTCAGGATAGGACAAACAGAGAATGGGTGCTTGCCCAAAGAAAGACCTGAGATAATGTCTATTCAGAATAGAATGACCACAGAATGAATGTTCAAAATAAGGTCCCTATAAAATACTGGACCGGCCCTCCTGGGCCTTTTAGGGAAAACAGAGGCATGGCCATTATTTTCATGGAAGAATTAAAGGAATATAAGAGATTTTTCACAGGGAACAATGGGAAAAATAGTTGTGAAGATATTTGCATTTATTTTCAGGGCAAAATGAAAGAAAGTCTATACACATTATACTTTCAGGAAATATTGAAACATGACAACCCCTCAGAGACTCCCAAGAATTGTTTAAAAATAGGCACCTGTGTGTTTCCTGCATGTACCAGGTAGTGAATCAGACACTGGTGTGCAAGGGCTGTGGGCTTTTCCATAAGTTATTTGTGCAGGATGTGAAGAGGGAGCTTCATTTTTTGTCTCCATGGAGGACATAGGGACAGTCTTTATTACTTGTGTCCTCTTTAAAGGTAATTGTACATCCCGCCCAAGAAATATTTGAATTGATGGATTATACCCACAGGGTTCAGGAGAAAGTGTTGTCGGGTTTGCCTGAGAAAAAAAAAATTAAATAAAAAATTGAAATCATTCTGGCCTTTAGGGAATTTCTGGAGGAGCCCCTGTGCATGACTTGCCAATGACATTGTGTGTAAACATATTTACCAAGAAATAAAGAACAGACTTGCTCCTCTGTTTACCTGAACGACTGAAGACAAACTTGACCATCGACCCTTGACCTGGGAATGTCGTCTGGGTCAGTAGAACAGATGTTTGATGTTGCGCGACATGGAGACACAATCTGCACTTTTGTCTGGGAAGTTTGTGGATGTCCGTGAAAAAACATAGAACTGCTTCAGGTCAAAGACCCCACAGAAATTTAAAACATACATTTGATTTGTCTTTAAATTGTAACTATTTATCGGATGGAAGTAAATAGTCTTTTAACTCTACCTCCAACCTTTGAAAGGGAAATCTATGTTCAGGTGTCACGGCTCTGTGCCGGCCACGCATTTAGCCATTCTTCTGAAAAGATTGTAGATTAATATCCATGTTCTGCTCCAGACATATTGAATTTGCATTATTTAACATATGTTTTGCCTATTAACGTTAACCCTTTAAAGTATATTAATAGCAATAATAGACAAGGTGTGACTGCTCAAAACTTCTGTTTTACGTATTACGATTAACCCATTTAAGAATTTAAATAGCAGTGGATGAGGTGTAACTGCTCAAGACATAACAGAGTGAATAAATAGACCAGATGTAGGCAAATATAAAATATTTTGTCTGCAGTGCTGTGTGTTTGTTGCAATACAGGTGACAATGAGGGACACTTAATCCCCAGGACTTAATGTGTGACAGTCACCTTAAGGATTGCAGTCAGCAGCAGGTGGGGCGTTCTACTCGGGAGGGATCTTGTGGGCTGATTGAGTTACACTTACATGTAAAAATATCCATTCTATGAAACTTTCATGTTTACAAATTTGTAACCTGTGATTTCATTTGTCACCAAGGAAAAAGTAGTGACCAGATCTCATTCATTTATAAATAAATCCTACCTGATATCGGTTTCATTGACTACTTTCATAGGGCTATGCACTTCCCGCTTTGGCGGTAAAGCGGGCCGAATAGTGGAATCATCATTTTTATCAGGAAATTACCTTTTGTCTGAAAATATTAAATAACAGTAAAAAACAGCAAAAACTATGAATATTTAACGATTTTACTCCCTTTATGTATGCAAAATCATCATTGGTAATTCGATGTTTGTTTTCAGGCCGTGGTTATTTTTTTGTCTGCATTTCAGCACTACTTCAGCACTTCCAGTTTATCATTTCTGGAACATTCTAGGTCACCATTAAATTCAGTTACGAATAAAGCAGAATTCAGTAAAATTAAACGCAGAAAAATATATTTTTTAAAGGAGGAAGTGCATGGCCTCTACTTTCAGGTGTGATATAGTCAGATAATTCTTCTACATCTTGTAACAACATTTCTGGCAGAGAGTGTCCTGTATCTTCCCATCAAAGAAATTGTCGGGGTGGGGGGTGGGGGGTGGGGGTGGGAGGGTGGCTATTTCATTATCAATGATTAGACCCATTTATTTACTCATTACTTTTGATTGAAGCAAACTAATTACCTGAGATCTATCATGAACAGAGAAATATTAATACATGGGAACCGTTATTTGACTGTGTATTTGTTTGAAGTGATATCTGTGATTGAGATAAATAATTATTTAGTTGATCAGTGTGATTCAGATGATGATGAATGCAATTATTGTGACTGTGATATGAGTTGATAAATAATCCATGGAATGGGACTTGGAATTAGAGGAATTTTGTGGGTGGGGGTGGGATGCGGCCAAATTTTGGACTTATTTAACAGCTTTTCTCGGCATGCATTGGGTGCTTTCCCCCAAAGCACGCCGAGAAAACCTGTTGACCTGGGATATTCTCTCGGGAACTATAGGTGTATTGGTACTTGAATGAAAGATCTTTCTAAGAGGAATATGAATCTGGGATCCTAATGATAATCCAGATTAGTCTGACCAGCAGATTGGCTTTAGTCATGATTGGTACTGAAAGAGTTAAAGAGAGAGACTACTGCACAGGATATCTGAACACCACGTTTTAGAGCAACCCAAGTTCAGATCCTTGCTCCAAAAATCTGTGGCCAAAATCATAATTAAATGCATATTGAACAAAGATTCTGTTGTGGCCACTTCCTAATTCATTTTGAGATAGGTCATATCATTTACACATTTTTTGGGGGGGGGGGGGGTAAGGGGGGTCCCTAGCTAGTATGCCATTGCAAATAATAATTTTGCCCTGGTACAAGGTAATGAAAATAAGATAATATACAAATAATGGTTGGTATAAAGTACTGAAATTAAAAGGGCTTCCAGTATGTAAGTATACAGCAAATAGAAATGCTCAGTACGCTAGTATGGAAAACCTCTCCCCCCACCCCCCACCCCCCATTTAGCCAAATCCAAGAAAGATTAGCATTTGGTTAATGGTCAGAGCCACAAGTTCCTGTCTGTGTCATTAAGCCAGGTGTCCTGACATTGATTCATTGACTTGAGATACATGTACTTCCCCATATTTTTGGTGGGGTGCGCAGCTTGACATTTTAAAGACCAACCCCTATGTTAGGGCACTTTTTCACAAAAATAGTATCTTTGTTAGGGCATTTTGTAACCAAAATAGCAGAAAACATGGTCCCAAATTGGTGTGAAAAGTGCTCCAGGAAGAAAATTTTGAAATTTTCCCACATTTTGGGCCATAAAAGAGAAAAATTACCCTTTTGTAGGGAATTTTTGGCAAAATAGTGGACCTTTTCTCCGGAAATTTCACTGAAAAGACGGGCCTTTAGAGGGTACACACACAGTATGGTCACTAATGGAGTGCCTTGGGGGAGGGAGTAGACTGTGGATAAGGCGTCATGATGACCCATGTGGCTGTGTTATTTTTGTAATTTTGGCAATGCTGCATATAACTGTTTCCCTCCCTTCATGCAAGACTATTGGTCATAAGGCATCGTTTAAGACCATTAATCTAACACGACTGGTCATTTAAGACCACCATTCAAGAACACTGGTCATGTTAGACCATTTACTTAATCCTGAGTGGCGTTTTGATGATCTGTTTTATAGCAGATAAAACTTCTTTCTTCCCAGCAAGAGAAAGCTGGGTCCTTCTACGTTTTGCGGGCATGATCTGTTTTATAGCAGATAACTTCTTTCTTCTTATTTTGGGGGTGGTGTTTCGGCCATGGCCTGGCGGCACTTGTGAAGTCTGATGAATTAAGCGGTGGGGCAAAAGGAGTAGATATGCGAGACGCACAATTGCAATGTTATTCTAATTGATGCCTAATTGTGTATGTGTCACTTTTGGCTTTTGTCTCTGTAAAGAATAATAAATGCAAAGAAAATGCACTTTTGTTCCCGGGATTGACTTTCGGAGTTGTGAATCGAAAAATTCCGGTGCATTGGATCAAATTAGAACTATGCAGATTTGTTCCCACGTTCTTATCGTCGGAACCTGAAATTTTCGTTATAACGAATGTCGTTGTAAAGAGGACTGACTGTATATGTCATAAGAGCCTTCATTCAAGCACATGTACATTGTAATAACAGACCCCTGACCCCACTTGATTCTGCCTATCTTTGGCATACCCAGGCCCCCAGTATGTTTCAGTGTCTGTCGTGGGCCCCCCCCCCCTCCCCCGGCACACAACGTGACCATTCCTCTGGCTGCATAGCCAGGTCTTCGTTAAGCATGTGAAGACTTGTGCAAGTCGTGTGCTGACAATCTCCGTCATGCATGCATGGCTCTTGTCGAATTCTCCAGTTTCTGTCACCAATCCCATCATGCATCCCCTTTGCCCTGCCCGGATGACCTCTTCCTGGTCTGCTGCTCCCCCACCCCCCCACCCCCCCACCCCCACCCGGCTGTCACACTCGGGTCTTTTTTATCCAAGACTCATCGTCACCCTGGTCACTGGAGACCCATGCATATATAAGGTAGTGCCAATGTCCAAGTGACACCGTGTGACCGGCCCACTGAGGTGAGCACAGTGGATGATGTAGTATTATATGGTGGCCTATTGTGCTGTCAGCTGTGGTTACACAACACTACATGCTGGCTATCTCTCGTGTTCTGGGTAGCTTCGTGTCCACTCAACATCCCTGGGGCAGCCAGCCCAGTTACACGTATGTAAGGCAAGGCCAAGTCAGAACAAGTAAAACTGCTGAGTTCTATGCAGCTCAACCCAGTATTTTTCCAAAATGAAGACAAAAGTTTTGTTCAGAAATGTTTGCAGAAAAACATTTAGTCAAACCGTGCCTTCACTAAACTTCATGAAATAGAGCCGAAGTACAAGAAATGTTCTTGCCTGCGGACGGTTGACAGTTGGAAAGCTTTATTTGGTCTAAACTTCAGTACATCAGTAATATACACAATACAAACATAGCCATATTTAAACCGGGAGACCTGCACTAAGATTCCGAAGAATCGCTGTCATGGAGGCCACCTTAAGGTTAATTAATGATTACTACTATACACTGTATATATGCTGTTGGCTGAAGGAATAAAAGGTTTTTGCAGTTGCTAAACCAAGGGAAGATAATACATACATGTAGTTGCTAAGGTAAATTATTAATTAGTATTATTGGTACTGATATAACAATTGACAATATCGCAGGAGATGACTACAATCTGCTGTCAAAAGAGCCATGTGATAAAATTGCTCAATCTCGAAGTAGGACCGGTCAGTTTCTGGATTTAAGGTCAGCTGAGCACAGGATAGATCTGGCTTGGTCATAAAATTTACTTGATCTACCAGTGGACTGCAAAACTACAAATCTCTGCTTTCTTGGTTCTGAGGGCGGTTCCTCCTGTAGTCAGTAGATGGCATTTATCAAGATGCGACCTGGTCAAAATTCTATAGTTTTTTTGTTTTGTTTGTTTACTGGGGCAGTAGTCACTGGCTGCAGTAGATATGAAAGGGGAAACCATGAATTGCTCAACTGGGCAATGCTGCTGAGCATAGTCAGACTGTACTATCTTCAAAACTATTGTGTGTAGCTTTTCCAGTTTCAATTTGACCATGTATGAGGTTGATGACTTTTCTTTGTAAGGACACAGACAGATTTACTTTGAAGCAAATCTTCTTTTCTAGTTGTAAATTACAGTTACTGTAAGTTCTGGGTTTTGTTTCCTTGTTTGCTTTCAGAAATGGAAAGAACCGTGTCTCTTTCATTCACGGGAAGCAAAATTGAATTCTTTGTTCTCAGTGTGTGTGCACTCAATTTCAAATTTAAGTTAAGATTTGTGGCTATTTATGCATTCCATAGCCACGAACAAGGTTTTTTCACATGTAATTGCTTTACAATAGATCTCCAGGGAGAGTATACCGGTGGTGGTTGCTATGGTAGCTGAAATGCCAAGTTGGTTGGCTGTTATCCGAGACACGTGTAAGGTGGGCATGGGATACAACTCACGCAATTGATGCAGAAATAAACCTGGATGTAACAGTCAGTGTTCTCCTTAAAGCCCCCTGTCAGCCTTAAAGTTGGGGGTCCTTTGGGGAGGTATAGGTCCCGTTGGCATTTCCTAATAGCAAGGAGAGATCATTTAACATTCTGAATAAGTGACATAAGATCAAAATGGGCATTTCAACCTGACCATGTTATGATCGTGAGTGTCATATCTGCCCTTTCTGTATTTTCTGGTGAAAACTCTGTCTATCCACGAAGGCCTGCCTTGTGACTAGCAATCGTGCACCAATGGGATCCAGATGCAAAGAGAGTCCCCACAGCCATCACGCATCCATCCTGCATCTGCCAGGCTGGGACATGCAGCACTGAAACCTCGATCTTCTTGGCAGCAAATTTCAAATCAAGCCGGCAACTGGGTTATTACATCAAAAGGCATCTCAGTCCAGCTCTCAAAAATTTATTTGTTTGTTTTTTCTCCCAAAAATGGCTTGTCACTGGACACAGGAGCAGACGGAGGCTTTGATAGACCTCTGGGCCGAGGAGAGGGTCCAGACAGAACTGAGCTGTAGCTATAGAAACAAGGACATCTATACAGAGATACAGAGCCATCTGAAGAAGAAGCTGCCGGGTTTTCCTCACTCGTGGGCATCCTGCAGGAACAAAATCAAGTCTTTGAAGAAGGATTTCAGGCAGGCCTGCAAGGAACATGATGTCAACTCAGTGACTGGCCGTTACAGGTTTAAGTAAGAATGCATTCAACTTTTTTTATCTGCAGACAGTTGTACGACTTCAGAAGTGTAGAGGCTATCCTTCGTACTATTTGGTCTTGTATACATTGAAGTAGGATGTTCAAGCTGAGGAGATCAAAATACCTTGTAAAACAACAACTTTGGACTTTAAATGTTTAGTGTTTAACTTGCCACATCTGTCCATTACAGTAGAATCTCTTATTTAAAGCACCTCTGTAAAGAGACCATTTAGTATCAAATTACAGCATGAAAACATTTTTCAATCCCTTATTTTATCTTAATAGGGAGATTCTACCATACATATAATTTCTTTAAAATTTACTAGCTCCATAAATTAAAAAAAAATAAAATAAAAAAAAGCCGAAAATTGAGACACATGTTTAAAAAAATCTATTTTGTCAGACATTCTTGTCATTTCAAGCAAAAATATGTAAAGTTTAAGTAAAAAGCAAAAGATGAAAGTTATGGAATGCTAAATGCATATATGATATTGAAATGAGGAACAACAATGTTTGTGGCATGAGACATAAATTTATAATCAACAGTTTTTATTCTGACTTACAAATTAATATTTCATACACATGTAGCAACTAATCAAAAAGCTGACATCAATGAAAGTACCATTCTGGTGGTTTATTTTTTTCATGATAACAAGAACGAAGTATAAAAAATGTGGATTTATTGCAGAAAATGTGTAAAAATAGAATAAATGCTGGTATAATGGCTTAAAATTGTGATCAAAGCAATGGGTCTCTTGATGGATTGAGTTTTGGTGTTGTAAGTTCTCTGTGTACAAGTATAAAGTGACTAATGTATTATTAAAGGGCTTCAGTTATAAGAGTCTCTCTGTGTACTTTGTAGGTATTTTGATAAGATGAATGAAATTATGGGTGATGGACAAGGCACAGATATCAAACCACAGTTTTTGGTGGCTAACCCAGCAGATCAGAATTCATCAGATGATGACGGTGAGCTGCTTTTTATTTATGTAAATTGTTTAACGAGTGATATAATATTTTGTTTGGGTTCAAATGAAGCACAAAACAGAAAACAGTATTAATCATGTTAAACTTTAAGACTTGACTAAAAATGGAGAGACGTTAAAGATATTAGTTCTATCAGGGTGAGGACTTTGTCCGAGGCAAGATTTCTCCATGCTTTGTGGTGTGTCCACAGAGCTTGCCAGCCTGGCCACTGTCCATTCCAATTGTAGCACATGACCTAATAGAAGCCCCCTTTCCCCCCCCCCCCACTTTTTAAGGGGTGGTGGTGGTGGTGGTATTAAAAATTTAGTATTTTTCAATATTTTAAAAAATTAACTGCTTCTGATGAAAGCAGAGGGTCCATTGTTGTTATTTTATGCTGCATGGATTCTTTGATAAGTGTAATTGCTTGTGGTAATGTAAATTAAAGGCATATCATTTCATAAAACTCGGTGCAAACCATGTTTGCTCCAGGAAATCTTTGCGTTAGCACAGCATGGTACTCTTGGAATGAATACGGTATATACTGAAAGTAACATCAATGGATATGACAAGAGTACATTGTTTAAAAAAAAAAAAGTACTCAGACTTATAGCACATGCGAGACATTTTCAAATATTACAGGTAATATTTGCACATATATAAATACACATAATTTATATACAAACTTTTTTCAGAAAGTGAAAAACAGGACAATACTCAGAATGGAGATGATCTGGGACTACATATGACAGTGGAGACAGAGAATCCACAGACTCATCATGTACCTTCTATCACTGAAGTGCCCTCTGGTGTCAAGGATATGGAACCACACTCATCAGGTCCAAACGGAAACATCAGTACTGCCAAAAATTCTGAGAGACAAAAATTTACAAAGAGAAAGAAACCCATCCAGGCAGCTTTTGTCTGTGGGAAAAAGAAAGCAAGAAATGATTTGATAGAAGCCATAACACTATTTGCAAAAATGGAGCACGACGTGCAAAAAAGACAAAAAGAATTTGAACAGAGAATGAGGGAAATGCAAGCGAAACAGTTGTTGGAGATGGAAGAAAGATTGAAGAAGTTTGAAATGGAGCAAGCAGAAAAGAAACGTAAAGAAGATCGAGAGTTTCAGATGGACATGCTGAGGATACAGGTCCAGATGATGGAGACTGTGGCCTCGACAAACCGGGGCGTGCCCTGTGCACCTGGTCTACAGCCACCACAGAACCGGTGTACGTATTGTTCATTGAGTCCACGGCCAGTGGCAAACATTGTGTGTGCATCCTGTAGATCCAATCCACAGTCTCTGGCAAACAGATGCACCTCGTGTGGATCTGGCGGTCAATCGCTGCCAAACCAGAAAAAATCCACTGAAAGTAGTCCATAGGTACAGGCGAAGAACATAAAATCCTCTGGATGTAGTACTGAGCCACTTACAAAAACAAGAGTAAATTGGCTTGATGTAGTCCTTGTCACTGAAATTATGCACACACAAAACAATCCTCCAGGTTTGGGACCTAACAAATGGCAAACAGGGGTAAATCCATGGTGTCTAAGCCACATCCAATAGTATTGAGGAACACATTCTCTACATCTGGCCACCATCCAATGGCAGATAACATTACAGCTTTCTGGATCTGATGGCCATCATGTAGCAAATAGGAGAACACTTTACATATATAAGTGACTTCCCAGTGCATGGTAAAGGGGCATAGTTTGTGTTTAATGTCCGGTAGGAGGTACATCTTGACCATATGCAGCCTATAGGAAGTTGGAGAATATTCTTTGGATGTAGTCCTTGATAAAGACATTTGAATGTTCTTTCTGAGGGTAGCCAATGGCCAGTGGTAGTATACAGGTGCTTGTTCCAAAGACCACCTCACACGAGAGACCACATTTTTTAAAGACCACCCAATCATAAAAGAAGAGTGTCACTGTAAATATACCTGTTTTTTAAAACCACATGTGATACAAGATCTCTTTTTGTTGGATCGAGAGGCAGTCTTAAATAGCATGTATAAAAAGTCCCTATCTGGAGAGACATACCACTCCAATGAGAAACCGCCTGCCTTAAAAATAAAACAAAACAAAACAAAAAAACCCCGCCTTATGAAGCTATTTTACCTGGAACTTTTCATGTTATTTATCCTATTAGAGCCCACTGGTCTTGATAGATCACAGTTTGGTCATCCCTATGGGTGCTCTATGGAGACAGGTTTCACTGTACTACTGTACCTCTTCTGGATAAAGTCATCAGCCAATAGGAAGCAGAGATACATGGACCTGATCTGGTTCCCAGCCATAAGTAGCTTGTGAAATGGCTGCTGCAACGAAGATGTTTTGGGTGGTACTACAGTGGTACCTGCTATTTAAGACCACCCCTAATGCCAGACAAAAGTGGTCACATATTACAGGCAGTCTTTAAATACAGGTAAATTCACAAAGAAAGGAGAGTCCGATGTCATCAAAGGGGGCTGTTTTAAAAACCAATGTGGTGTCTCATGAGAGGTGGTCCTGTACTGTGTATTGACAACAAAATAGTCCCATGGGATCTTTCATATGTACACAGGTGCTTATAATGAGAAAACATTTTAGTGATGCTGTATGTTGGAGAGTGAGTTTGCAGCACATTGTTGAAAATTGAACATGTGGGAAAAGACTCATTTTGCACATTGGTCATCTTCTGCTGTTTCTGTTACTTAATCACTGACAGATCACTTTCTCAGATAATCATGATAATATATATATATACTTTATGTTCGGAACGAGCGGGACTCGAACCTGCAACCTTTGGCACCAGTCGCCTAGCTGAAATGGGAAACGCACATATCCACTCGACCAAATCCCCATTCCTAAAAAGAATGGTTCAATGGAGGTAGTTATGTGCGAGTGCCATATCAACACGGTTATGCAGTATATTTACTGAGTCGGCATTTATTTCCAGAATCGGGGACTTCAATCCACCAGCATTAAGGAAATGCCGAAAATATATACTTTATGTTCGGAACGAGCGGGACTCGAACCTGCAACCTTTGGCACCAGTCGCCTAGCTGAAATGGGAAACGCACATATCCACTCGACCAAATCCCCATTCCTAAAAAGAATGGTTCAATGGAGGTAGTTATGTGCGAGTGCCATATCAACACGGTTATGCAGTATATTTACTGAGTCGGCATTTATTTCCAGAATCGGGGACTTCAATCCACCAGCATTAAGGAAATGCCGAAAATATATACTTTATGTTCGGAACGAGCGGGACTCGAACCTGCAACCTTTGGCACCAGTCGCCTAGCTGAAGGATATGTTATAGTAGGATAAAATTATGTTCTGCAGGGAACTTATATAAAAATTTACAGAAAACGTTTTCAGAATTTGTACTCTGCCCAGAAACACATGAAACTCAATAAAACTACTACGTTAAAATGTGTGGGAGTTTGTAATTTATTGTGTCTGTCTGTCTGTCTGTCTCTATCTCTCTGCCTTTCTCTGTGAATATGCAGAAGAAATGATGTGCAGTTAAAAACACTTATTGTGCATTTAGACATGTACATGCACATGTACTTCCTTTCCCTCTCTCTCTCTCTCTCTGTCTCCCTCCCTCCCTTTCTTTTCTAGTTTTATTATTACTTTTTTTTTTAACTAAAGGCACTTCAATGACCATTGACTGGTAGGTCCAATATAACGACGTGATGTAAAAGAGTCACGCTATTAATTGCGTCACACCTGAAAACTGGTCAGATCTTCGTTGTCCCGTTTCAGCAATAAAAATAGGCCTATTTAATATAAACTTTCTGCATTTCACAGCCGATGAAATCACTACTAATGGGTAGTTCTGTATTAATAAGGAATCAATTACATAAGATTTAATGTAAATTTTTTAAAAATTCTAGGTATAAGGGGGTGTTCGAGGTGTTCGGTTGGGGAGGTTTTACTGCAATACATTAAAGTTAAAGAGTTCTAATGAGGGGTAGGACATGGTTGGAGAGCCAGCTCCCGTGATGTATGTACAGTGAAACCTTCGTATACCAAAGACCCTTGGGACCGGAAAAAAAGTGTTCCGTATTGAGAGGTGTTCAGTATACGGGGGTGTTCGGGTAGAGAGGTTTTACTGTAATGATACGAACCTCTTCCAGCCCCTTCCAAAAGGCAGGGGTTCACTGTGTGCCACTTCCAACCTGACACCTCATTGTGAGGCAGTCATTAGATATTTAATTACACCTTAAGTATGCTGAATGGCATGGGCTGACATACCCTCAGGGCTACTCCATTGGCTCACTCACCGGACCCCACATTCTCAGTAAAACCAGATACCCCCAATACCTGTATTAGCAGTCTGTGCAGGTGTACAAGAATCTTGTACAAAGATAATGAGATCCTGATTTCCTTGTATTTCAGTTATCTGCTTGTTCACTGCTAAGGTGAATGTAACTTGATGAGTTGATGTCTGTTGAGGCTTTACTGTGTGATCACTGAATCACATGCTGTTTTGTTTGCCAACAACAATGAACAATACAGTAACTGTCCATTTAAAGATACCATTGTTAACATCTACATTAGTTCTGCTGCTTATTTTAAACTTGAAATTCGAAACTTAAATTAGGATGTTCCTGATTGCCTGGCTGTGATTGCTTTATGGCTTCGTAATGTCCTCGAATAATTTCCCAGCGGCATTTTGGAAGGGTATCAGATTGCAGCTGATCATGTGATTGCTGACGACCCCCTTTTCCAGGTCATTCAGTTTCTTGATGGTTTTTGATGTATGGAATGACCAGAAAGGATCCAATAGAGTTTCCATCAGGTTTTGTTGTCTGCAAAATGGCTACAAATTCAGAACGGGACTTCAGCTGCAGCTTTTTTTTTCTTTTTTCGCTGTTAAATAGGAGCAATACAAAGCCCTACAACTCAGCAGCAAATGAAATTAAAATTTTAAAACATTAAAGTAAATATCAAGTGAAACTTTATTTTTCATATGATGATATGAGTTGTGTAAAATACTGAAACTTTATTTTTTTCATATGTTTATATGAATTGTGTAAAATCATGAAACTTTATTTTTCAAACATGTGCGCTGATGTGAATTGTACAAAATAATGAAATACCCCAATTCCAATTCAGGTGAAGATTGGAAAAACCAAACAATCAAAGTTGTTAATGAATTACTGCATATTCAGCAGGAGGGTTATTTCTCTCTTGTATGGATGACATGATATACACTGATGAAATAATCAGCTTTCATTGACAAGTAATTGTCCAGAAGACACCATGTAGTAGGAGGATAATAAAAGAGTTAAAGGCAATGAAAAAGTTAAAGGCAATGAAAAAGTTAATGTAAATAAAAGAGTTAATGGCAATGAAAGAGTTAATGTAAATAAAAGAGTTAATTGCAATGAAAGAGCAGGATTTCCATGTGGCATTCGCTGCTCAAGGGCCTCAGGTATCTTCTAATGTAGAATCCACTATGGACAAGGGGGTGCCTCTTGAGAACTGTGAAAATGTCAACACAGAGCCAGTTGTGGAGGTCAACTCTACTCACAAGATCCCAAACCAAGGTCAAAATATTTTGCCTTCACACTTTTGAGTCTGTGTTCACTAAGAATATGACCGTAAAAGCTGTAGAGTCAGGTCTTTAACCACTTTCTCACTTGCCTTAATTTCAAATCTGAGTCAGCATCTTTCCTTGGCATGGATGAGCTAAGTGCCCAACCCACACTAGAGAAAGCTGTTGACCTGGGCTCATATTATCTTGATAGGTCTCATCTACAGTTCGAATGCAAGTTGCTTTTCATTAATGTTGAAATTAGCCAAGTACGTTGAAGCAGACAACATTGGACCAACAGCTGGTTTTGACTGGTTTCTGGGTTAAGGGTTAAGCAGCTAGCATTGTTGACTCAGGCTGTACCAGTAACAGGTTGCCTCACAGGAGATGGAAATTATTGAGACTTGCATATACAGTAGTTCGTCTTTTGCGAGACGATTCCTCGTACCATCCAAGAAGTGGTCACATAAATTAGGCAGTCCTCCAACATGTCCAAAGAAGGCTTTTGACTCTTGGTCACTGAAAGAACACAAAACTGAAGAGATTTATTTAAGCCATGATCTTGATGTCTCTTAATTGATATAATAAAGATTGGTATCGAGGAGTTGACCTTAGATCTGGTTTGGTCATAGAATTTATAAGTGGCCTGCAAAACTATACGACTGTATCTACTGTGTTGTTTCCAAGCTTCAAGACTCCCAAAACAGATAGCTTTAGTCCAGCTGTGACCGATTTTTTTTTTTTTTTTTAAAGGTAATAGAAGAGGGAATGAAAAGAGATTACGAATAAAAAAACCTATCACCTGCAGCAGGTCAAAGTTGACCACATTTGTTTATGATGTGAGGCCCCCCAATGTTAAAGAGCAGATTCACGGCACACACAGGCCACTGCTGGACAAAGCCTTTGATGATTGCCTTCATCAAATCATCACTGGAGCTTTGCTCAAGCAACTCCGGGTAATGAAAAAGTAATATATCACCACTGTATGTTTGTTTGTTTGGTATTGACAGTCACTGCCCTGCAGGCCTGGGGTCAGTGTGCCTGGCAGCATGGCACGCAGTACAGACAGCCAATTACCACGGAAATTGGGAATGTCCTTGTCATTGGCGGCTTATATGTGCCGATGCTGGACCATATCATTTGCAGGTACAAGTGGCCATGTTGCAGATGTAGAGCAAGCTTACCTAAGATTATCAAACCTTCTTTATTAGACATGGATTTCCTAACTGTCAGGCAAAAAAAATAACTGTAGTTACGTACAGTAATGTAATCTTACTCTGAATATTTGTTTGTGTCTTCCTAATGGAAAGCGTTCAAAAGTAAAAAATGTGTGTATGTTAGTTACAAACCCAGTCCCATCAATACCTGAACAAAGTTTGTGGAACACTCTGATATGCCCCCCCTCCCCCCCCCCCCCCCAAAAAAAAGAAGAATTTAAGAAAAGCAACCGTGTCCTTTTTCTCCTCCAAAGCAAATTAAGATGGCCTCACATTTACATTGGACAGTCTGTCCTTGCAGTTGCATTTCATGGGAACACCAACTTTCAAATAATGCGGAGGTATAAATTTAGGTGTATAACTGACCACAAACTGTGGTCAACAGGGCACCTGAAATGGTCAGCTCGTGGCCTAGTCTTTTACAACGAAAGAAAAGCTTTATGCCTATGTCCTTTAGAATTTTTCTTTCAGCAGTTTAAATGTTTGCACATTGTTTAGAATTTATGGACATCTTGACCTGGTCTGGCATGATGTTAGCTGTCAGGGCCACAGTGGAATCTGCTGCAAAATTCAGCATTAGCTTAAGCTAGCAGCACCTATAGGTATATTTTCACATCAAAGAGAGCCAAGGCTTAAACATGGTAACATGCATAAACATTGAAAAACTAATAAAAGCTCTGCCAATAATAGCCTATAGGATAATATTCACCGAAAAATACATTCTGAACTTCAGAAACCTCCACACCTCCCCACCCAAAAATGGGAGGGGGGGGGTCGCGAATTGAGAATTTGTCTGCTTGTATGGGGCAAGTGAAATTCCAACCAGGGCAAGTGTAAATTTCAATACTTTTGCACTGGGAGCAACCAAAAATTTGCCTTTATAAATAGAATATGATTGGATGGACAAATGAGTCAGAATGGGTGAAAGAAAAAATATCAAATCAACTTGCCCTTGGGAATAACAGAAGAGACAATTGAAGAACCCTGGCTAAGAACAATATTTAAAGATCTTTTAACTGGACTTAAACAGTTCTCCTGAATACTACAACTGCTCTATTTTTATGAAAAATTAGAAACAAATTGGGTTAAACCACAGGCCTGTTTACTAACGCGAGCAAAATACAATGCAGGCAGAGGTAACTTTTATATTTAAACGCTACCTGTGCAGAGACCTAGATGCACATGAGGTTCTATGTCTGTTAACCAAAAGTATGGGAGAAAGTACTTCATTTAACAGGCAACAAGCCACATAGACCCCTTTAGGACCATATAATTAAGCCAGCACTTCAGGGTAATCAGTTGTATGTTTTACGTATTTGCATGACAAAAAAATCTCTTTGAAGCTTTCTTCAACAAGTTGCCAAATTTATGCAAATGGACACTGTCAAGTGCTGCCATCTGGGGTCTTAAATTCAACTGTTACGCATGATCTGATCCACTAATGGCTGATAATTGCCCGACATTGGTGTGAAAGCCACCACCTTACCAGCTTGTGGGGTTGGGTGTTGGCCACTCAGGTCAAGCCAGCCATGGTTAATTGACACCCATCAGATTGATAAAAAGCCCAATTATTCTCTTCAGATAGGGCCAGAAAGAAACTGCAGCAGGTGCATAATGACAAACTGTGGTCACTTTTTATTACTGTTAAGTTTTTACATCAGACTTATATTTATACAACCATGTGTGCAATGCTTTGTTACTCTATGGACCATTTTATTGTGTCTGAAATAAAGCTATCTTATCTTATCTTATGTACCTCGTTTGCTTAACAGAGCACAACAACATGTGGGCCTAAAGCTGTCATAAACTTACCCTAATGTAGATTTATCCAGATAAACTGAAAAGTGAATCATTCCACCTCAGTTCAGTGTTATTTATTAAAATGTCGCAGACTTATGAAGATGATTGAAAGATATCATATTTGCTGAGGAGTATGTATAGGTGTCAGCATCTACTGCTTTCCATAAAGTCTTGTCATGCTTTAGACAGCTAGACAGCCACTAACTGTACAGAAAAATTCAGTTCAGCTGGTCCCAGAGACAGCATGTTTCGGGGCTGTTTGTTGTCTGCCTGACAGACTGGTCTTTGCGTTTTCTCCACGGCACACAACCGTAGTAGAGACACTTATAATGTACATGTACAGATCTTGGTCTGCTCATGCAGCAGTCAAGGCTACAAGGGATTTTAACAGTGGTCCTCTAGGATTTTGGGGGCCCCCAAGACATGTATATCTTTGTAGTTACACAGCTAGTGGCAGCCATCAGAGGAATGAAGAGTCTGGCTTGGAGACTGAAACAATTGATTTGTCGAGTGTAACATCTAGATGGGTGGTCTCTCTCATTAGCTTTCAGTATTTCCTTTATTTCTTAAGGTGGTCATAAGAGGGGAAATTCATGGGGAAAGACTAGATTTTCACCAATTTTATGTGTAAATGAACAAGACTTGTGACCCTTTAAAATTTTCTCAGAGGGCATTTTAGGTTTTGAATAGGTAATATACCCCCATTTGGGGGTTAACAGAAACACTGGGTTTCATTGTTGCCTATTGGGTTTGACCATTCCTGACTAGATGCTGATGTGCCATGTTGACTTGGTGTACGTGTGTGTGTGGGAGGATGGGGTGTGTGCAGGGGAGGGTATGGAGGTATACCCCACCATCGTGCTGAGGGTGATTACAATACTATAGTGGATGGGGTGTAAGGGGAAGCATGATACCCTAAGTGAGTTGGGTGGTCATGTTGTTTTAAAAGATGGTGGCATTTTACAGCACCAGTTTACAAATTTAACTATAAAAAAAAGGACGTGTTATTTTAAAGTGACGTGTCTGGCCCCACAAGATAAAGCAAAATTATATATAGGTGAATTGGCTTCATGCCCTCAGACAAGCACTGGTTTTCCTGACCAGTGGTGAGAGAAATTGATGCTGAAAATTGATTTGATGGCCAAAAAGGAAAAAAAAGATATATATATCTATCAACTGGCATGCTTTATTGCTTTTTCATTGAGTGGTTTGAAACTGATAACAGTGAAGTAATCAAAGGCACCGTACTCATGCCTGGTGGTTTATGTAGTATGCTCAGGGGGATTTACCAACCCATGTCAGATGTCTCTGATGGGGTTTTTGGAGATAGGAATGATTATACTCCTGTTCATTATCAGAATTGCATACTTTTTTTTTCTGTAGACAACAAAAATAGATTTTATGTCAATTGGTTCAGCAATCCTACTGATCATCCAAAGGGATGGAGACGGGGGCTTGACTGTGATAGAAAATAATCTCCAGTTTTCCTATTGTGTGCGAATTAATTTTCTGTTCTGTTGTAATTCACAGGAAGTGATTCATGGGGTTTACAAATTGCAGGAAATTAAAGTGGCCACTTGTGCGAAGCAGAAAATTAAAATTTCTTGTCACGTGTTGACGAAATACCCTGTGACCCCCTGGATCCTGCAGACCATGCCTGCTTTAAATACAACCATAATTGCCAGCAGAGACCTCTACTGATATTTTCTCATTTTGCCGTTACATTGAATGGTCTATACTGTGATCAGACAATTGGAATTGATTAATTTGCTGCAGTATCAGGGAAATGGGATGTCTCTGAATTGGATTGTGTGTCTGTCACGCAAGTGTGCTTGATCATATTGGTGTTATGTTCTGATGACTGCCCCATAGTATAGACCGACGTCTCTCGCCAGACCGTGCCCAAAAATTTCATTGATATAAAATCTACATTCCCTGATATGTACCAATAATAATGCCATTCATCAGGTTGCATGATAATCTACTGTGAAGATATCCTCCATTATCACTCATTTGAGTCATTTATGATGGCAGGTTGACATATAGCTTTACAAGACAGTGTACTTCATGATTTTATCGAGGGGCTACAGGAAGAGTTCAACCAGATTATCTCAATTATTCAAATGCAGGACAAAAATCTAAAATCTGAAAGCTAGATAAGGACTGAAAATGTAAAAAGTTTGTTTGTGTGACGGGTCCATGCAGGGAAGCCCACTGTGCATTTTGGTGAACATGTGTACTATCAGTGATAAAATACAGAATATATACAGTAAAACCTCCCTATACTGAACACAGTTGGGACTAGAAAAAAGTTCGGTAAAGTGTGGTGTTTGATGTAGGGAGCTTTGCTTACATTGGAAGTATATATTTGGGACCGAAGAATGGTGTTCAATATAGAGAGGTGTTCAGTATATGGAGGTGTTTGGTTAGAGAGTAAGTATACACACACACACACACACACACACACACACACACATGGGATTGTGACAAAGCACACCCTAAACTGGTCCTTGTTCAAGAAGTTGGAGACTTTATTCTGTATGTATGTGTCTGTGGGAATATGCAAGGTGTCCGTGATGACTGTGATGTGGCATGGGCCAGACACTGAGCAGGCACCTGGTACATGTGTAACAAATACATTGTAAAGTCATTACTGTGAATATCACAAAGGCCTGGCCTGCAGGGCACACCTTACAGCATCATGTTTGATGTGGGGTTTATTTAGGAATTTGATACAAATTAGAACAAAGTAAACAAATTTCATGCTTTAGAGTATGCAGACAGGAATTATTTACGTCTTTGTTGATGGGTCTCTGATTCCTGCCAAAAATTTGTCAACACTGATTTATCAATTTTACCCCCCCCCCCCGTCAGACTGCATGTCAAAAGAAAAAAGAAAAGGAAAAAAAAAAAGTTCTAGGCAAAGAGAAGAGAAGAATGGAAGAGAGGAGAGGAGGGGAGAGGGGCAGAGCAGGGAGGAGAGTGGATGGAGGGGAAAGAAATTTATCACCATACTGAAGTAGCTTGTGCATGACAATAACAATAGTCTTTCATCATTGACAAGGCATGTTGACACATTCAAACAACTTTAAATGTTACTTGGCCATGAAGACCAAAACTTGTTGTTTCTGTAACCCCAAAAGGCAGGGCAAATCCTGGAATTTCCCTTGGGGGGAGGGGGGGGGGAGTTGCTGAAAGTGGGCTGTGGGCTGTGGGCTCGGAGGTGAGCCCATGGGTGAGGTGTGGGGTGGTGTCCCGGGGTTTGGAGTGCCCAGAAGCTCCTGAATTTAAGCTTTTTTACTCTTTACTGGCACCAGAAAACCACATTTCACTGCCTTATTCTATATTTACATCATATTTATGGCATTGAGAATAAAAAGCAAGAAAGCCATTTTTCTTGGGGGGGGGAGGGTGGATGCAAGTATCCTCGACACCCCCTATGGATTCACACACCCCCCCACCCACCTGTGGAGTCCCTGTACCCACCTTCCCACTCTGCTTGATTGAGGACCAGTTAGTCTCAAATGCTCAGTGTTGAGTGTCTACACAACACAGCATACTTTATACTGGTCCTTTAAATGTACTTTTTGGACACAAAGGAAACAAACTGAGCAGAAAGATAGGAAGGTGATGTCTATGATGTGACAGGCGGGCTGCCGTTACAGGAAGACTGTCTCAGCCATTGTATTGCAGTCATTTGTCTTAGCTCCAGGCAACCAACAGATCTGGCCTGCTGCTTTAACATGTGTATGAAATAAAATATCCCAAGTTTTAAAAGAGTTTTATAGTTAATTTGCAATTTCCAAAAAACTTATATAAATAAGATGCTGATAAGTTGATAAAAACCCAGTGATGACAAAGATAGATCTTTTGATACAGTTGTGTTACATGTTGTCTGTAGTCACGTGGGATAGTCCTCCAAAGTGGGGATGTTCAGGGAGGTAAATTGCACACGGTACTTCTTCCTCCTGAACTCTATTACATGTGCCACCACATACCATGGACAACCAGAAGCCAATCAGTGAGGCTGGATTTTGTTTACCTCACCAGGTGGCTCCATTTGCAAAGAGCCAGATACCAGGCCTAAGTTACCAGTGGTGCCATCTGCAGCCTACATGCTTCATTTCTTGCTGTCAAGTACTTAATATATTGTACTGTCTCTTATATTGTAAATAGATTCTAGGAAGCTTCAAGTCATTGTACAGTAGTCCCTCCTTTGAAAGACCACTCCTTTGGGAGACCACCTCCTTTGAGAGACCACAGTTGTCAGGTCTTTCTGAGGTACTTTTCATGTTATTTATACCTCCTTTGAGGGACCACCTGCTTTATGTGACCGCTTTTTGGGTGGCACTAGGGGCGGTCTCTCAAAAGAGGGACTACTGTATATCTTTTTACTTTTATAGGCTCTCGAGCCTTGATTTTGCTGCAGAAAAACCTGCCAGGTCAGTGGATATTCCTTGTCAGATGACTCTTGAGCCTAACCACATGAGAGCTGTGGAAACAGAGAATTTTATGACAATTTTGCAAATGTATTCCAGAGAAATATGAGTTGAACTTTATTTTGGTGGAATTTTGGGCTAATTGGTATTCTTCAAAAGCTGTTTCAAATTTACTTTCATTGATAAAATTAATCTTATGGGTGAGCAGTTGTATTTTTTCATGACAGCTGAGCAAAGAAAGTTGTGTTATCAAAGCGCAGACTGCAGCAATTCCATAAATAGATAGTTCTACAGTAGCATGCTCAAGAAAAGGTGTTGGGGGGGGGGGGCAGTTGGAGTGAGTCTGTCAGTTTTCTTCATTCAATCAAAGACAGGACTAACACTACCTTAAATATTAGGAAGATTTTCAAAAAAAAAAAAAAATTCTCAGGTTGTTTTAAGTAGTGTTATAAAAGATCTCATCTGAAATATAAGACTTTTCTCAGCTAAAGGAAAGGGATATTGGTGGCAATTGTAGTTTTCATTCAAAGACAGGACTAACACAACCTGAAATATTAGGAAAAATTCTGAAAAATGTTTTTGTTAGGTAGTTTTAAGTCATGTTATAAAGATCTCGATCATCTGAAACATGAGACTTGCATCAACTAAGGGAGATTGGTGGCAATTGTAGCCTGCCTGAGGCTAAAAGTACCCTCCTGGTGAACAATTGGCCCAGGTAATCACAAAATACAGGACTATCATGAAGGACAAGCACCCTAAAAATGGCCTTCAGAGAACAGACACACACTGTGGCCTCTACCCCTGGGCCCCCCGTGTGGTCATACTGGTTCATTGAACTGTGCCCTAAATGCTTACTTAGACCCTGTGAGCATGGAACAAGATCTGACAGTGACTCAAGACCTGTATAGGTGTACAGGTGTGGGCAAAGTTCTCTCATTTCACAAGTAAAGATAAATATACTTGTGACAGGTCAAGATTGCCTGGGGTGTGATGTAGCTGTCCTGGAGGTCAGGGGTCATGACCTCAGACGGGTCACATTTGTCATAACAGGGGTCATGTCAAAAATTGAAAAAAAAGTCTGAAAAATATCCTCATATATATGTCACTGCTCGTAATTAAGGGATTATAGGACTTTGATAAGCAAGCTACTTCATACAAAATGGCATAGGAGAGTAATAGTGGCAATGTGTATGGTATTTGATAGCGGGGTTTGTGACAAAGTGCATGGTACATATATGTGATAGAAGGGTATGTGAATGGGAGTTGTGATTTTGTCTGTGTCCCTGCGGTTCCTCCACTTCACAATGAGCTAGGAAGTATTTGCCTGGTAAACAGACTAATGTCTCTCTCTCTATTTTGTGTGTGCGTGTGCTCTCCACTCCGTTTTTTTATCCCCCTTTGGCAACCTGATTACTGTTTTAGTGGTAAAAAGTTGACTCAATATCAATTGTAGCAGCGATAATTGGGAGCTTGGCCTGCTTTGAGTATGTGTGATGGAACCTACGGACCTTCTGTGAATCTGTATGGTCCTGTGTCACATCGGCTGTGAAATGTGTTTACGTTTCACATTCATCAGCCAATTTGTAGGTGTGTGAGAGTCCGGATTAATCGACTGCTTGAGACCTTAAATGAACTAGCGCGTGTTTTTAAGATGGTCCCCGTACAAACAGAAAGGTACCCCATGCCGCAGTTCACACAAAGCCCCAGACACACAAGTCTATTTGATGTTCCCCCACATAACACATTCACCAAATCATCATTGTCTGTGACCATGTCCTTCTTCATCACAACTGTCTCACCAGTGTGGGCTGTGCCCATTCTCTGTATGAGAGGGGTGTACAGGTTGAAAAACAAAATAAAAATTTTGTGAATCAAAGTCAACTTTGTGTCTGTTTCTCCTCCCAAATTAAAAAAAAAAAATTCAATTTATGCAAAGTATACAAGCTTATTTTCTGCTTGTATCATTACGAAGCTGTAAATTCTAAAATTGTGAAGAGTTTGGTCCCATTGAAACATCCCTCTTAAGATGAACCAGGATGACATGCTGCTGTGGAATTCAAAAAAACACCTGTTTGGGAATTCATTGAATAGGAATTAGCAAGGACATCTATTACAGCAGGAAGTTTCTTTTTTCTGGAGGCATAAATAAGTGATGGATGTAGACTGTAATGAGAGCCGGGCCCTCACTTAAATCCAGGTAGTATGGAGTAACACTACACTTTGCTAACAAGCAGACGAGGCACATGGCCATCCTCTCTGGTTTCAAACTGTTGACTCAGTGTTAATTCAAGGGGGAAAAGATTCTTCCTGACAGATCTGGCGACTGGGTCTACCATATGCAAGGACACAAATTTCTGCACTTGAGAATTTTTCAGCATATTAACTGTTTTGGGGTTTTTTTTGCATAAAAAACACAAATTTTGGTTAAATTTTGGATGGTATACTGTAGATTGCTTTAATTTCACTGTGTTCTTATCTTCACTTATTTCACTGATTTCACAAAACGGTGAAAATAAAAACACAGTGAAATAGTATTTTATTATTATTATTTTATTAAATAGGAATTGTGTGCAAAACATTGGAATAAATACTGCAGTGAAATGTCAAAAATACAAAATACACTGTCCTCTTGTTAACTCTTCCAGTGCCAATCGCATCTAAAGTTGATCTACTGAAGTGAAACTAATCTGAATTATCATTGGGATCTCAGATTTGTATTCTTGGTGAAAAGACCTTTCATTCAAGTACCAGCATGCCTTTAGTTCCAGAGAAAATATCCCAGATCAACAGCTTTTCTCAGCATGCATAATGGGCGCATTGGGAAAAGCTGTTGACTCAATCAAAAATTCGGGACTTGAAGAGTTAAATTGGAAACGCGGGTGCCTGTTTTCAAACAGCCATTCAAGAGGTCAGAGTCATCAGGAGACGTCAATTTAAAAAAAAAAAGATGGAACATTTGATTTGTTACAGTAGACACTGTATGGCATTCAGGGCCTTTTTTTCATTAGAAAGCTGTTAATCAAAACCCTTGAATATTGCACAGAATTTCAAACGTGTATGACAGATAAAAATAACATCTCTTGTTTATGGCTACAATATATGTTCCGTATTTGCCAGCGTGTTGTGCTTTATTAGACAAATGCTTCCCCTGAGAAGAAGTAAATCATGCAAGTGCCTTGAATGCGCCAGTCGTCCATTATGGTTTAAGAGAAGCCATTTATCTGTTACACAAGTTCATCGTACACAAAAGGAAAAGTTGTCTCTTATGGCCCTTTAATAGTTTCATGTGCTATATTACATTAAATGTGGCAGAACATACTAACGTTTATTTTCTTTCTTTGGAAAATCGCAACTCAGATCATGAATAATATGGGATTGTCAAAAAAATAGATGTCTGTTATGTTTCCTGTTATAAATATCTGCTTCTTTTTTTTTCATTTGCTGCCAGTTTTTAAAACGTGAAATGGAGCCTTTGTGCAGGAAGTTTTGTTACGTTGTCTATTAGCTTGGTTAACTCATTCCATACCAGTCCCTGATTTTCCCGTACATTAATTTAAGACGTCAGTTGCATCTTTAAATTCTTCATGAAAAGAGCTTTCATCCAAGTACCAACATGCCTATAGTCTTAAGTCAGTGGTTCTGGCACTGCCTGGCAAGTCATGCTGCAGCTGCCCTTGCGGCAGCTTCAGCATGACTTGCCAGGCAGTGCCAGGACCACTGACCAATGCTTGTCATCATAGATGGAATGAGTTAAAAATGCTGAAAGCTTTTCAAGCCCGTGTTTAACTCAGACTGTGCAAGGTGTGAGAAGTCATGTTTTGTGATTGCTTCATTGTGGCCAGGATTAAAATTGTGTTACAAACACAAGGATGTACAGTAGTCCCTCCTTTGAGAGACCGCCTCTAGTGCCACCCAAAAGGCGGTCACATAAAGCAGGTGGTCCTTCAAAGGAGGTATAAATAACATGAAAAGTACTACAGAAAGACCTGACAACTGTGGTCTCTCAAAGGAGGTGGTCTCCCAAAGGAGTGGTCTTTCTAAGGAGGGACTACTGTATAACATGCAAGAAAAACTGATCATTGTGACATTGCTGCTGAAACATTAATTGTCAGACAGTGCATCAAATGAATATGACTTAATTGTCAGGCAATGCACCGAACATGACCTCTTCGGTAATATATCAAACATGATGCAAGCAATGCATGAAACATGACTCGTCAGGCAATGCATGGAATATCGAATGACTTGTCTGACAGTGCATATAACATTGCAATGTACCAAACGTTTTCTTTTTCTTCTTTTTTTGCACCAAACATGACCTGTCAGATAATGCATGCAACATGATCAGGCAATGCATGGAATGACTTGTCTGGTAATGCATGGAACATGACTTGTCAGTCAATGCACCAAACATGACTTCAGATGTGGGCATTTTGAGGGCAGAGGCTATGAAGCCGGCACATGTATTTACTCATGCAAACTGCAATACCTATGCCATTTTAGGACCTAAGAAAAAAAAAATTACTATGAGTACATTTGTACAGTGAAACCTGTCTTAAAAGACCATTTCTATGGTTGAACAAACTGCTGTTTCAAGAAAGGTGTCCTCCCATCGCAGTTTTATGTACATATATATTTATAACTTGAAAACTAATAAGTATAGATGTGGAGAAGTTAGTCTTTAAAGCGAGGTGGTCTCTCATTATTATGGTATCCCAAGACAGGAACCACTGTAGCCGGTAAGCAGCGAGTTGGGTAATCATTGGCGTCACTGTCATTGAGTGCCTCCCTTTGAATTCTTAGGCTTGAAATTAGATGGGCAAAAAAAAAAAAAAAAAAAAAAATTGAGACCAAAAAGATGATGGCAAAACTGTTTCTGAGAGACTTCAAAACCACAGGATAACACAAGAAACAGATGAAGCACTATACAGTTTGACAGCATTTCTGTTTGTACCGCTGTGGACAAAAGCAGGTGCCTCGAGCTTGATGTGATCAAATGATCCACCAGTTTTCTAAAAGGTTGTTACCGGAGGTTACACCATTGTGTCTGGTTACAGCGGGGTGTCACTGATTGTTAACTGTCAAAAAAAGAGTATATATGGAAGATTTTAAAAGCATTGGGAATAAGGCCACAGGATGATGTTGAAGGAAAAGCGGGAACTCAAAAAACATGTCATCTTTGAATTTTGTAAAAAATAAACCAAACAGAAAAAAAAAAAAATCCTTTAAACAATCATTGTAGTTTGATATTCTCTTTAGATCTATATTGCAGTAACCCATTGCTGTCGCATTAACCCATTGCTGGGGACCATGAGACTCAGTCAGTAGCTGTCCTTGATAGATGTAAGGCACAATTTTTCCAACCCATATGCCAGGGAAAGCTGTTGACCTGGGGCATACCATCATGATAGATGTTATCAACATTTCTCAGCAAGGTTTTTTTTTTTCTGTTAACATGAAATTTGAGTACATAAATTACAATGTATGTTTTTTGTTGATTAGTGCACAAAAGGTGAAATTAAAGGGTTGGCTGTTCCACATACAGGCAGATATTTACAATACATGTGACCCATTGGTGTGGCATGTATGTGTATATGGGTTATATGTGGACATAAACACCTGGTGAACTCTCATACTGTTACAGGTACATGTACGTGACTGATTGAGACAGAAGCATTACCTGTGTTTAGTCACTACTCACAACATGTTGCTTGCGTGTTACCCGAATCTATAGGGTTTAGTGTTTGACTAAAACCTCCCTCAACAACAATCAACACTTGTAACTTTCGCTAGGAGACCAAAGGCCATTGAATCCCAGTTACAGTTGAACCTCGTTAATCCGAACACCTTTGTACCCCGGCGAACTGTTCAGATTAATGAAGCATCTGAATTACTGAATCACTAGTACTTGAATAATTCTGTTCCAGGAGAAATGTTCAGATTAATGAGACATACGGATTAATGAGGTCCGTATAAATGAGGTTCCACTGTATACCTATTTCAAAGTAATAAGGGGAAAAACTACATGAATTTTCAGTGGGTAATTGTATCACCTCTCCGTCATGGTATATTACTCTTAGGAGGCAGGAAAGTTGTCACACAGATAGAGGGAACATTGTATGCATTAAGAGTACAGTGGTCCCCCTCTTATAAGGTACCCCTCCCAAGAGGCCACCCGCTCTGCAGAGGCAATACCTCGGTGCAGTGAAACCTGTTTTGAGAGACCACCCTAGGGCAAGCCAAAAAGTGGTCACATAAGGCAGGTGGTCTGTCAATAGAGGTATAACATGGGAAAGATAGCAAAAGGGACATAGTAAACATGGTCTGAAAAGACAGGTGGTCTTTCATCATAGTGGTCTCTCAAAACAGGTTTCACTGTATTGGTATTTTCATTTCATTTTCTCTCTGTCAAGAGAGGCCACCCTTGTGTAGGACCACATTTCTGGCGCACTTGGGGTGACCTCACAAAATGGGTCGCACTAAGATCCAGGCAGATGAACTGTGCTGACACCGAGGAACAAAGTTGTCCTCTTGGGATGTTTGACACTGGTTACCTGAGTGAAATGCAGACGAGAGGATCGTTGGACTGGAATGGAATCGCAAGAAGAATATGTTGGTCTGTCATCCCAGTACAATGATGTCTGTCTTGTATTCTGTTGAGTGTATAAAGATGGAAGGTGTCCTCTATCATTTCAGGAATTTGATAATGTTGGAAGGTTCCCTGTTTGCATTTGATGGTGAAATTCAATATTGCTTTTCAAGATAGTAAAATATAATTAAGACTGTCCAATTTTTTAGCATGGAAAACTATTTCAACTGGTCAAATTTTTCAGTTTTCACCAGTTTCAGAAAACTGGTGATGTTTCATTTTTCTTTCTGTTTTGTCTATAACTTTACATGTATGTTCATGAAAGCCTTTTTAAAGATACAATCTATCATCCATCTGTTGTATAGAGAACACTTAAAGATAAGTCTGTTTTGTGGGGCTCATGAATATGTCTCAGTTGCTGGTGAATCAGTTTTCACATCACAGTCAACAAATTATCTGATATTATTTGACAAATTATATTGAATATACCAGACTGGACACATGACAAGGTGACTGTAACATCACCAGCTCCCCTGTAATACCATCAGCTTTTACAGCAACACAAGGTTCTCCAGTAGCACCACAAGGTTCCTCTGTAGGCGTAGAAGTTGTATAATTTTATTGAGGTGCAAGTTTGAGTCTGTGTATATAGACTCATTCGTCATACAGTCGCAAGTCACAGGAACACATGATAAAATGGCCAGGTACATAAACATGACACTACCACACAAGGACAAGTCAATACACCATAAAATAACAAAGTACATGAAAAAATGACAATTCACATTCCAAGCCAATTGACCTGAGCAGAAGAAAAAAAGAAAAAACAAACTTGCTCAAAAAGGTTCTATGCACGTGTTATAAGTTCTACATGCATAATAAATAGACCTCTGGCATGAGTTTCTGCACAGCGTACAACACAGTGATCATATGGTACCTTATGAGATATGAGATCTATAAAATCATTGAGTACTAGCACCACTTTATTTGGTTTGCATGTAGCATGACAAATTAACTCTTTAAGTGCCAAATTTTGTACGGAGTAAACAGCTTTTTTCTGTGCGCATTAGGCACAATGTGTGCTACTTGAATGAAAGGTCTTTTTTTACGAAGAACACGAATCTGAGATCCTAATGATAATTCAGACTAGCTTTGCTTTAGTAGATGGACTTTACACGTGATTAGCACGGAAAGAGTTCAGTGTTATATAGTAAGTTGCCAATCTCTGAGGTAACACCACCACAAGCACATGTATTTGAATACACAGTCAGTACAACTATGATTGCAGAACATAGCTACAATGAAGGTCATTGAATGAGCACCTACCGTACTCGCTGCCCTAATAGTCGCATGGGCGTAAAAGTCGCACCCCTAACTTTGGAGAGGGGAAAAGCCTCCTCAAAGACATGTTCGTCATAAAAGTCGCCCCCCAAAAACCGAAAAATGCCCCCACGCAAAACCTCAGGCAAGATCGTCAAGGGTCACAAGAAGCTATCGGTAACCATCCAGCTGGTGACAAAGATATTGATATTTAAGTTAAAAAGTTCCTATGCACCAAATAAATTCTACACACCAAATGCATGTGTATGGATCTCTGGCAAGTTTTCTACACAGCATACAGAGGTCATTGCTTGAGTATCTCAATATACAGTGTTCATATGGTATACCTTATGGCCTACAAGATCCATAAATCATTGGATACTGGCAGTTTTGGTTTGCACGTAGCATGGCAGATGAGGATGTTATATAGTAAGATGCCAGTGTCTGAGGTAACGCTACCACAAGTATTTGAATAAAAAGTCAGTAGAACTTATGACTGCAGAACCCGGCACGTTAAAGGTCAGTGTAACCCCACCAGGTTGCTGTATAGCAGCATCATGCAGGTTCCCCTGTAGTACCACCAGGTCCCCCTGTAATACCACCAAGTTCCCCTGTAGCACCAACAGGTTTCCCTGTAGTACCACCAGGTTCCCCTGTAGTACCACCAGGTTCCCCTGTAGTACCACCAGGTCCCCCTGTAATACCATCAAGTTCCCCTGTAGTACCACCAGGTCCCCCTGTAGTACCACCAGGTCCCCCTGTAATACCACCAAGTTCCCCTGTAGCACCAACAGGTTTCCCTGTAGTACCACCAGGTCCCCCTGTAATACCACCAGGTTCCCCTGTAGTACCACCAGGTCCCCCTGTAATACCACCAAGTTCCCCTGTAGCACCAACAGGTTTCCCTGTAGTACCACCAGGTTCCCCTGTAGTACCACCAGGTTCCTATATACATGTATCACAACCAGGTTCCCCTGTAACACCACCAGGTTCCCATATAGCGCCACCAGGTTCCTGTATAGTACCACCAGGTTCCCCTATACATGTACATGTAGCACCATCAGGTTCCCATGTAACATCTCCAGGTTCCCATATAGCACCACCAGGTTCCCCTGTAGCACAACCAGGTTCCCCTGTAGCAGCAACAGGTTTCCCTGTAGCACCACCAGGTTCCCCTGTAGCACCACCAGGTTCCTCTGTAGCACCACCAGGTTCCCCTGTAGCACCAGCAGTCTAAGTGTTCCCTCTTTACAATGGTGCCTACATATCTTCTTGTTGCATTAGTCTGCCATTGTGTGGCAGTTTTGTGCTACAGTGCCATTGAATGCCCGTCCGTGATACACAACTTCTTTCTTCAGTCTTATATAAAGGTAGGGCGAAAGGTTATTTTTCTTGTGAATAAGGGGATTTTTTTCCCCCTGTCACTGTGTCGGTTGTTCGGAAAGGTGTCTGTTTTATGCACAAATCTTGGCACTGTGATGTAGGGAGTTGCTCAGGAGACCCCATCTGAGTGTCATACCCCAGGTCAACAGCAAGCTTCCTTGGGACAGTTGGGTGTTTGGTATCCAGACCATCCAAGGCAAAACTGTTGATTCATTCTTGATTCAAGGGGCAAGGGGTTAAGGGCCTCAAGCAGACGTTGGCAGCAAACATTATGGTGCACAGGCTGAGGCCTTACCCTGCTGCAAACTCATTCTTCTTCATGGGGGCTTATGAGTGGGAAACCATTGTATAGGGTCGCAAAATGCCAGGGCCCAGAGGGTTAAATGAGGCCTTACATGTGCATGTGTATGGGTGGATACCCCAGACAGTGTGTCCTTTTCAGTCTTTCAGTCCTGTACATTGACACTCTGCTCTAAATTGCTTTAATTTCACCATATTCTTATTTTCACTTATTTTGCTGATGGCACAAAACCATGAAAATAAAAATGCAATAAAATAGTACATTAACATTTGTTTGAATACATAGTGTGTCCAAAGTAGTGAAATTAAAACTGCAGTGAAGTGTGAAAAATACAAAAAAACATGAAAATTTAAACACATGAAAATAAATCAATTTGCAGTACATGTGTATCCTGCATCAGGACCCTCACACCCAGGTGCTTGATTTCATAGCTTTAAGTGGAGGTTACTTTGAACACAGAACATCTTGCTTCCCCCACCTTACCTGACATAGAAAGACATATTGAGAAATGGCTATCAGAGGTCATAGAACCTAAAGGTGTCTGAGAGGAATCTCAAATGAATAGGTGTCAAATGACAGTTAAATCACTTGTCCAAGGATGCAGAAGGTGTAAGACTGGGTGGAACTTACGTGCAGTAAATTAAACCAAAAAAAAAGAAAGTGCAATGAAAAGAAGCATGGATGAATTTAAGAGGCAACAATTTATATTAATGTGATCATGAACATTCAGAAGTTGTTTGTGGGTTTTTCCCCCGTTCATAATTTTTGTAGAAAGTCTCCGTAGGGGTCATGCAAGGTCACATTGTGCTCTGTAAGGCCAGTCTCCATTTGAGATATACGAGAAGTGATGGGGAGCAGTCATTGTTCGGCTAATCTGTTGCCCTTGTACAAAGAGAGGATGGTATGCCATGTTATGGTGGCATGAGGATCATATATCACGACGGTCTGTGCACTGACTTCTGACTATATTCTGCTCTTGGAAATCAACCTTCGTTCAATTTAATCTTGGTGATGTTACATTTGGAGCATTTTGTTGGGGGGCTCAGAATTGTTTCAGGCACTGCAGAAAGCAAACTTTAATCCCGGTAAGTGTATAGTGTCCTGATGTTTTTTTGTGTGTGCAGAAACTATGATTCACTGCACAGCAAACTGCATTGAAAAGTGAGATGCTCGGCAGCACCGGGATGCCGTGAGACAAATTGTACTCAGAGCTGACAGGTCCTTTAAAAAATCCAAAGTGCATTGTTTGTCATACCTCACCATACATAATTTACAGAGTGTAAAAATGTCTGTGAATAATTCATTATGCTCCCCCCAAAAAGAAAAACAAAACAAAACCAAAACAAACAAAAAAAAAAAAGAAAAAAGAAAAAAAAAAAAAAAAAAAAAAAAAAAAAAAAAAAAAAGCTATCCTTCACCACCTTAGGATTAACCTGTTCCAGGCCAGAATGGGATTTGAGTTAATAGCTTTCCTTGATGTGGGTTGGATGCGATGTGCTTAACCCATGCTAGCCAGACAATCTGCTGCCCTGGGCATATGCCGAAATGATGGGTCTCATCCACAATGCTTGGCAAAATGTTTGCAATTACTTTGAATTGATGTGAAACTTAAAATTTTTAAGCACCGTGTCTGTCTGAGCCACAGTAAAAAATTGTTTTCTTGTGTAAGATACCCCCCAAAAAGTATTCTGCTTTTTCTCAAAATGAGAATGATTTTCTTGTTATGAGAAAGAAATATATATATATATATATATATATATTCATAACAATTTGTGTTTCATGGAAAAAAAACCCTCTTTCACTCGAAAGATTTTTCATATCTTATTTCAAGAAAAAAGTTTCTGAAGTTTTTTCTAGAAACAAGATTTTGAAAATCTTGGGAGTGAGAGAGGATCTTTTCCCTTGAAACAAGAATATTGAAAATATATATCTATTTTTTTTTCTTATAACAAGAAAATTGTTCTTATTTTGAGAAAAAGCAGAATACTTTTCGTGGTTATCTTGATCAAGATAATGATGATTTTTTTACTGTCAACAGTTTTCCTCAGTATGCTGGCTGTAGCTATGCTGGTACTTGAATGAAAAGTCAGTTCACAAAGAAAACAAATCAAGTATTGTTTTGTCAATTCAGAGAATATCACCTATATATTGAGAGGTTTGCAATAAAAGAGTTAAAGCTGATGACAATGTATATCCCGGCTCTCTTGTGAAATTTGGGGGAGGTTAAAATAACCCTTTCTCTTCTTTATATACTCGTGGGGAAAAAAGAGGCTACCCCTATCGGTTTAACATAGGCTGCTTTTAATATTAGTTTGCATAGAAAATATGGATGCCACATAGAATGTTATGCAATACAGACAGAATACCTGTGAGTATGACCTGAGCAGTCACAGAAAAAGGAAATGTCCTGGAAGAGAGATTATGGCAAGAAAGTACGGAAAGTGTATCTGGTATTGGGGTGCCTGTGGCCAATTTAAGGACACTTCAGACACCAAAAACCCTAGGATGGGCGATTTCGAGAATTTAACGTTTTTAACAAGTTAAATGCCCTTTCCGTACGTCGGCAAAATTTCAATTTTGTAACTAAATTAGAAATATGAAAAAAAAACGCAAAAAAACACACAAGTGTGTGGACACCTGAGCGACCATGTGTCATTCTTCTTGTTTTCATCGGCAAGCGGAACAATGCCACCCGTCAATCATACTTAACAGTCGGCCACGTGACCACAGTTAGCAACGGACCAAAGTGAGGCAGGTATCATGGCGGCGCCCATGAGGCGAAACCAGGCGACATGCCGACAGCGTGTTTGTAGACAGAGAAATGATGCGAACATGCAACCATATCACAGCCTTAGTGGTTTACTTTATGATTATCCTGCTTGTTTTGCGTTCAGACGAAGGAAGACATTAATGTTCAGGACCAGCAGGAATCGATAGACGATCTCCCATCAAAGGCTGTGCCGCGATGGATTGCCTTAGTGGCCTCGCGCATCAAAGAAAGGAGTAAAAAAATTCAAACAAAATTCACCAAGCTAACTGTGAACTTTCATTGCCAAGCTTGAGGTCACGGGGCCCAGAAGACACGCCTCCATGACGTCACACTCTGAAACCAGACTGACTGTCGCCGTTTGACAGATAGCTGAAGAATGGTTTCTGTACTTCAAAGGCTCTTTTATTCATGTGATGGGTAAATAATTGATTGACAACCACAGAAAATGTTCAGGGACGATGTTTACTCCATATTGTATAAATGTCAGCTCAACTTGAGCAAAAGGCATTGTTTTAGAGTCAAATGACCAACATCAAAAGCCTTTGAAGCTCATTTTCTCAGAAAGGAGAATAGGATGGGAACCCCACTAAGAAATGGTTATTCCAGGAAAACGGCTGGGCGAAATTTAATCCGGTAAACGGCCTTTGACTTTGTATTGTCTGAACTGCAAAAACGATTCAGCGATTTTCGAAATTTTGCTTCGTTCTTTTTCTGTGAAATGAAGAAAATGAACATGCGGGAAATCAAAGGGAAAATTGAAATGTCAAACTTTGAGGATGGATAGCGGAAAAACTAAGCCAAACATGAAAAATCGTAGGATCGTTTTTTGTTGCCAATATGTCAGGATTGAGATAAGAGTGTAATTTTGATTTTATCACAGATGGTTAGTGATTTATATCGACATTTATGGGATCGATGGTTTGCGGTCAACTTTGGATTGTTTATTCAACAATTAACATCGCAGACACCTAAACACAGGATATATAAATTCTTTGGATTATGACGATTACATACATATATGATTTGTTATCCTGACGCAAAGATATTTTGAGTTATGACCGATTAAAGTGGGATATTTTTTTGGTGTCTGAAGTGTCCTTAAAGGGCCATTGGCAGTACAGGGATCAATGTAAACCCACGATGCCATGGTGTGTGGGTCACTCAAAGCTCTCCGAATTTGACCAGGAGCATCGGTGTTTTGGAGGGTGATCTCTCCCAGTGTGAGGTTGAGTGGGGATTGGGGTGGCCCCTGTTTTGCTCCCAGTAGTATACTTATGTATGGAAGATTAAGCACACGTTTGACATGGGAGGGGTCATCCGTAGATGTGAAAACTGAAAGTTGTAGATACTTAATCACATGCACTGTCAAGCTACACTCAGAGAAATCCTCTCTGACACTGATGCACTTTGTAGTTGCCATCAAAGATCTCCATTTCTCAAACAGGTAAACTTTATGGTTACCTTGCGTTGAGTAATAGTGTGTTCGATAAGAATGGAGGTTGCAAAAAAAAAAAAAAAAAGAAAAAAAGAGGTATCAAGCAGTCTTATCAGCTTACCTAGCCTAAGGATTGACTTCTGTCAAGTGTTCAACAAAGACTAGAGGTTCATGGTGATATTATGGAGAGTAGTCATACCCAGTAACATTTAGTCTCGAACTAGTTCTGATCAGCTGTTTCTTGACAGGGGAGTTACCGAGCAGCTTGTTTCATAAACTTTCCCTTGAAATGAAACTTTTTTTCCACACATGTTCCCTTGATTAGAGACTTTTTCCAATGGAGATCTTGTGAAATGTTTTGTTTTCACAGCCTTCTTCTTCTTCTTCTTCTTCTTCTTCTTCTTCTTCTTCTTCTTCTTCTTCTTCTTCTTCTTCTTCTTCTTCTTCTTCTTCTTCTTCTTCTTCTTCTTCTTCTTCTTCTTCTTCTTCTTCTTCTTCTTCTTCTTCTTCTTCTTCTTCTTCTTCTTCTTCTTCTTCTTCTTCTTCTTCTTCTTCTTCTTCTTCTTCTTCTTCTTCTTCTTCTTCTTCTTCTTCTTCTTCTTCTCTTCTTCCTTCTTCTTCTTCTTCTTCTTCTTCTTCTTCTTCTTCTTCTTCTTCTTCTTCTTCTTCGTCTTCCTCCTCCTCCTCCTCCTCCTCTTCCTCCTCCTCCTCCTCCTCCTCCTCTCCTCCTCCTCCTCCTCCTCCTCCTCTTCCTCCTCCTCCTCCTCCTCCTCCTCCTCCTCCTCCTCCTCCTCCTCCTCCTCCTTGCAGTTGGAGCTTCAGGAAATCATCTTTTTGGGAGGATGGGGTGGATGAGTGGGAGTGCTTGTGGCAGTGGTGAAAAATGTCAGACTTACTTTTTGAAAATGTCCCAAAGAAATGTGCTTTCAGTGCATATAACAGAACTGATGGTAATAGGACTCACCGACCAAATTTTGAACTTCATCCTCTATGGTTTCAGTTTAAATATATTTCATCAGGATGACCCTATAGTGCATCAAAATGAATTTTTTTTCATTTTCTTGGCAGTCATGCCACAACAGCTGCCCATGTGTAGGCCTATGTGTTCGCATGCGAAGCAGGTAACACTACAGCCACTGATTGATGTCAGGTATGTTCATTGTGAAATTAAGACACTTGGCATGAGGGAAATGTGTATAATATAATATGATACCTCCAGTTAAATATACTGGTTAAACTACTTATTGGGAGATGATTTAAATGTTATAAGTATACATGACAGTTGATGTCAAGAAAGGAAGATTCATTTACTTGGAGAACTGAGAGAAAAAAAAAAGGGATTATAAAATCTGATATTCCAAAGAGTATATCTCCTACCGTATCAGCAATCTTAAAGCCCAGACGGTACTTACAAAGATACATTAACTATCTGCTTGACTGGTAAGACTGCATTGAAAGTTTACCCAGCCTGATAACTAGATTTACTGCGTGCTCATTCAGTGGTCACCAAGCAGAAAGATTGCTTTGAGTGCTCAAAGGCATGTGTTCATACCGTAGGATGTGTGTGGAGGATGTTTCTCTCTCACAGGACCACCTGGGAGAGTGGAAGTTTGGGAGTACCTTACTTAGCTGCAGATGATATCTCTTATGATATTATTTATACAGGAGTACAGATAAACCTGTGAAGACACTGTGTTTCAACTTCTGCCCCTCTCCCCCCAAAAAAAACCAAAACAAAACAAAACAAAACGAAACGCACAGTACCCGAACTACAAATAAGCAAGGCCCAATTGGATTGACTGATTGGTTGCTTGCGAGAAATATGTCAGGTGCAGCAGTTCTAGATAGAAAAAACAGTTGAGCGGGAAGGAGAGCTGTGGAATTATCTACTTTTTAAATTTTACCGTTGTGCAGGCTGCGACGGTGCACATTTAACAAAAACTGAGAAAAGGAAATGGCTTGTGATCAATCTTATAAAGTATGCTTTTGATAAAAAAAATGTTCTGAAAGTAGCAAATTTGAAGTGTTAATGAAAGATTTGAACCTGAAGACCATCAAAAGTCTACACAGATGAACTATTAAGTAGATTGACAGTCAATCATTACAAAAGGATGCTGTCACAGAGATGTTTGTCTGGGCTGTCAGTGGCCCCAGCAAATCACCCTTTGCAAAGAGGTAGAGAAGGGTGAGGCAGAAATATACACCTGTGCACAGGAAGGTCGCCCTCATGTGCAAGGGGCAGACAGTCACACAGACAAGATTCCTGTCATTCCAAGACTGGTGTCCTGCGTCTTCTGCGTCTTACTGTCACCAGATGGCACTGCTGGCTGATACAAAGTGTTATGGCAAATTTTAATTGTAAGACTGTCCCCCAAATTTGGTCTTTAAAGAACGTGGATTTTCGTTTTATTGGCTAATGGGGCTGGTTTTGGAAGATGGTGTTTTTGATATCAGATGTCATCTGGTAATTTTTAATTAATGGGAAAAGTTTGCCTACAGATACACTGGTGTTAAGTCACTCCTGGTTGAGATTAAGCTCATGTGTTTGCAAATGTCAAAGTGAAACTAAAAGTACATGACATTTAGAGTCAACTGAAAGCAAGAAGTTAAGTGCTAAAGTTGCAGGTTAGCTGAAACAAGGGGCAAATTGTTGGTTTCTGTACCGGGGAAAGGGTAAATGTAATCTCATCATTGAGTCCCCCATGAACCCTTAAGTGCTAATGGAAATACATGCACTGACACCTATCTTCAAAGACCTCCTCCCCCTACCCCACCCCACCCCCTCTTCTCTTCCCAGACTGATTAAATTATGGTTCCTCAAGACAGAGGGTCTGGCATTTGGAGGTAACTAGAAATTAAATGAAAAGTACATGTACATTGTTGAGTATGTTGAAAAGATTGGAAACAAATTTGGGGGTCTTTTCTTCAAATTGGGAAAAATAAAAATGTCCCTGAAACTATGGTAGATTAATCCATGATTGTAATTTTATACAAATGAAAAGCAAAGACTTGCTGGTTAGACCTGTCACAATGTCATCTAAGAAAACAGTATTCCAAAAGTGTGATACATAGAGTTATTATGTCAGGGGACTTTCCAGGGGATATGGTTTTTAATAAACCATTTTGCCGTACTCTGCCAAACCATGAAGGTAATGGAGTTATTGATTCTCTTTGTTTTTCTTGCTAATGGATGAGAATCATCATGTTAAACCATGGTCAATCCAGCACAACTTAGTTTGTCTTTGAACTTGATGCTTTTACCACCTTTGGTCACTCGTGATTTCTCTACCAACAATGATTCCTCTTGAAAGAAAAATGGTAACTCCCTGTCATCCATGTAAGATTCTCTATTTTGTAGCTTATGGTGTTTTTTTCTTTATCAAGAGAAAATTGCAAATAGTTCCTTGATATTGATTAGGTGCAAGAACAATTAACCCAAACCAATGAACGTTTTCAAGTCCGTTGTAGCAAGGAGGCTCTAGCCTCCTTGGTTGTAGTCCAAGGGGACAAGGGTTAAGTTGTGATTACCATATTGACACGGCAGTGTGTCCTTATTATAGCTTTCAGTGAAATGTTTGAAGTGAGTTGAATTAACAGTTAATTAAATCAAATGAGTAGATGTCGTCACCGGCGTTGGTTTGTCTGTAATTACGAAGAAGGAGCAACATTGGAGAAAGTGTTGTAAATGGCACGTAGCCATCAAGGCGTATTTCCCATTTTTGTCTTGGATCAATGGGATACATGCCGTAAATGGTGGATACCCCAAGTACCATCTCACATAAGTCTGCCTGAAACCAAAGAGGGGCAATTGGGTGTCTACCCATTTGTGTGTCAATAGTAACCATTTACCCTGAATTGGACCAGAGACCCGTATCACGTACTCCCCCTGTCAGGGAAACTTGTGATTTGAAAATAGTATGATTATATGCCACCTACTCATTATGCCCCAGAGGAGGGGCCTATAGTAATCCATTTTTACATGCATCCATGTGTCTGTGTATATGTCTGTCCGTCCGTCCGTCCGTCCACTTTTCCTGTCCAGGCTAAAAAACGTGAAATTGTATCAGTATAAAATGAGTGCATAAAGGAGGAAGGACAAGACTTGAAAACATTGGGGTTCAAATTCATGCTTGTCCTTCAACTTAGATTAATGAAACTTTACACACAGGTGCATCCAAACATAAGGGTGTGTCATGAACCAAAGTTAGGTCAGTAGGTCAAGTATCTGGGTCACAGTGACAAGTCCTTGCAAAATTGTGTCCGGGCTATTATTCCTTTACTGTGTAACTTATTTTCATGAAACTTGACACACATATATCTTAACCTAAAGGTGTGTCATGAAACAAAAGTAGGTCACTAGGTCAAGTATCTGGGGCATTGGTATTTGTGTCTGGGCTATAATTTGCTTGTCCTTCAACTTAGATTAATTAGACTTTATACACAGGTGCATCTTGACATAATGGTGTGTCATGTACCAAAAGTAGGTCACTATAGGTCAAGTATCTGGGTCACAGTGATATATCCCTGTAAAATCTTGTCTGGGCTATTATTCCTTTACTGTGTAACTTAGTTTTATGCAACTTTACAGACACATATACCTTGACCTAAAGGTGTGTCATGAAACAAAACTAGGTCATTATGTCAAGTATATGGGTCACGGTGACACTTTCAGGTAAAACAACATTACACTTCTTGCACGGACTGCAATTCTGTTGTCCTTCAACTTAGAATCATGAAACTTAACACACCTGTGTATCTAGACACGAGTGGGTCATGCATAAAAGTAGGTCACTACATCAAGTGAAGTACATTATCTGGGTCATAGTAATACCCTATTTTTATTGACTACAGTCATTCCATAATGAGACCTGTGATTAGCAAAGTTGTAAATGAGGGGGGGGGGGGGGGCATGGATGCAGCAATCTCTGATTGCCTTTTAATTTAAGATTTACTTTAGGGTCTCAAAAACAAGTGATTTACATCGTGTATTTCTTGTCACAACAGACCACTTGATGTTTTATTTATATATATATATACGCCACCCTGTTTAACCCTTTCCCCCTCAAACCGGCCAAAACCGGCTGATGGTCAAATGTTGTCTGCTTCAGTGTTTTCAACTAATTTCAACAGTTATGAAAAACAATTTGCCTGAGAAATGTACATGACACTTATCTAAATCACATGCCCCAGGTCAACAGCTTTCCTTGGCATAGTTTGGGCACTTAGTGCCCAACCCATGCGAAAGAAAGCTGTTGACTCAGTCTTAATTCAAGGGGGAAAGGGTTAAATCATACCCGGGCGGCAAGAGACAGGGTTCTTGCTGTGACCCTCTGGGCCCAACATTTTGTTACACTATTAGTTGAACACATTTCATTCCAAGTCAATTCCTGGCTTGGATCAGTGGCTTTTACTGAGCCTTGTAAGGTGAAGCTGCCCGTGTAGTGCCAGAGAAGACTTGGTAGTGATATGGAAAACTTAAGATGATCACATGACTTGCTAGTACATGTACAGTACATATACTTTCAGTACGCATTCCTTGAGTAAGTAATTTCAGGATACAATTCATATTAATTTCAGAATATAGTATAAGTGTAAATGATTCTTTTGGTATTGAAGGAGTCAAAGCTATTTTTTTTTTTTTTAATTTTTTTTTTCTTGGTCCTGGCCAAGAGGGTGAATAAGATGTGTTGTAGAAGAACAGTGGTTAATGTCAGCCTCATGATGGGTAATAGCCATCTCATGTTCAATCAGTGTCTATGTAAATCTTGTATGACAGCAGAACTCCCTGAAGGACAGGAGAGACACATACTTGTTGATAAAAATGACAACGTGGCGTGAATCAGAACTGCAAAGCTTATCTAAAAGTGTCTGTCTAAATGATGGCTGAATTATTGAATCTTTGTACAAATAGCCATAAATCAGTAATACATACAAGAAAACATGCTATATGTGTTAACATGAGGCAGACTAATACACGTTTATTTAAAAAAAAAAAAAAATGGATGGAATTTTGACCCTTTTGACATGTTGTCTGTTGCAAAATTAACTCTTAACCCTTTTCCCTAAAAGTGGCCCAAACCGGCTGCTGGGCAAATGTCGTCTGCTTCAATGTTTAGAGTTTCAACAATAATGAAAAAAAAAAAAATTGGCTGCTTTAAAAAAGGCAACCAATATCGTTGTGAACAGATGTAGTTTTCAAATATATTGACATGGTGTTGAAAGTAATATGAAGCGCTGTTCGACCCCTTTTTGCTTTCTGCATATGTCAATATCTGTGTAGCATCTCGTGTTGTGGGCAGTAATGGAGGCAAATCAGTGGCACTCAGTATGGGTAATTGGTCCTTTCTCAGCCAGGGATTTTTGGTTTTTACCCCTCGGCCTTCTAGGCTGGAGGGGTATTGTCATCATGTACATGTCCGTCCGTCCATAACAGTGATTCAATCACCTAACTTATTAATTAGATAATGTTCCAGATTCATGGATATCACAAAAGCGATATAGGCCTACTTTCTACTTTTGCTATAAACTCAGCTGACAAACTACTCAGAAGAACCAAAATAGTGGTAGGCCTACCAAATGCCCTTCTTTTTTTTTTTTTCTTCACAGAAGTAATAAAATTTTGAATTTGAGTGGTTGGGCCTATACATATTGGAAACACTATAGTCTATATTTAATGAAGCATATTTCAAAGGGTGAGCGGACTGGTTTAAAACCACCAGTTACCTTTTGTGGGTGACTGCCTGTCTCAAGTCAGAAATGAAATTTGTTCCTTCACATTGGCATTGGGAGATGAGTGTTGATGCTTTGGTAACTCTGGAATCTCTTTGCTGTCATTGTTGGGTTTGATATTTATGAATATGAGTCATGTTTTTCTACATGAGTGTATCATAGTGGAGATGTCCGTCTATGCCTTGTTAATGCCATATCTCCAAAAATACTCACTTTACAGAAACCAAATTTTTATCACAGGGGGCCATTGAAGTGCTTCAGGTGCCTATCAAAAAGTAGGTCACTAGGATATATATTTAGATCACAGTACTACATTAAAGAAAAAAATGGCGTTAACACAATATCTAAAAAAATATTGAATGAAGTGTCATCAATTATTCATGACAGTTGGTCCCAAGGAAGCCTCAGAAGCCTATCCAAAACTAGGTCACTGGGTCAGCAGCGGTCACTAACTGTCAACAATTAACTTAAGGTACGTTGACAAGCAGATTGAGTGGCAATTGTAAATGAGATCTATATAAAATAACATGCCCGAAGTCATTGGCGGTCATTGGCACTGGGTGGACACTTGAACAGTGCCCAACCCATGCCAAGGAAAGCTTTTGACTCAGTCTTAAATTCAGGCATATTCAAGATAGAAAAGTTAATGTGGTGGACCTTCAGTCATTTTGGATTCTTTTTCTTTCTTTCTTTCTTTCTTTCTTTCTTTCTTTCTTTCTTTCTTTCTTTCTTTCTTTCTTTCTTTCTTTCTTTCTTTCTTTCTTTCTTTCTTTCTTTCTTTCTTTCTTTCTTTCTTTCTTTCTTTCTTTCTTCCTTCCTTCCTTCCTTCCTTCCTTCCTTCCTTCCTGTCTGTCTGTCTGTCTGTCTGTCTGTCTGTCTGTCTGTCTGTCTGTCTGTCTGTCTGTCTGTCTTTCTTTCTTTCTTTCTTTCTTTCTTCCTTTCCTCCATCCTCTTCCCCTTCTTCCATTGCTTGCTTTCTTTCATTATTTTTCTTTTTTGAGTGGATGGCTGGTTTGCCTAGTACCCTCTTTCAGTACAAGTCCATGTTGGTTACTTTAATTAAAGTCACATACCTTTTATATTTTTTTCATGTTTTTGTGTAGTGTTTATCTTCATAGTTATTAAAAATATATGTTTACATTCACTTGCTGTTAAAATTCAGTTCTCCCATTTTTTATGTTTTTAAGGGTCTGCCCCATGGGGGGGGGGACCCTTTATGTTTTCGGGTCCATTCATCCATTTGGATGTCCATCTGGATGTGCACATTCTCGTTTCCGATATATCTACAGAATGCCTCCATGTATTTTGCTCAAATTTGGCAATATGCTTATCTTACTGACAAGATAAACTGATTAGACTTTGGTGTTGCCATGACCTAATTTGAGCAAATGGCGGACCTTCAGTCAACATTTTGCATTGAAGGTATGTCTAGTTTTTCAATGTAAGTCTGAGGTATTTTTTTTTTTAATCTTCTTTTTTTATTTGCAATATTCAACCTATTCAATTCAGAATTCCAACGAACCGGGAAACCTGAGATTTATGGGTACGGCTATTTTGTGTGGCCCCAATCAACATTCAAGGCAAACAAATGACACTATACCAACCACAGCCTGACAGTTGTAGAGACATAAAAGGCAGGATTTGTATGCCTTGACAGGAACAACAGGGTCATTACAGGGTTCTTTCCTGAAGATAAGGGAAATTATTATAATACTGGATTCCTGGTTTAAAAAAAAAAATGTTTTACAAATGGATTCCCCCTCCCCACCACACCCACAATGCACAGATTTTTATTTAACACTTTCCTAGCCATGACAAACAAGACTGGACAATGGATTTTCTAGGTGAACTTTCCCCGTGTCTCAGGGTACAGTATTGTGGCAGATCTTTTCTGAAACTTTCAGAGAAAATATTTTGTGAACTACCCAATGTCCAAGAAAAAGATACAGTACATGACATCTAAAATCTGAAGTAAAAAAGGCAACTCTTAAACTTTTCAATTTGTACTCAGTTAACATTGATATTTACAGGGAGAGTTGATAAGGATAAAAATGCATTGAAAATCAAATTTTAAAGACCAGCTTAGCTGAAAAAATTCCACATTTTAGAAAGTTGACTTTCATTGTAAACATTCTCAGTGCTGTTATTAGTTAGTTATTTGTCAAATGGACAAAGTTCAGCCTTTTCTCTCAAATACAAAAGAAAAAAGGACCCCCATAACCGTATACATGCATTCGGACGGTGTCATTCAAATAGGAAATGAATATATCAGACAAGGCAACAGAGAACATGACAAAATGAATCACCTTTTAAAGTGAGTTAAGTTGAGGCATCCCGTGGCTTTAATTTCCTCTCATTGCTACCTGCATGAAATGAATAATGTGCACTGAGGAAAAACAAGGTCAAGTGTTCTCAGCGTGACGCCTGCCTCGTGTTCACTCGTTCAGGGTCTGTACGTCCAGATACCGAAACGCCGTCAACATCAACTTTGTAAGATAAATCTCTCCCCAACAGAGAACATTTTGAATGATAATTGTAGATGGGACCTGTCATGATATTGCCCCAGGTCAACAACTGTCTTCAGTGCAGTGAATATCTGGTCTGCCCTAAGGAAACTTGTTCATGTAGAATGCAGTCTAACATTAACCAGGAAATTCAGGGGCTCAATCCTCCATTTAATTTAACTCGCTGCAAATGTCTCCAAAATCAGAGTTGAAAATATTTTGCTTTTTGTTTTGTACAGAGCAAGGACAAAGTGTGCAACTTGATTTAATGACTGCGTTTACTGGAACAGAATATTATTGATTTTGTCAAAAGTGCCTTACAAAATGTTGGTACAGAGAAAATGAGGTAGGTCAGTCTAATTATGGGCTTTCGGGTTAAAATTTGTTAAGTTTCTGTCTATTCTGCGCACACTTTTGACCTTTCTACTTCATGCAGAAGTGACATTAATCATATTGCTACCACTTCTGCTTTACTTTGCGAGGCTCATAATTGAGTTTTTACTGTCCAGTCCTATTATTTTTAAACAATAGAAGATGGATTTTATTTATTTCAATGAGTAAATTTGACATGATTGAGATGTATGCGTGCATTGTACATAATAAATTTTGCACATGTGATGAATATTTTATGTTTAGGGGTATTTACATTGTAATACAATATGACTCTTTGTCACACTATTTTGGTGACACATTCGCTTTGTAAAAAATCAAATTTAGAGAGGCAAGGAAAAAAAGTGCCCAAATTGTCTGAACAGATTGTATAAAGGTTGCTGAGAAAGCAAAGTGGTGTTGCCAAGAGCATCATGGCACAGGTTGTACAAAATAACCAATTACTCCTTTGTGCGTGAAAATGTATTACAGTGAAACCTGTCTTGAAAGACCACCTCTAGGGATGACCAAATTGTGGTCTTTCAAGACAGGTGGTCTCTCATAGGAGGTACAAATAACAAGAAAAGTGATAAACAAAGTATGTTGAAAAGTGGTCTTCCAAGACAGGTGGTCTCTGATTGGAGTGGTCTCTCAAGACAGGTTTCACTGTATAGCTTTTGATTTGTACGTAAATTGAAGGCGTCAAAATTGAGTAAATTATGATAATGACGTGTAATATGATGCTTTTGGTGACAACCTTCATACAAGATGTTGACAACATCAGTGCAAAGATCAGAGGGGACAATATTTAACTCTGCCCTCGAAGAAAAGAAGTCCATTTCAAATATATTTACTTTATGGACTGGAATATTAGTCATAAAATTAAGAGACAAATTCTGTTTGGGTCATAACTAACATGTACAGTTAGACTCTGTGTGTGGGTGGTGGAAACAAAAGATTGTAGTGTTGTAGGTTTCCAAAGTTACAGCATTTTGCTACAAAGTGACAGCTGGGAAAAACATAATTTTGTTTCAATGTGAGTAATTGTGCATGTGACATAGATGTTCTCATGTGCCAATGAACACCTTACTACTGGATTTCCTAATAAGGTTCACCAAAGTGTTTGACAAAGATCCTGTGATTTTCTTCGGAGCTGATCCGTGGAATTTAAATGTCAAAATATTTATGTGAGGTTGATGCGGGTAACACAGGGTTAATGAGACAGCTGTGTAGGACCACACAGTGACACACAGAGTCGAGAGACTGCCACACAGATGCTATGTGGCATTAGCCTCTGGGTATCACAGTTTCGTGTAACCCGTCAACTTTACGCAATACAGCGACAGAGGTGATATTTGGGTAGGGGGAGCAGCCGATTTGTTCAGTCTCTTTCAGGTTTATTTTGCCAGATCATGCTTTAATTTCAAAGATCAAACAGGTTTAAATTCACATCCTTTCTTTGCGGAGGTAAGTGTTTAGCCATCCTTGAATTTATCCAGAACTAAAAGGCCCAACAGCCATCCCTCCATCCAACCATCCATCCACCAACATACAAATAGAAAATATATATATTTCCATCTCTCAACCTCACCCCCAACAAACTACTGTATCTTGTGACCATGTCAATATTGTTATAATGATGAAGCAGAACATGCGTGTTTCCAGAAGGTATTTACTTATTAGTGATCAATAGACTGGGTGAAGGTGATTATCCATTGTGAAATGTCAGCTGATTATATTACAATGGAGTGCCCCGGGGACTCGTCCTACCTGTCACTCGCGCCTTATGTCAGCCTCAGACAGGACGGCCAGGGTCCAGGAGGCTTTAGTTTATTCTGACATGTTGGCATATAATATTGCCCAATTAGTAATATCCTCATTGTACCCAAATCACAGGTTTGTAGTGTCAAGGTGTGAACTCTTACGTCAGAGATTTTGCGTATCGTCTGGTTGCATTAACTCTGTGCAGGTGTCATTGAATGGAGTCGGTCTGTGGCACCTGAGGTCTATGATTTATACACCCATATGATACGGAACTGAAGATATTTTTTTTTCCCCATGTTCTCAAAAGTGAGTGTCAGTCCAGTTTCACTTTTGTAAGAGCACGTGTCACCACCACCACCCCCACCCCCCGAAAAAAAATATAAAAAAGATAAGTAAACAAAAAGAAAAGAAAGAAATAGATATGCTTAGTATGAAAGATATCTGTTGATCTATAATATCTGGGCTGGATCTGGATAGTCCAAACTAACCATATTTTTTACTTCTTTTGTCTACATGAGGGAATAAAAAGTTGATTGGCATGGGTTTACATCGAACATCTTGAGTTATGGGTAAGACTAATGCAGGTTAGAAATACAATGTAATTAGAAATGCCAGACAGAATTTTTTTTAATTTTTACTTTCTGGAAAAAATTTACAAGTATTTATTGTGTTTATGGCAGGAAACACTGAGCAGTTGTGTAGGACATGATAACAGATTTATGCATGTCAAATTTTGAAGTTTACAAAATAAGAAATGTGAACCTGTTATGGAATAGTAATGTGAGATTTATAGGAAATGTAACCAGAATGACCCAGTGTACAGTCCACAGTACACTAGATGATCCATTGAAAAATGTTTAAAGTTTGTACCAACAAGTCTAGACTGTATCGTTAAAGCATTTGTGATTTCTTTTTTTTTTCTTTTTGTTTCAGGTGGGGAAAGAGGGGAGGGGATGATATGGTGGTACAGTAGGACAGGAAGAGTTAAATTATAAATATGAGGGAGCATGCCTTGTTGTTTATAATTACACAGACAAAACTTACTTCCCTAGTCAGCCCAAGGGCTGCTCCCAGGCTAGGCCTCAGCTGGCAGGATTTGCAATTAGATTCCACATCAGGACTTGCTCGTTTACCTGGGGCTGGGAACCTTTCCATGACCTTTGACCCGAGGGCCTGACCCTTGGCTCTCTCTTTGTGACCTGTGAGATGTTGGCACAACCGGACCCGTCTGAAGTCTGGGATTCGGGCAGTGGAGGGAACAAAACTGTGAATTGAGTCTGGATGGTCCAATTGAGGTCTCAAGTGGATGCCTCACAATAGTAGCAACTGGGCTCCCATGTTATCTTTGTAATTTATTTGCTAGTGATGCCTTTTACCTGGGAAGAGAAAAAAACAACAACAAAAAACGGGAAACCAGACTGTCTTTCTCTCCACTTGTCAGCTGGATACAACTTGGGTATTTTATGGGAGTATAGGGAATGGGAGGAGACAAGGCAGAGCTGGGGCTCCAGATATCAATGGGATGTTGAGGGTTATAATTCTGTGGGAATTCTGTGACTTGTAACTGTGCAGTTTGGGACATTCCAATACTTGAGAGGGGTACCTGGTCAAGCAAGGATGATCGTCTATGTGATCTACTGGATTAAAGTTATCTGATATCTACGTGTATGTGAATATTTTTAAAGTGTGAAGTAGCAGTTTTACATGGTGTTCCACACAGCTTGTAATATACATGTACTCTGCAGCTTACGGTAGACGGAAGATTTACTGTGCTATTTTGGCTCCTTGCTTTGTAGCTCGGCTGACTTGTAAGTCAGCTGAGCTAATAGGATGGTCCGTCTACCGTCCGTCTGTCCGTCCGTCCATCCATCCATCCATCCATCCACATTTTTTACTTCTTTTCCAAAGGTGTCAGCTGGATTCACTTCATACTTGGTGATATATGTACCTTGGGTGGCTCTCTACCAATTTGTTCAAATGGTTATGGGACAGTGATTTTCGTATTTTTACCTCATCTGACTTGTCAGTCAGCTGAGGTTATATGGTGGTAAGGCATTTTTTGCGGTCCCATCTGTCTGTCTGTCTGTTGTCATCCAGATTTGTTTCACCTTGGTTGGATGTACCTTGGGTAGATCTCTATCAAGATTGTTCAAGTGGTCTTGCTCCATTGATTTTTGAATTTTTTTTTTTTTTTTTTTTTTTTTTTTTTTTGGCAAAATGTTGAAAAATTCCTCTTCTTCTAAAACTAACGAGCCAATTGCTTTGAAATTTCATAGGGACACTTCTGGGTCACCCCAAACCCTTTATTTGTTCAACGGGTAGCACTACAATTTTTTCCTACTTTTTTTTTTTTTTTTTTTTTGCGAGTTTTTGTGTATTAAGGCTAATTTTGACTGACTCTCCAAAACTGTCACTGAGATTGTTCTGACACTTGGTGGACATGTAGCTTGTAGGAAGGTTAAACAATGGTGGACATGCAGCTTTTGGGAGGATTAAACAAAGTTGTTCACTGTGTGGTGATATTTTGGATGTCTGATTTTCAACAATTTTTACAATTCTGGTACATGTTAGTTAATGCATGCATTCGCATTGATTACTCTGTAAGTCAGTGATGATTGCAATTTGCATTTTCAACTTCTTCTCCAAAACCATCTACCAGATTCACATCAAACTTGGTGGGGATGTACCTTTATTATTTTTGGATTTTTAATAATTTTTTTTTTTTTTTTTTGGGGGGGGGGGTAATTTTTTTGGCAAAATCTTCTTCTCCAAAACCACCAAGCTTGTGTCTTTGAAATTGCATAGGGGCACATCTAGGACATGCAGACTTAATTTGTTCAACAGGTGGCACTACAGTTTTTTCCCCCTATCTTTTATATTTTTTTGTGTTTTTGCTATTTTTGATTTCTGCTCTAAAACTGTCACACATATTCGTCTGAAACTTGTTGGAAATGTAGCTTGTGGGAGTGTAAAACAAAATTGTTCACTAGGTGGTGATACTCTGGACCCTTGATTTTTAATAAATTTTCAATGCTGGTACCTATCAGTTGATGCATGCATTCCTGTTGATTACCATGTTAATCAATGAGATTGCAACAGAAAATCACATTTTGTACTTCCTATCCAATATTGTCAACCCCTAGGCCAGAGTGGAACTTAAATTGCCGGTGGTTGAATATAAAGGTCAGTTGAGAATGGGCTGTTCACACAGCCCTCTTGTGTATGAATTTTTTGGCAAAATCTTAATCTTGTTCACTATGTGGTGGTGTTGTCACTTTCTGATTTTTAACAAATTATCAAAATTTCGAAATATCAGTAAGGGGATATGATCATGTTAGCAACAGTGATGATGGTCTTAAAAACAAAGGTGACTCTGATATCATTCTCAAGTTCACAGGACCACTTCAGTCTGTGCATGTAAGGTCAGCTCAGCACAGGACTGTCACAGTCCTGTGGTTTTTCTGATTTCTTGCTCAAGGTGCACACCTTTATTGTCCCCTACACCACCAAAGGGGACAGAAGTAGAGATAGAGGCAGTTGGTCTGTTTGTCCATTCAGTCAGCTGTTACATCAATTCAGCGCAACATCTAATGATCTGATTAAGATTGGATGAAGAAATTTCTACCTTAGATGTTTCCTACACTAGGCATGTGCAGTGTAGCTTCCTGTTGACCTTGACCTCTTTTGAAGGTCACATGGCCTCCCAAATGTGACAGGTCCATATGGTGTGGAATCTGATGGACCACTTAAGGTATATTGATGTAATTTGCACTATGGTGCGTCCTATGATGAGCATGGGAAGTGTTGTTTCATGTTGACCTTGACTTCTTTTCAAGGTCATAGAGCCACCTAACCTGACATTCAAGCACACAATCTGTACCTTATCTTATGTGCATAAAAGTGTACGTGTGCAACGTGGCTTGTGCATTTACCAGAACATTTTTATGCAGCATGGCTTGTTTACTGACCTTGACCTTTTGTCAAGGTCACATGAGTACCAATAGGTCACAGCCCACTGAATTTGACCTTGAAGCATATACAATCTGTACTGCATGTATCATATTGAAGGCTTGTACACCTGCCTGTGTATTGACTAGACCTTATTTATGTAGTATATGGCTTGTTTGTCAACCTTGACCTTTTTTTTAATGTCACCGACACCAGAAAACTATCTACATTAACCATAAACATATGAATTTGACATATTGATATATAGGGCATGTGCAATATGCCTTCATGTTACCTAGCTATAGGCATTCAATGCTTTCATGTTGGCAGGGCATATGCAGCATAGCTCATTGTTGACGTTCACCATGTGACGTCTATGCCATGGGAAATTATATGAACAGCTATTTCCCACTGAATTTTAACCCTTTCCCCCTTGAATTAAGACTGATTCAACAGCTTTCCTTGGCAGGGGTTGGGGATTAAGTGCCCAACCTATGCCAAGGAAAGCTGTTGACCTGGGGCATGTCATCTTGATAAGACTCATGTACATCATTTCTCAGTCAAATTGTTTTTCATAACTGTTGAAAACACTGAAGCAGACGACATTTGACCACCAGCCGGTTTTGGCCAGTTTGAGGGGGAAAGGGTTAAACCCAAAGATGCTGTGTTGCAGTCTTGACAAGATGTGACTTGGCCTGGGACTTAGATCCTTTGCATCATCATACCACCCACACACTTGGTTATAATCTGACATATACAGCACAGTGTTAAATAAATTCCAGAACATGTGTGAAGTGGCAGACTGTTTCTAATTCAGTCAACATTTGAAATATTGCCTTATGGCCTGTTGCAGTAGCTCTCTAGTCCTGCTCTTCCATTACTTCAGGTGTCCTTGTCACCATTCCCTATTTGTTGTTTACTTGACGTGCTCTTTCGATTTGCCATGCCCTCTTGAAATGCTGGAAAATTTCCAGAGATCGCTGTCCTATGAAGGGGGGTAATGGTGGCCTAGTACTCTTCTACAGGTAACAATTTTACCTCAGCACAAATTACGGAAAAAAAAAGAAGAAATAATGGCTGGTATGAAGTATGTAAAATAAAGGGGCTTCCAGAATGGAAGTAGATATAGTAAATAAAAGTGCACATTGTGCCACCATGGAAAACCTCTTTACCCCCCCCCCCCCTTTTTCCTCTATGAATCAATAAGCTTAATCAATCTGCTGTGTATTCTAATAATGAAACCCCAAGGAGTTGATTGAAACTACATTATCCCCCATGCAGGACATATTTGTCTTGGATTTAATGGTTCATGAAAGATCAGGCACAATTTCTCACCAGATTTTCTCCATTGTGGGTGGACTTGTGATGTTTGGTAATGTGGAAATTCATGTTTTGTAAAGTGGAAATTAACATTTTCCTGCTTGTTTAAAGTGTACAGATTGATGATAAAAATATCATCCTTGATTTAATTTATGCTTTATTACAAAAGAAAAAAAAGTACAGTACAGTAAAACCTCCCTATACCGAACACCCTTGGGTCTGGAAAAAGTGTTCGGTATAGTGAGATGTTTGGTATAGGGAGGTTTGCTTGCATCAGAAGGATATATTTGGGACCGAGAAATGGTGTTCAGTATAGAGAGGTGTTCAGTATGCGGAGGTGTTCGGTTAGAGAGGTTTTACTATAGTCCCTCTTTTTGAGAGATCACTCCATTGAAACACCCCCTGTCTTTGGAGGCCACATTCTCCTGTTCCCTGAGCATATTGTTTCTCTGTTTTGCTGCCTCAAACAAAAGACCACCTGTTGTATAGGACCACTTTGAGATCTTCTCTAGGGGTGGTCTCTCTACAGAGGGACTACTGTGTAATATTTATACAGGAGAATAATTACAGACCTTATGCTTTGGAAAGTTGTGTACTAAGACTGGATGCAAAGGAGCAAGGGTTAAGGACAGGGGAGAAGGGTTAAGAACAAGGGAGGAAAGGTTAAGGACATGGCAGGAAGGGTTAAGGATAGGACAGGAAGGGTTAAGGAAGGGGGAGGAAGGGTTAAGAACAGGGCAGGAAGGGATGCGGACAGCACAAGAAGGGTTAAGGACAGGGCAGGAAGGGTTATGGACATCGGAGGAAGGGTTAAGGACAGGTTGGTCTCAGAGCAATCCAGGTTTCTCTGTACACACAAATGCAGGGAGACTGCCAAGTCTGGTAGACAGATTCTGAGTAACTGTCGGTGCATAGCCACGTGAAAGTCCATGTGTACATCATGACAGCATCAAGTACCACTTGAGTCCTGTTTATATTTGCATCTACAACTTCTGTGTACATGCATTGGGGAGCAGTTCATGCAGACATGGGGCTGTGCTCAGGGCTACTTGTGTTGCTCCTGTCTGGAGTCTCAGGCTTGACCAGCCCTTTTCAGACTTGGTGAAAGGGCCACTTGACAAGCCGGAGAAAACCCAAGTGTGTACTGAGTGGGATAGTATCCAGAGATCGAGTCATTTATTTATGTTTTGCGGTGGATAAATTACAACAAAATATGGGTAAAAACAATTTGTTGTAAGGGTTCCAGATTCAAATTTCCATGTGAAGAACTGTCATTCAAGTACATGTACCTGGAAGCATGTACAGTGAAACTTCATTGTAATAACACCAGTTGTTTTCTTCAGATTGTGTCTGAATATGTCTGATAATTGAGTCAAATAACAAAGGAGTTTGACTTTTTAAGCAGCTCAAAATATGTGTCATAAGGTGGACAGGTCTGATGTGTGAGTGTTGTTATGACGTGGTTTCACTGTAGTTCCAGGGAGAAAAGTAGGTCAAGGTCAACAACTTTCTCAGGACACTTTAGCACAGCACACCCCAGACAGAGGAAGACAGGCCGCTGACTCAGTTCATGTACTTTATGTAGAAAGGGATAACCCTGTCCCACTCAAATCTTACAAAGCACACCCAGTAGTAAATTGTCATCTGCGTTAACATTTTTACCAAATTTCTCATTACGAAACATTTTTGCTGAGATTTGTATGTATAAGCCCATTTGTAATAGCATGGCCCAGGTGAATAGCTTTTCTTGGCGAGAGTTGGGCATATTGAACCCAAACCACGCTAAGGAAAACTGTTGACTCAGTCGTACTCTGACCAGGAATGGGTTAAGACCAACACAAAACCCTTTTGGATTTGTTGAAAGTTAACATATTCAGAGTACATGTATATGATGAAAGGTTGATACCGTATGCAATCCAATTGTACCGCATGCCCTAATAGAAGTACCCCACCCCCACTTTTTAATCTTGGGGCCTTTTACTGAAAATTCAGTATTTTTCAATATTTTTAAAAATCAACTGCTTCTGATGATTGAAGAGGATTCATTGTTATTATTTTATGCTATATGGATTCTATAATAAGTGTAATTGCTTGTGGTATTGTTAATTAAGACACATCATTATCACAAAACTCTGTGAAAACTATAGTCTGCTGACTAGGAAATCTTTGCATTAGTACAGCAGGCAACTCTTGGAGTGAATACAGTATACTTGCAATTGTTAAAGTGTGCATATTTCACATGTGGGACTCAAGATTTTCAAGTGGGTGATATCAAAATACAGAAGATTCTTTAGCATACGCTGTAGTCAAAACATGTTAGGTATAGAATAATTTTCTTTGGAGTAAGTGTGTGGTTGTACCATTTGAAAAAATAGTCTGGTTTGTGAGTGGCACTCACAGCATTTTTATCTGCTACATAAGTTGAAGGGAGAGAGAGAGAGAGAGAGAAAAACGATTCTAAATATTGTGCAAGTTCTGTCACTGAGGTTGAATAGTTTGCCTCCTAAAGCAGTGCAAGCTGTATACAGTGTTCCCCCTCTTATAAGGCCACCCCAAGTGCACCAGAAATGTGGCCTTATGAGAGGGGTGGCCTCTCTTGAGGGGGAAAATAAAGTGAAAATGCCACTTGGTGCATGGAGAAGTGGCTTCTGTAGAAGGGGTGGCCTGTCATCGGGGGGGGGGGGGGGGGGAGGGAGGTCACAAAAGGGGTAGAACTGGATACATATTTTCTCTTCTGTGTATGAATTTAGTGGAGAAAAACATGGAGGTCATTCGCTATCAGCAGGGTGCTCTGATTGACAATCTTTATAGAACCATTACCTGTCGTCTTGTGATAGCCAGCGTTGCATGCTGCATGTGCACCTGAATACACAGGCCACCAGTTTGTATATTCTGTCATCAAAAATTTAGGTTTAACTCTATTCAAGTTCTAGCAGGCACTCAGCTTATCAGCATTTAATCCTCCAGGGTTAGAGTCACATTCCAGGAGCCAGATGTCCCCACAGCAGTGAAGGAGGAGTGTTGACTGATCACTTATGGAGGCCTGTTAGGGGTCCTGAAAATCCAATAATAAAAAACTTTCGACTCAAAAAATCCAAAAATCCTTTATAAAATTGCAAGAAATCATAAAATATTTTCAAATTTCAGGGATCTTTTTAATCCTAAGATAGAAGAAAAGTCCAATAATCCACATTTTGAAGTACAAATAATCCAATAATCCCTTTAAAGAGGGACAAAAATTCAATAATCCAAAAACCCAAACAGCCCCCAAGAATCCTGAAACCCTAACATTCCCCCTTCCCCCCCCCCCCCCCCCCCCCCCCCGAGTAGCCTCTGTGCAGAGAGGCTACTCCAATATTACGGACCACCAATATTGAATGTTGAAAGACAGCTTTTGAAGATAATTTGCTTGGTACTTGGTTATTTTTACCTCTTCTAAGAGACCACCTGTCTTGAGAGACCATATTATGGTCACTTGTGCAGTGTGTTTGAGCCAGGTTTCACTGTGTCATTTTAAGGGAAAGGAGCAGACATGACATTGGTGCGTTTGTGGTAATTTAATTGTACTGGGAAATAGATGCATACTGATGCATTGATTACATTAATCTACTTCTCTATGCAGTAGTGATGACATTTTCATTATATTGCCGTCCACCCCCAGAGAGACCACCCCTCTTATAAAGCCACAATTCTGGTGCATTTTGGGTGGCCTCCGACGAAGGGACCTGCGCATGTTCCTCGCCTGCCACACCAGTGTCATCACTGGGAGAGGTTGACATGGCACTGACTTTGGCCTGAACTCTGTGTTTTTTCTAAATATCAATACAGTTGTCCCTCCTTTGAGAGACCGCCCCTAGTGCCACCCAAAAGGTGGTCACATAAAGCAGGTGGTCCCTCAAAGGAGGTATAAATAACATGAAAAGTACTACAGAGAGACCTGACAACTGTGGTCTCTCAAAGGAGGTGGTCTCCCAAAGGAGTGGTCTTTCAAAGGAGGGACTACTGTATGAAGGTTTTGCGATGATGTTTCCATGTTACTTTTGTTGAGGAAAAAGCTGAGTATTTATGTTTCCCAGGGCCGTAGAGTAATTAACATCGTTTGATGTTACAGGTGTTGTCGTGAAACAGGACCACCCAGAAGGTAGCAGGCGCCTGGTGGGCCTTATAAAATAGATTATAGTTATGTGTACCATAAGGCAATTCAGAAGGTCTTTCAATTAAAACATCCAGCAACCCATTCTACACCAAATTCTCAACTACAGTGAAAGCTCGTTATAATGACACCATCTGTTCCCTAAGAAATGTGTCAGATAACTGAATATGTCAGATAAATGAATCAAATAACAAAGAAAATAAACTTTTTCGCACAAAAATTTGTGTCATTACATTGAATATGTCAGATATCTGAGTGTCGTTATAATGAGGTTTCACTGTATATACAGGTAAATGCTTTTATGATATTCAACATAATATTCAGGTAATGGCACAAGTTTTGAGGGACTTCAAAGTCAAACTCCTTTGCTGTATGACTCATTTACCCGACTGATATTCAGGTGTCTCTCAGATATTGCAGCAAAAAGGTGGTGTCATTAGATAAGGTTTCACTGTACTATGATTACTGGGAGATCAATATCTGGATGTATCATATGGGTGGACCGTAAACCACCAGATGTCACCTGGATCTGTCAGACAATGAGCCTTAATTCACACCTTTGTTCTTTGAATTCCACCTGTATACTGCTTTATAGCCCGTGGTGATTGAGTGAGATTTTCTCCAGACTTCTTATGTCACTGGTGATGATGGTGCAGCGACTGGCAACTGCATGACCATAATTAACATAGCTTTGATCTTATTGCCACATATTGTACCTGATCAGGACTGGTCCCCTCAAGAAAACTTTAATAAGTAAGACGTCAGAAGTTGCTGAAATTCTGTCTGGAGTTTTCAGAAACATTGTCTAGCAGCTGCATGACCTTTTATTGAGAATTTAATTCACTATTTTAGTTTTACTTCCATCGATGCCAGTTAAATACTTTTAAAACTGTGTTTTTAATTTTACGGTTTGAAGCATCAGTAAAATACACAAAAATAAGATCACAGTAAAATTAAGTTAATTCACAGTATGTAGCATAGGCAAGAATGTCAGTGATACCTTCCAGAATGTTGTGTTTTTAATTTAATTTAACAACAAAAATGGAAATATTGCAGAGATGAAGTTATGTACAGCAGCTTAACATATTTAGTGAATGAAACCAGGCAGCTCTGCAAGTACAATGTCAGGATGATAATACAAGAATTTTTGTCTGATGGATCTTTAGTATTCACCACTAGGTGGCAGCACTTGCTGGTTTAGAAACCTGGAAACTCCATGACAAGTGTTCAGCTGCCTAATTTTGATTTGCTGAGTATCGTCAGAAGTAATTTAAATGATTTCACAGAGACACATTAAACAAAATTATTGAAATATACTAGTAGCATTCTGAATTGTGTGTTTTTACTCCTTTTTTCACTTTGAAGTAAATTTCATACAACTTACAGGAAGACAACTAGAAAGAGTGCACTTTGAAGATGCTATGAAACAGTACAGCGCACAGAGTTAAATTAGTTCTGATGACAGTGGCTATTCAGGGCCAGGATATTCAATATGGCATGGGAACTCCTTTGAAGGAAGTGAAGCACCACAACTGGGGGGAAAAAAAAAAACGTCCGTGGTCACATGAACATGTAAGACCTCAAGTTCTTTTTGTGTGGTGCATTGTCAGAACATGAGTTATGTGAGACTGCATACATGTACAGGTTCATATATATGAGCCTTAGTCAATAGTGATAAGTAAATGGCCTATTGAACCTCTTGTCACGGTGATAGACAGTTGACAACTGGTCACTCGCAGAGTCACTTGTAGGCACCTGAGTACATGTACATACTTCACAAAGGGCTGCCAGGGGTATTTGGAGAATGCATTATTATCAATTTTGTGCCTATCAACAGTGATATGAGGTCATTTTTGTATTGTAGTCTGTTTTCGTAATTTTTAAAATTCATATTGAATTATTATTTTTTAATCGCAGCATTAAATGCAACCCATTACCTGTAACAATGTATTAATTTTCTTCTTGAACTGTGATCGTAGCTCTCATTGGGCTTCCTGTGTACAGATGTTATTTGAGATATGGGATATCATAACTGGTCACTCAGATTTATAGCATGTTTAAATTTGACCCTTTCCCCTTGTAACCATCCGGTAGTCAAATGTCCGCTTCAATGTTCTTGACTAACATTGAACTTCAACAGGATTGAAAAGAGATTTGAATGAGAATTGCTGATAAAACCTGGTTTTCAAATAGTGTGGTCCAGGTCATTAGCTTTAGTGGCATGATGCCTGGGACAACTGTTGACTCAGTCTTAATTCAAGGAGGGAAGGGTTAAACTGTGCAAGTGTTAAGAGATAAGGAAAGCAAAAGACAGAAGTAGAAGACAAAAATTTTTAACTCCATCCAGATATTGGATGATTTCTTCGCTGTATATTCTGTTGCTGTCTTTTGTGCTTATACTTTTCATGTTTTAGAGGTAGACTGCTCAGTACTAAAATTGAAAATGCACAAAATGATTTGCTGTGTCGACACTAGCAGTATACATTGATGATGCTGTTAATGTAGCACTCCTCACTTTTATCCTGGCTTTATTGATCACTAAAGCTTGAAGTGTACTTTGTGTTTTTGTTTTTGTTTTGTTTTGTTTCATGTTTTTTATTTGTATATTGGAATAGAATATGTGCATATTAACGTGACTTTCATATTTAGTACAAAGAGAAACTTAACAAACTGAATTCTGTAACATTGAGAGTTTATACATATGTGTGTGTGTGTGTGTGAGTATGTGTTTTTACTCAGTTAAAATTAAAATAAAATAAAAAGATAAGGTTGTCATTGTAGTATACAGTTTCTGTAAATTGTATTCATTACCCTAGAGGTAAAACAACTCCCCAATATATCAGTTTCATAATAATACATGCATAATATTCCTGCAGTGTCTATCAGATCCACAGTGAATAATATCAAGACTTGAATCTTGAGGGTCTTAGAGCCAGACACAGCAACCATAGTTCATGATATTTCTAAGAGATCTATGGACACACTGGTGCACTTTGTATACAGGTGGGATATACTGGGTCTAAATGGCAGCCAAGGTGTACTTCTGAGAATGCCTTGGAGTATCATGTCCATTTGAATGATGGCCAGAGGGGGCATCTCCATTTGAACAGCTCATCACAGGGGTCATCTCAAGGGTCCATATCATGGCAGGCTGGTTCCATAGTGATTGATAGTCTCCAGTGACTGGGTCGACCATGTTGTCTTGTGTTTAGAGAGGGGACCAGGTGAGGGGTCAAAGGTCAGTTGCATCACTCTGCTGGAAGAAGTATAACTGTCATTCTGGACTCTTCTTGTTGTTTAAGTTCAGTGTAATTGATTCAGTAGAGAAGGACCATCATTGTTGAAGAATGAAATGTTTTTGGTTGTGCACATTTTGTGTTTTTTCCCTAGCTTATGAAATGGGTCTGTATTGCTTTCTATAACTTGCCAGTGTCTTGTGCAAGGAGGAGAGGCTGGTAATTTACTTTTACACATTTGGGAAGGAAGGAAGGAAGGAAGGAAGGAAGGAAGGAAGGAAGGAAGGAAGGAAGGAAGGAAGGAAGGAAGGAAGGAAGGAAGGAAGGAAGGAAGGAAGGAAGGAAGGAAGGAAGGAAGGAAGGAAGGAAGGAAGGAAGGAAGGAAGGAAGGAAGGAAGGAAGGAAGGAAGGAAGGAACATTTTATCAAAAACTGAGGCTGGCAGGTGTAATCAATTTCCAGCTTTGTGAATATGTCAGATGCAGCAGAAGCTGCCTTTCTTAATTGGGACTAATGATGAAATTTACCTTACCAATTACGTTGCTAAAAACCCATCTCCAGATATGGATGCCAAAGTTCGAGACCAGTAATCAATTTTACAATGGGAGAAATCAGTTCTCAAGAACTACTGGCCAGTAGCTAAGAAATCCAGACCCCTGAGGTCTGGAGTAAAGTGGTCTCACCGTATAATATCAATGGACATTATTGTATCATCAAACAAAAAGTGGTACATGTACCATTCTATCACTTTGCCTGATATTGTATTGTTCGTATCATGCACCCAGGGCGTGTGGGATATTTTCAGGATGTATGTGACACCCAAATGCAGACCTATGTTTCAAATATCAATAAAACTATTTCAGCAGGATTGATATCACACATTTGACTAAGCATGTTCTGTTATGTTAGTATTCTCAGAATCAAAGGAAAGGGAGGACAGAAGGAAGGGACAATACAGTACTGCAGTGCTGGTGCCATAAATTGCTTTAATGTTGTTTTCTTATTGGTGCTTATTTCATTTATTATGGCACAAAACCATGAAAATAAAAGCACAGTGAAATAGTATTTTGAATAGGAATTATGTCCAAAGTAGTGAAATTAAAACTACAGTAAAATGTTAAAAAGGCTAGAACTATGAAAATTTTAATGCACAAAAACAAAGAAACTCACAGTTTATGTGATAGCTACAGGAACAGCTTATTCTGCTGAGTCTTGACTGTGTGTGTGTCTTGCAGAAAAATAATAAAACCACTTCAAACTATGAAGATATATCTAAAAAAAAATCCCTTGAGTAAAACAACTGTGAGTGCTTCCAGCAAGATTGATCTATGAGACTGATCATTTCATATGTAAAAGTTTTAATTCATTTATCTGGGAGATAAACCAATATAGTGGATGGCAAGTTAGAGTTGACTCAGTAAAATTGGGCAAATATGTACACAAGACTTGCCAAGCATAGACGAACATGAAAAACCTTTCTTCTTTAGAACCAGCATAAAACACTGAATTCCTCGGTCTGTGTTTGTCCTCAATTAATTTTGGAGAGGCTGTGCAAGTGTAACTTGCCTGCCTGTTATCGAGTGCATATATGCAAGGCACTGGGCTGAATTGACCCTGTCACCACTGAGACCTGAGGGTTTTGAGCGACTGAAATCCCCGGTGCTCATAGCATTTTGCAGGCATCTTTTGAAGAGTAATGTGACCTTCTAAGTCAAACAAACTGACTGTATGTAGCCTGCTTTGAGTTTTGATCATTTCATCGTTAATGAAAATTGATGAGAATGAAAATTGCAGATGAGACTTATTCAGATAACATGGCTAGGGAAAACAATTTAACTCATTCTATACTATGGTGACAGGCCTTGGTCAGTGGTTCTGGCACTGCCTGCTGCAGCATGACTTGCCAGGCAGTGCCAGAACCACTGACTTAAGACTATAGGCATGTTGGTACTTGAAAGAAAGCTCTTTTCACAAAGAATTTAAATATGCAATTGTCCTCTTAAATCTAGGTAAATATACGGTAGAATCAGGGATTGTTATGGAATGAGTTAATTTCCTTGGGATTGATGTGATGCATAGCGGTCAGCCTGGCCCCTTAGGAAGGCTGTTGAATCAGTTTAAATCCAAGGACAAAATTGGGTTGATCAGAATGTGCAAACACATCCATGAGATGTTTTCACAGCACTAAATACATGTATAGCTACCAAATTACAATAGCTAACAGCTAACAAATTGCGTCTCTTAATTAACAAAAACTCAATTTCATGAACTGGTGACAGGTTTTCAAGATGCACAAAATCCTTGTGGTTCATTCGTCCATCACCCTACTTACCAGTGTCTCATTCCTGTATTAATTACCAATGTCTTATTTCTGTATTGCTTCATTTACCAATACTTCCAGTATCATTATATTTTCCAAATGTCTCATTGGCATATTGCCATACCTACCAATGTCTCGTCCCTGTATTGCTGTACTTACCAATGTCTCATTCCAGTATCACTATCCTTTTTAATGTCTCATTGCCATATTGCCATATTTACCAATGTCACATTCCAGCCAGATGACTGGTGCCAAAGGTTGCAGGTTCGAGTCCCACTTGTTCCAAACATAAAACATTCCTTTGTATGCCATATGTACCAATATCTCGCCCCTATATTGCTTCATTTACCAGTCTCATTCCTGAATTACCAATACTTATGCCAATGTCACATTCCTGCACTGCCATACTTACTGATATTTTATTCATGTATCACGTGTGTACCATACTTAAGTATGTTTCTTTTTCTATGTTTTCAGGTATGTACATGTAGGGTGTGGTAAAATGAACGTAAGGATACTGATGTCATCAGGCAACCCTGGTCAGATGGTGGTGAGTTACATGTAAAAGCATAAAGGACCAAAAGCGCTGCCATGCTGGCAATACTTAAATTTTAAGTGTATGTACATGTATATGTATGTATGTACATATATACATGCATTTACATATGAACCGGAATACATATGTATGTATGTAATTTTGTGTGATGTATGTATGATGCATGTATGTGTATGTACATATGTATGATGTATGTACATATGTATGCATGTACATACATCTACTTATGTATGTATGTACTTTCTATCCGCACACAACCTGTTGTGGATAACTTCAGTCATCATTGTTGCAGCGTTATGTGTATGCTTATGCAGCAAACAAAATCGAGAAACCACCACAGGGGAATTTCCTCATGATTCAGATGGTTTTTTGCAATTTCTGTAAGATGTAGGTACATGTATGTGAGACACAGAATTAAGCAATGTGGGGCCATTGGGCACAGTATTAATGGTGCGTGCTATGTTAAAAATTCTTGGCTTTCACACAGCATGCCTCACAAAACTCAAAGTATCCAAAAATTCAGTCCGCAAACACAGTCCAAGTTTACCTTATAGGTTGCTGCTTCTTCACTATTTTGCTGTACTTTTTTTCATAACAGCAAAGCAGAAAAAAGGGGTCCAACTAACTAAATTTTCAGGAATGAGAGTAGATTTGTGTTAGAATACCAGTGGACTAAGGGTTTAATGGAGGGGCTAATTTAAGGTATACATGTAAGCACTTAAGGTACATTAGTGTACACAGCCACATTATATTTTGTATTTGGGTTGCACTGGTTGACATATAACACACACAAAAAGGGAATCTGTTGAGTCATAAAAGTCATTGATTTCAAAACTTGCATTGGCAGATTAACCAACAAGTTGACCTTACAACTAAAAGATTGGCGTTTTTGCCAATGGGTGGGGCTCACCAGGTCGGAGGTCACATGGACATAAAGACCCCGTCAGTAAATCTTATTTGTGTAATACAGTTATTTAAGTTGTATATTATTGATTTGTGGTCAGATACCCTGAGGGTGCAAAGCCAGACACTATGAATAGATTGTATTAACCCCCTGAGAACTCAAACATGCTAGCATCAGAAAATTCACCAAACTTGATTGTTCAGTACTTTAGGTAAAACTTGAAGTGTCAGATTATGGTAGGCATCACTACCAGTAAAATTTTACAAAATGCCAAACAAATAGATGGTATTAATCCAGTCAAAATAAAAGAAAATGCCTGTACACTGGAACATTAAGGGGGGGGGGGGTAAGGGGTTTTTCATATTGGCGTACTGGGCATTTTTATTTGCCGTACCTGTGTTCCGGAAGCCTTTTTAATTTCCCTACTCCATACCAACCATTATTTGTACATTTTCGAATTTTCCGTACCTTGCACTAAGGCAAAATCATTACTTATATGAGCATGCTAGCCGCCCCCCCCCCCCCCATTAAAGACAAACATTGAAAGTATTGGCATTCAATTCCTGACACACAAAGCGTTTTTGTTTTTTTTGTTTTTTTTGTTTTTTGTTTTTTGTTTGTGCATCCTGAGTTTGAATTATGGCATACCCATGTGTGATAAAGCGTGGCTGAAGGCAATTTTTGTGCTATGAAGTTACGGAACTGCAATACATATTTCATAAGACTACATCGTGTGGCAGTGAGGCAAAACATTACAACAAAGCAAAAAAGAAAGACAATCATAAAGAGTTTAAGGCTGTATGCTTAACCTTTAATCACGGGCTTGGATAAGAAAAAAATGCTTAAATGTAAGACTTAACCCTTTAATTGCAAGTTTTGACAAAAAATGATGTGCTCTGAATTGACTTATCATATTCATCTTAATAAGTACACTATAAAAAAGATTCATCTGCAAAAGCTAAAAAATGTAGATCCAAAGTGTAATAGTAAATTTTACCACTTGTTTGAACACAGTGGGATATTTTTGGGGTTCTTTCTTTGAAAAAAAATTGAGGTATGTGCACTCATTAGGGACTGTGTGCTTATTGAAATGAATACGGTAAATATATATAGATTTGCACTCTTAATGAGCTGGGATTTCGTTGAGGTGCTAGAGCACCTTGATGGTTGCACAGATCATAGTTGTGATCCAGGTCAAGAACTTTCCTCAGTGCTTGTTGGGCAGAGTGCTCCCAGAGCACGCCAAGGAAAGCTAGTGAGTCTGTCAAACCTTGGCACCGAAAGGGTTAACAAGATCAAAGGGAAACAAAAACTTTCAGCATTAAAGTTCCTGTCAGTCCGATTATGGTTTAAGAGATCCAAACTTGCATACCGGGTATGCGTCAAGTCTTCCCCATTTGATACGAATCTCCCACTTTTGTGCCTGACTTTTTGTGTATTTCAAGAGAAATGTGGTCCATTTTGAACACCCTTCTCCTGGAAACTAAAGTAGCTTCTTTTTTTTTTCTTCATTGTAAACATCTCTCCCACAGTAGCAAAAAATGCCTCTATTGTTGTCAAAAGGGTTGACAGGTATGAACTTGATATGGCCTATATGACTTGACATTGCTTGAAGACCAAACATTTTGTTGTGTAACTGTAGAGAGTAGTTAAGCGAGTTTTTGACAGAAGCAAAATGTGTTTCTTGACAGGACAAAAGCTGCATGTGCAGCAAGCCTACTGGTTTTAGTCCTAGTTTTGACATCCTGTCAAATGACTGTATCTTTGATCAGAGCGGAATCACCGGCTTCATAAACAAGAGTTAAGAGAAGTAAACCTTTCTGCCACAACAGTAGTACAGTGTATGTGCTCATAGTTGATTGTTTTTTTGGAGACTTTAGAGTTGTATTTTTACCAGCTGTTTTGAGCCCCAGGGAGTTACTTCCCCACACTTTTAGTAGGGAGGTGCAGCTCAACTTTTTCAGAAACCAATACTTTTTTAAGGCACTTTTCACCAAAAATGGTACATTTGTTAGGGAATTTTCAACCAATATAGTAGAAAATATGACCAAAAAATGGCATGAAAATGGTCCTCAACAAGTGAAGAAACTTTTGACCTTAATTTGTAAAAAGAGTTTCCAAATTTCGGGTCATGAAGGGGAAAAATAGCATAGCCTTTACTTCGGGAATTTTGCAATATAGTGGACTCTAGTTAGGGAAATTTTCATGAAAAATGAGGCCTTCAGATCAGCACATACCTACCATGGTCACTGATTTTTCTTTCATCATTGTTGAAATTAGTCCAAAAATATGGAAGCAGACTTCATTGGAACCCCCCATCCCCCAGCTGGTTTTGGCTGGTTTCCTGGGGAAAGGATTAACCCTTAAAGTGCTAATCACAGCTATAGTCATTTTCTCATTACCGTTAAACATATAATGGTGAAAAGATTCAAATTCCTCATGAAGATACCTTTCATTCAAATACCAGCAAGCCTAGTCAAAAGCAAAAAGTAGACTTATATAATATATATATGTATATATATATATATATATATATATATATATATATATATATATATATATATATATATGGAGTAGTTTCTTAGGAAAAATGGTGTGTGTGCACTTATTAAGATAAATACGGTAATAGTAAAAAAGTTGTTGCCTGCACATTAGCACCAGGTCCCTAGGGGTCATGTACAGTGAAACCTCCCTATACCGAACACCCTTGGGACCAGAAAAAAGTGTTCAGTATAGTGAGGTGTTCGGTATAGGGAGGTTTGATAGCACTGAAAGTATATATTTGGGATCGAAAAATGATGTTCAGTATAGAGAGGTGTTTGGTATATGGAGGTGTTCGGTTAGAGAGGTTTTACTGTATATAGTTGCCTGTGAATTTAACTCTTTTTAAAATTAACATATTACTGATGTGCAGTCTGACCGAAAGGCATTTTGTGTTTAATGTTTATCTTAACCACCAGATGGCACTACCTATCAGTAGATGCATGCTGTGCAGAACAGGTGCTCTCTTCAATGGAAACATTGTTACATGTATGTGCCACATCTCAGCATCTTATAGCTACATGTACTTAGGAGTATTTTCCATCTTTTAATTGTATGGGGGGGGGGGTCATTTATGAGTATGTGTTCAGTATAAGGAGGTTTTATGGAAAATGGTGTTCATTTGGAGTGTTCATGTTCAGTATTGAAAGGTGTTCAGTATAGGGAGGTTTACTTATAATGGTAAAAATTGGGACCGAGAAAAAGTTTTCAGTATAAGGGGGTGTTTGGTATGTGGAGGTGTTCACCACCTTTAAATTCCTGGTGCAAAGGCCCTTCATATAAGTAGTAACATACTTAGTCTACATTTGGTGGTTCAAGGGAAAGTGATGATTTAAGTCAACAGCTTTCTAATGTACCTAAAGTGTACTAAGCACAGCTGTTGATTCAGTCTTAAAATTAGCACTAAAGGGTTAAAAGAGGAAATGATTATAACTTTTACAATGGCCAAATGGATGAGCTGGTAAATGTTGTGGGAAAGGACAAGTCACACAGTCAACCACTGTAATGCAATTATTTCTATTTGATGTCTTTTTCCTCAGCAACTCACAAAGATTGAAATAAGAGACATGCACACCTAAACATGTCAAATACTACACGTAATGACAAGTGCAGTATACATGTACATGCATGGAACAGTGGCATTGTGATGGATAGTTTCTGCTGAAGAACAAGCTACGGTGAAAACCTCAAGATTAATTAATGTGAGACTCACCCTGCAGAGGGAGCTACTGGTAAAAATCCCTCAAAATGTCACAAAGTGCTGTTTCAGACTGATTTTTCCACGTTTGGATAATTAGCAAAGGATCCAGCTTTGACCTGTCTTGCTGGTTGGCTACCAGAGATTAGCACAGGTATCTTGCCATCTTAAATTGTTTGATTTTTCAAACAGGATAATGGTGGTAACAGCCCATTATGTTAAATATCAAAGTGTTCTTACCTATTTTCACAGGCACGCTTAGGTAAGTGATTTGTTGAGTTGAGTTTTTCTTCATTTTAAAACAAAACAAAAACAAAAACAAAAACAAACAAAAAAAAACAAAAAAAACCAACAAAAAAAAAACTGGTTTGCCAAATTACTTGATAGGGGGAGGGACCTGTGAATTTTATAGATATTCTGTCCCAGTAGCTTGTGGACCCTTATGATTTTTAAGCTCTGTTGACCAAAGGTTGCAGAGCTTATGCAATCACTAATTATATGCAGCCAGCAAGTATTTTTTAACAATTATGCAATGTAGGATTTTAAACTGCTTGTGATTTAGTTTCCTTTTGTTGTTTTGAAAGATAGGGAAAAATTTTGCTGCGAAGATTAAGAGATGTAGGAAGTTCAAAAAAAGTGTCAGACAGTCCACTTGCTGATACAAGTAGGTTCAACAACAGCACTATGTTATACTAATATGGGTCCAATAGAAATTTGTACACTGTTATTCCCCAATCTGTTTACATTTGCGATGTATAAAAAATTTCAATCAGATTTTCCTTAGGGTTATGTTACCTTGATTTTTGAAATTTGCATCCAAAAATTATTATAAGGAATATGGCAGACTGTGTGTGTGTAAGTATTCTAAAACAAGAGGCACATGGGCCTGGTGCTCTGCTGACATTGCCATTGATGTCAAAGCTACACGCTACCGTTATAAAATCCCCTCCTTCAACTTTACATGCATGGTGACCTCACAGAAATAGGTCAAGGT